>JAQHUG010000013.1:148724-180730 GCA_028555095.1 Dicrostonyx torquatus | reverse complement strand
GGAACAGTGGATGAGATACGAGGAGACAAGTCCTACTCCTGCCACATCTGAAGATGCTGTTCAGGAAATAGAAGCGAGAGAAGAATGGGCGCAGAAGTGATCGTGTAGTTGAGATCTGTGGATGTGCCTGGTCTAGGGTGCTCATGAAGCTGCTTCAACCAGAACCACCATTGAAGAAAGATTTGCTCTGCAGCTGTCTCACCCTAAATAGATGCCTATTTATCTAAACTATAAATTATAATTTATTTAAATTATTAAATGTCATAAAGGAGGGGGCAAAGAGGGTGGATAGTGGGAGTGAGGAGCCTCAGACTCAAGCCGCCTCTTGACCAGCTAAGCAAAAGCTCATTTATAGTTTACACCATCCTCAAGTCCACAGCAATCCTCCTGCCTCAGTTTCCCAAGTTTCAGGTTTATAGATATGCACCACCATGCCTGGTTAAAAGATCCATTTTTTGCCCTATGGAAAGAGCTGTAAAACATAAGTTCCTGAGATTCAGAAATAGTTTGCTGCCAATAAGTAGAGAATACACCAAGTTCTAAGACCAAAGCAAGGGATCCTTACACCTCAGCATAGAGGCTGGCCAGAGGCAGCCAGGAACCCTCATGGTTAGAGGCGCATGAGTGGAGCTGCATCTCGATCAGACATCAGATCTTCCCCTCCAGGTCCACATCCAACCTCACCTCTATTCCGAAAATGGGCTGTCTCCGTAGAACCTGGAAAAGAAGCAGACATTCATGAAAGAGCAAGGCAGGCTGGCAAACCCACACAGTGATCCAGTTTCTGGTTGAGAATTGGGAAGTGGTGGCTTTTATCCCTTTCTCTGTTTGACCTTCCAGTCCCAAATCTAGGACTCTGCCCGTATGGTTGGTAACAGCTTCTTTTAGGCGATAAGTTTCAACAATGAAAAAAGGTCAAGTAAATAATGAGGTAGCTTCTAGATGAGTGATTGTGGCAAACTTAACTGTTTTGGTGTCGTGAGACAGTAACACCAGCTATTGCACCATTACATATCCCTACAGTGTGGCACACTCCACCCTTCTTGTGTATTTTATACTGACATGGGTGCATAGAATAAAATGAATTTTAAAATAGCAGCAGCCATTTCTAGGCAATATAGTTCAAGATTTTTCAGCTTGGTCATTTTTTCTTTCTGCAACATTTGATATTTTCCTATTTGGAAAACTAGGACAAGGAAGCCATCTGACTTTTTGAGACTTGAGACTCATTTGATCCTAGACTCGGAGACTCCCTGCAGCTCGACAGGCCATCATGGAGTTCGTTTCTTACATGGAAGTCCTCCATGCAATGGGAACCTGTGGTGACGGCTTCCTCCCTGCAGGTTCCAGCTAGAGAGGGAGGAATACGGTGGAATGTGTGGTGACTGTGACAAGGGACATGTTGAAAGGAATGGCAACTCACGGTGGTCTGGAGGAATGGGCTGAATCCCACAGGTCAAGGAGAAGACCAGTACTACATTTTAAAGCCAATTTTGAAGCAAACTTTAATTAGATACCGGCCAGGTTGATGGTCTCTCTGGCCAGGTCCATATCTGGGTTCCCAGAAAATGGTCACAAGTCACACCTTGCAGAGGCTTAAAAAGGTTACCCCACAAGGCCCATCAGGTCCAATCAGGGGCAAGTATACAGCCTTACATTTTTCCTGCCAACCTATACCTCTCCCATTCCCCACTGTTCACACCCTGCATCCAACTGGGGGTGAGCATACACCCTGATGTTCATGTACTTCCTGCCCACATGCGAGCAAGCACATCTGGTGCAGAGGGGTCAAACAAACGTGTTGAGGGAGTGGAGACATAACTAGCCTCCAGCATTTCACTTCGGTTCTCACAGGACCAGGAAGTAGAAGGTCATGAAGGGAAGATGGAGGGAATAGCATTGAGATGAGCTTTTTAAGTGGGCAACCAAAGAAAGCTTGGCTACAACGTACTCACCACCCAGAGGCCAGGCATGTTGTAGCATATTATCTTGTGTTAGCTCTCAGATAATCTTGTGTGTGTGTGTGTGTGTGTGTGTGTGTGTTTGTGTGTGTGATATACAAGGATGTGTACATAACTGAATGGCCATGAGAGTCAGAAGTTGGCACAGGCTTCTTACTGACCTGGAGCCACCTTTGCAGCTACACTGATGGGCGTTTCTGCACAGCCTATGCTTCAGTTCCTGCCCGACTTCACTTCCGGCCTTGGCTTCCCTCAATGATCAGCTGTGGTTAGTGTAAGCCAAACACTGTTCCCTTTCCTCCCCCAGTTGCTTTTGGTCATAGTCCTTTTCACAGCCATAGAAAGTATACTAGAACAACCAGCGAGTCCCAGGAGTCTCATGTCTCTACTCCCACTCCACCGCCATGGATGTTAAAACCACACCTGGTTTTCACGAGGGGCTGGGGCTAGCCCTTCGTGCTGGCACAGCAAGCGCCTTTCACGCTGGGCCAGCTCTCAAGCTCTACTTTCACACTCACAGTGTTTTATGGGGGTCTATTTGCATTATCAGGCAAAAAAATGGGGTTCAGAGTGATAAATAACTTCCTGTGAACTTAAGCTTCAGGACCAGAATTGTGATTAAAAAAAAAAAAAAAAAAGAGCTAGTCGATTCACACAGACTTTATCAGTGCTTTGCTTGGCATGGCCACCAGGTGGCAGCAGGATCCTAGCCCCCACCTCTGTCCCCCCCACTAGGGCTCTCCTCCAAAGGGGTTCCAAACTGGAACCATCTTGCTCCCCAGCACCTTCTGGTTACCTTCTTCTTTCCTCTGGGTAGCTGAAGGCTCTTGTCTGGTTCTGTCAGCAGATCCTAACCCCCAGGGACTGGTCACGCCAAGGGTCTGGTTGCCCTCTGTGTGGAGCTGGGTCCACTGAGAAGCAGACGCTGCGCTAATATGTGAGGTTTGCCATGAGGTGGGGCTGAGTTCACAGGGCCAGAAGTTCTTATGTTCACGTCTGTCCCTGAGTGAGGGAGATGGAGGTAGTTAGTGAGTTACTAAGGTATGGCCTAAAAAAGAAGGGAAGGGGGTTGGTAAAACCTTCAGGGAGTCAAAATAGGCCATCAGAGGAGTCCTGTGTCTCCCGGGACTGGGCTTGCTCCCTCCTTGATTGACTTCTCTGTTTCTGGGCCAAGAGCTATCAAGGAGAGTATGACCTCCAGTATGTTTACCATTCTTGGTCAGTGACTCTCCCTGTAATTGGAGGTCTGTGATTTAGGTCTTCTCTGGTGCCCCCCAGGCTCCCCGGCAGCCTCAGCTCTTGGGAGTGTCCACCAAGTGCTGTGCCTGTTCCCCACCTCTGAGGGGACAATTCAATCCTTATCTCCCACTTCCTGAGTTGACCTTCCTGGCAGTCAGAGGACAGGCTCCTCCCACCCCTCTCTGAATGGGACCCTGTTGCTGGACATCCAGACACAATCACCAAGTCAGCCTTAGCTCTCCCTTGCATCTGTCTTTGACTGCCACCCAGGCCCAGACTCCAGCATCAGGTCCCATACCCTTTGAGGATGCTGGTTTCTCAAGTCACTCTCTACCTTGTATCAGAGTCAACAATGAGGTCACGGCCCTAGGCAAGACCAAGTAGATGACAGACAGCTTTGCCACGTAATTACCGGGCATCAGGTAGAATATGCTGGCAACTAACTGTGGAAAGAAGTTTGAGAAGAGACTGTTAGGGGAAGAGAAAAATGAATCCATGGACGGCCCCCTCTGTGGGTCCTCTTTAGGGTGGAAGCTAAGCCCCTCCCCCTCCCCCAGGATGAACTCCTCCCTGCTGGTTCTTAGCTGGGGATGAAAGCAGCTGCTCTGGGCTGTTTGGTTTGTAGCTTAACAGGCCACCTGCAGCATCTGTCCAGCCTTAGAGCGACTGTCAAGCCCCCGCCCACCCATCCAAGCAGAGCACGCAGAGCACGTCTGTGAGTCTCTAAGGCACCGCCCAACGGCCTCTTCCCGGGTCTCTATCATTCTCACTTTCCCAAGGAAGTTTACAGATCTCAGGCTGCCAGACTCGGGCCATCAGAGAGCTTCGGCCAGTCACCGAAGTCGCCTGCATGAGGGGTACACATTAAGTAAATGCGACCCTTCCTCCCCCCCCCCCCACTTCCCTGAAGTCACACCTTCCTACACAGGAATTCCCTCCTCGCCTCCTAATGCTCAGGAGCTGGGGACAGCCTGGCTGCAGAGAGCTGTAGGAAAATCATCAACCACGTGATCTGAAGCCACCCCTCCCCCCTCCTATAAACAGGGACACATTCTCCACCTCACACGTCTCAACACAGCGTCTCGACACACTTTGTTTGCCCGTGTCCTCGGGGCCTGAACTCACGCGGGAGCCTCCATCCTGCTGCTGTCTGTCTGTGGTGTTAATAACTCTCCGAATGAATCTCTTACCTAAAAGGACAGTTCGCTTCAGTGTCCCCCTTGACTCCAAACTTGGAACTTTTCACTGCTATGACAGAAACCAGGCAAGAGCCTGTATGAGGCAAACAATATTGCAGGTCCAGAGTCCCTTTGGGAAGAGAGTAGGAAACAAGACAGGCAGGGCTTTGAAAGGGAATCTAGCCAAGCCCTGGTGGGGAACCCACCAGAGTCACCTTCTCTTGTGCCTTGGCTTCCAAGGTCAAAGCTGAAGGCGTGGGTGGGTGCTACCCTTCTTGGGCTGGGAGAGAGAGAGATAAGAAAGAAAACAGGGTTGAAAAGGGGAGGAGAAGACAGCTGTAGTTAGCCTAGGGGGTCTTTCAAATTGTCCCTTACTTAGTGGCCTGGAGTGCATCCATGGGACAAGAGAAGCAGGGCCTGATCATTAATTTCAACTGTACTTAGCAGGTCTGTTCTGTGGTCGAAAGGAACCATATATCAAGCAAAACGTGCCAAGTCCCTGTTCCACCCCTCCACCTCAAGCCTGGTTTCTTGCTCTGTCCAATTTTAGGGGTTCCTCCATTGAGAAGGCCTTTCTCCCCCTTCCCTAAACTTCTGTCCCACTGGGTAGGCTCTTTGCATCCTGTGTCACTAGACACTGGCCTGTGTCTCATGTCTCAGAAATCTGTGAGCTCCCTGAGTGGCAGGAGCTTGGCTCAGTTCTTCTGCACAGAGCAGAGGGTGTCCAGTGGGCACTGAGGAGGCCCAGTCCATGGTTAGCTTGGCCCAGAGCATGGGGTGAGAGAATCACAGACTCCTGGCTGGGAAATGCCCATGACCAGCTGCCCTCTGGACCTAGTAGCCCTGCTGTGGCCTGTGCTGTGTCAGTGCAAACCAAGAGTGACACCAGAACAGCAAGGTTACTGCAGGATGAGGCAAGGTGGGGACAATGGGCTGACTACCTTCGCTCCTGTGGCAGCTGAGGCTACAAGAAGACAGGAAAGGCCATGAAAGCGTATGGGGAGGGGAGGGGGGAGTGACAAGAGTCCACCTGGTAGGAGGAGGGTAACAAAGGCCTGGATCTGTTTCTCACACCTTACGGGGAATGGGAGGTACTGGTTCCGCACTCAGAGTGGGCAGCCTCTCTTTCCCTCTGGATTACTGCAAGAAACCAATGGGACCACTTCTCTCTAACCACAAAGACAGAGAGGTACAAGCCCCTTCTCATGTCTCATCTTTGTCCCCAAAACTAAGACAAGGCAAGTCTGTACAAACCCTTTCTTATGTCTCATCTTTGTCCCCAAAACTAAGACAAGGCAAGGCCATTCCTTTCCATGGATTAATTTGTCACTGGAGGCCCAAGCCAGTGTCGACCTGTTCTCTGTTTTTGTCCACACACAGCTCAGGTTGGCTCTGCAGTGGGGCAAGATCCTAGGCAAGTCTGCACAGGACAGAGGGAGTGACCTGGAGCCTGGGCAGGGAGGGTCAGGCCACAACAGAAAATGATACCAGTGACCCTATTCTGAGACCTTTGTTCCCAGGTCTAAGCGGCACAGGCTGTCAGCCCTTGATCACACACTCGGCTCCTGAGGCCTTGGTTGTCCCAGCCACATGCACTGTGGTCTACCACATTAGACCAGAGCCCAGAGAAAGGGGTCCCAGCCTAGCAGGGATTACTCCCCAGTCCCAAACCTATGCTACAAACATGTCTGTGTGCTGGGGACACACACACAGGGAGAGAGAGAGAGGAGACTGAGCACCTACTCCAGCTCTGCGCTAAACAGAGGAGCAGCAGAGGAAAGAAGTGAGAAGGATGTTGGGGACAACTCCTTAGGCCATATGTACAGACACATGACTGGTGACTGTGAGCTTGGACAAGTTCATTGCCTCCTCATCACTAGGGCCACACAATGAAAGACCATACTCTCTAGCCCAGGGTACCAAGTGTGCTGCTTCTTCTTTCTCCTCCTCCTCCTTGTCCTCCTCCTCCTCTTCCTTCTTCATCTTTATTTCATGTGCATCAGTGTTTTGCCCGCATGTGTGTCTGTGTGGGGTGTCAGTGCTCTTAGGGTACATAGTGTACTATCACATTAGACTCCCTCCCCACTGTGCCCTCTGCCACAAGAAAGCCTGAGAGATCCAGGGTGATGAGGGCAGTTTCTGCAGCTCTGACCTATTGTCCCAATGCCATGAGGCCATGCTCAGTGTGGATGGGGACATCCGTGGGGCTGCTTGCATAACAAGTCTCAGTGTGCTTGTTTGTTTAACAAATTGACACTTCATCTCAGCATCTGCAGTGGTTGAAGTGACATTGACTGAAAGGAAGTATTTTAAAGACACAGTTTCTACATGGCATTGCTCCAGCCACTTAAAAGGCACCCAGCTTTAATGGCAGGCAGCTAGTAGATTCACAAAGTTAATCACAACAGTCAGTCTTACAATGTTTTTGTTACCTCACCCCCAAAGATGCCCTGCATTTCCTAGACATCAACCTCCGTCTTCCACTACCCTCCAACCACTATTCTGCCTTCTATCTCTATTTTTTTTTTTTCGAGACAGGGTTTCTCTGTAGCTTTGGAGCCTGTGCTGGAACTAGCTCTTGTAGATCAGGCTGGTGTCAAACTCACAAAGATCTGCCTGCCTCTGCCTCCCGAGTGCTGGGATTAAAGGCATGCGCCACCACCGCCCGACGCGTTCTATCTCTATAATTTTGTTGTTGTTGTTTTGTTTTGTTTGGAGCCAGAGGTGGTGGATCACGTCTACAATCCCAAGTACTAGAAAGCTGAGGCAGGAGGATTACCATGAGATCAAATTCAGTCTGGGCTACAATAATGAGTTCCAGGCTAGTATGTGACTCTCAAAAACAAAGAAATGAAAGAATAGCAGAGGGCAGAGGATGCAGCTCACTTGAGAGAGCGCGTGCCCAACGTGCGCCAAGTCCTCGGCTTGATTCTTCAAGTGGCACAAGCCAGAAATGACGACCCAAACCTGTGATCCCAGTGCTTGGGAGATGGATGAAAGAGAACCAGAAGTTTGAAGACTTTCTTGGCTATAGAGGGAGTTCACAGGCAGCCAGGGGTGCCTGAGACCCTGTTTCAAAAATAAAACAAAACATAGAATTATAATAATAATCATAAAAACGACGTGGAGAGAGCACCCTTGTCTTCCTTTACTCTGTCTTTAGTCAGCTGAGAGAGGTCTTTCCCTTGTTTCCAGCTCTGTTGGACGCATCTTCCTGCGCTGTGGACATGCATTTGCTCTTTTCCATAGCAGTGACTGGATTTTGACAGAGTGGAGAGAAGAAAACTTGGGAAAGCAGAAAATCACTCTTAGCCGTGAGTAGGATCCACTTGGTGGCTAAAATCAAGTGGAGACGCTGTGTGGAGCAGGACTGGGAACTGAGGCTGGGGAATGACATTCGGTAAGCTCACAGTGCTTTCAGTCCAGAATTCAGGGGCCTGGATAGAAATGTAATAATACCGATTATAACTTTCTCAATAAAAATATTAAGTAGCGCAATCAACCTTTCCTAACGAATAGTTCTGTCTCCATCTCCCAGCTGAGGAAATCAAAGTTCACAGAACGAATTGGCCCAAGCTTGGCTGGAATCCGGTAAATTTCAGAACAACTTACTTTCCCTTTCTTTCCACAGCATGGTTTGACTTTGTTGAAATTAGATAAAAATATGTGTTTGTGTCCTGCTTGTGAGTTCCGTAGCGATGTGAACACACTTCAGCATCACTAAGGATTGCTCTGCTGTGTTGGAGATAGGTATAGCCTCGAACTTCTTACCTAGCTGAAGTGGACCTTGAACTCCTAACCCTCCTGCCTCTATCTCCCAAGTGCTGGAATTGCAGACATGCACTGCCATGCCTGGCTCAGATAGATATTGCTGTTACTTAAATTTATTACATGTGTGTGCACGCACAACGCTCTGTCTGGTTTATGTGGGTCCTGCATACTGAGCACAGTGCTTTCAGTATACTCTGTCAGCTGAGCCCCATCTTTAGGCTTGAGATGGCAGGATAAATTAATTTACCAACACAAAATTATTTGTATTGAAAACAAGCCCTAAATCAATACTATAAATGACAAATGCAGCCAGATGGTGATGGCGCTCTCTTATGATGAAGTAGATAAGTAATCCAAGTCAGAATGCCAACTCTGGCAACTGTCATTTAGGGGGTCTATTTGGCCTAGCGCCTCTGATGAGAGGTGATCTCTGCTCTCAAGGAAACCAATTTCCTAGTTAGAGAAACAGAATGAAAGAGTCTCACGTGATCAACTGAAGGCTGTTCTTTTCCAGCAATGAGCACCCTCCAGGTAATTTGTGTGGGTTTTAGATTTATTTATTATGTACACCCGTATGCCAGAAGAGGGCACCAAATCTCATTATAGATGGTTGTGAGCTACCATGTGGTTGCTTGGAATTGAACTCAGGACCTCTGGAAGCCTCTGAGGCATCTCTCCAGCCCCCTTCGGGTTTTTTTGTTTTTGTTTTGTTATAAAGGGAAGAGCTTAATGACGTTATTTATTATGGCCCCGAACTAGAAACAGTGCAACCATCAATGTGTACACCCACACAGTAGAATACAGCTCAGCAGTCAGAGTATAAATTACACACGACATGTGTAATGCATAAAGACCAAACCTCAGAGGAACTACACTGAGGGAAAGGAGCCTGATTAAACAACATATACACTACAATTTCATTGGTTTAAATTTTTAGAAAATCCAAATACCTATATGCCTGAAATAAAATCAATTCACATAATCAGCAGAGTGTATGAAAATTATAGAGGAGCAAGAGGGAACTTAGAGGGCAGAATAAGGGCAGAATCTTGATTGTGGTGATGGTTTTAAAGGTCAAATTTTCCAACCTTAACATATAAAATACTGACATTTTAATATATATATTTCAGCTACATATCAATAAAAGTTCCCAAATAGGCATACATCAAAAAAAAAATCCCCTAAAACTGCTAGGCAGGGTGCACACTGCTGCCCTATAGAAGCAGGGTGCTGCAAAGCAGAGCCATCCAGCAAGATCCTGCACCCCAGGAACAAAACACACCCACTGTACCCCAGATTAATACACATCTCTCCATTAGAATATAAGGCACTAAAATGTTATCTAAGACAAATATTTTCTTTTTATTTATTTTTTATTTTTTTTAATATTTATTTATTATGTATACAATATTCTGTCTGTGTGTATGCCTGTAGGCCAGAAGAGGGCACCAGATCTCATTACAGATGGTTGTGAGCCACCATGTGGTTGCTGGGAATTGAACTCAGGACCTTTGGAAGAGTAGGTAATGCTCTTAACCTCTGAGCCACCTCTCCAGCCCCTGACAAATACTTCCTAGCAACACAGAAATCCCATGTGATGAAATATTAAAAAGGCCGGATGTAAATGCCACAGGCTCAGGTCCATTGCACAGGACACTTTTTGCTGCACGCACACGGACTATTTTCTGGCTGGAAGAGTTCTACACTAATCTTTTTCCATGGGTCACGGAGTTATAGATGATTTTAACCTTTCTGTTACTTGTTTTTATTTTCCTGGGTTTTCATTACTGTTTTCTTGCTTTGGTATTACTTTCATTTTTGTGTGAGCTTAACAGTAGTCTTAGAAGAAAGAAAAAGGTTTCCAAGGAAAAGAAGGGAGTTTGAGTTAATGTCTGACTGACAAGTGGTTCCGACCCTGCACCCCTGGGAAGACCAAGGGGAGACTCTGGAACTCATATGTGGCCCAATTATTATCTGTTATTGGATAATATATTTCACATTCACATCAACTAACATTTCTCATGTCTACGGATAAAGAGAAATTCAACTCCATTGAAACTTGAGAAGCTTTATTTCACATCAAACACAGAGGTGGCTGCCTACCTACACATTGCTTCAGTGGCCTCCGCCACTACCCCAGTGTAACGAAAGAGCTAGTCAACTTCTTCCTGTGGTGGAACCATCCTTTCCCTAAGCTTTCCAGTCTGGGCTTTCATGAATTGCTCAGACCTGTGAACGGAATTTGAAGTTATAAAAGTAAATTAAACAATACCGAAGTTAAATGTCTCAGTTCTCAGAGGGCCATATACAAACTGCTCTATTAAACTTGACACATGTTGCAAATATAAGATTGAAATGAGTGTACACGTGTTTCCTGACTGAGTGATTTGGGGGGCACTCATGACATTGCTGAGGTTTCTACAACTGCATCCTATCAGCCTTTTCATAAATTGAAGATAACAGATAATTAAATTTTCATCATGAAATGTACTATAAAGCAGAGCAATTAAGTACAGCAAACTGTCAGTTGTTTAAGGCCAATGTAGTTTTGCCCTCAAAGAATTATTCTCTGCTTTTTGTCTGCCAAGTCCACTTTCGGTATCCATTGTCTTTCTTGCTAATGATTTCATTTCTTTTTGCACAGTGGTTATGGTCTCCTTCATCAAAGTCATGTTTGCCATTTGTTCCATGCGTTCATCATCAAGTATGAAAAAGTTCACTCCTACCTCTACGTAGCCTTATCGGTCTTAGCAGCAGAGACGCTCTTACAAACTGTAGTTTGTGGCAGAATTGTTTACACAACGAGATGATCAACTAGGGCAGACCTGACACTGTAGAAGGTTTTATAAAGTATTATATAATAGGATAAAAACAAGCCACTACATAGCTTCCTATAAAGCCTGTCCATCTCAGTATTATCAGTCTACCTTTCTCAATCTGGTTCAACTTGACTATATACATCCTGAATTTGTAAAAATATTTGCTATCCAAGATTCATACATTACATATAGAGAAGGATTATGAAAATAAAATTCTTTTTCTCTTGTTTGTTTTTTACTTATAAGAAAATATTTTAAATGAATTTACCCATACATTCAAACCTTAACTGCTTATGTGCCTGGTACACAGCTAACATGTATCTGGAGCATCTCAAATGCTTGCTATACTCATATTTGGCAAGATTATCTTTAACAAAACATGGGGTGAGAAAAACTGAAATTTTAGATAAGTGCAGTGGTACTATGATGCCAACACTCAGGAGGCTGAAGCAGCAGAACCATGGGTTCAAAGCCAACCTGGGCTATGTAGTAAGACCTTGTAGTCCGCCCCCTCCAAAAAATAGTCAATTAATTAAAAATCCTGAGACTACACATTAACAATAAAAACAAAACTTCTTTGCAAACAAACACAACAAAACACAACAAAAGTAAAAAGCTGCACTCGTGTTTCTAGCGGAAAATAATGAAGTGAAAGGGTAACATAGGATTATGAATCACACATCATATACACCACCTTAAGTATTTTAGGACTACAAACACAATATCATAAAAATAAAAGAATTCTTCCTAACACAGTAAAAAGAGAAAAGGGGAAGCTATAAGGAGTAGAGCCAACGAGGCTTTTACATTATGAGCTCCTCTAACCTTTGTTCCCAGTGAGCCTTCTCAATAAAAGCTGTCTCTTGAGCAATAGCTTTTCATCATTTCTCTTCGAAGACAAGCAATTTCTTCCTGTGCCTGCTCATAAAGAAGGCAGGTCTTGTCTCTCTCAGATGTAAGAACCTTGACATTGCCCTGAATTGCAGCCATATATGTTCATATTTTTCCAGCATGCATTTCAGTTCTTCACGGTCTCTTGTTGACTTCTAAGCTCTACATCACAGTTTGCACAAGATTTAAGCCTTTTAATTGTATCTTCCAATACTGTTGTATTATTTTGCTGGGAAATGAGTTCAATCTTTGCTTCTTCAAGTTCCTTGTCAGCAGTGTCCACCACAAAATTTTTCTCTTTTTTAATTGTTCTGATAGTTGGTCGATTTTAATCAGTTCTTTACAAAGATGCTCATTGTAGTTGGTTAAATCATCTACTTGACTGATTACCACCTCCTTACTATCCAAGAGTTTCCTAATATATTCTTCCAAGTCATGTTTGTCTTTTTGAGATCTTCGATCTGTAATTTCAGTGTAGAGATTAATCTATCTTGGGTTCTCACTTCTTGTTCTAGTTGGAGAGTATTCTGTTTTTTTCCAGCTTCAGAAACTGGAGCCCTGAGACCAAATTGATGTTCTTTGGTGGTAACCTGGAGCTCTGGAGCCTTCCCCCAACCTCCTGGGCCATTGTCCTCTCCGGAGATCATTCTGGCTACTGAAGGGCCTCCAGCCCTGCGGGAGATCCCGGTTTCATTTTTCTAATTTCAAGAAAGGAGGATGTCCTGGTGGATGAAACAGACACACCGTTCAACTCTGGATTATGTGCTTGTCCTGTTCATGTCGATAAAGTGACAGTTTTCCAAGAGAACGAGTGAGGGATGGATGTCCAACACCTTCCTCTTCAAATACTCTCTCTGGGTCAAATGAGTCACCATGTGCTTTGTGGGACGGGGCACCCAGAGCAATGGCAGCGACCCAGGAGAGTCTTCTTTGCACTCCTAGACCTGCCCTGTATGTGTATGGTCTTGACGAACAAATGAACTCAGGCCATTTGAGAAGGACGGAATGAGCCTCCCTTCCCGTGAGCTCTTGCTATTGTCTGCTTGTTTACTGAAGTTGGCTAAGTGGAGCCTGATTTTTTTTTTCTTGATCTCTTTTCAATTTCTTAAAATTTTGAAACTGTCATGTTACCTACAAGAAAGTTCTAATGCCTATATCTTTCCAGCTTATTTTGTACTTTCCTCATCTATATGAAAATATCTGCTGAAATATATATATATACATATATGAGATTATATAAGTATGAAATACATATATTGCTGTTTGTTTTGAGGGGGGGTTCTCTATATAGCCTTGGATACCCTGGAACTTGCTCTGTAGAGTAGGCTAGCTTTGAATTCAGAGATCTGTGCTGGATTTATTTTTTTTATTTTTTTATTTTTTTGTTTTTTGAGACAGGGTTTCTCTGTGGCTTTGGAGCCTGTCCTGGAACTAGCTCTTGTAGACCAGGCTGGTCTTGAACTCACAAAGATCCGCCTGCCTCTGCCTCCCGAGTGCTGGAATTAAAGGCGTGCGCCACCACTGCCCAGCCTGTGCTGGATTTAAAGGTGTAAGCCACCACTACCAACCAACTAAACTTTGGTGTGGGACAATGGTCTGTATTATGTCAATTATATTTTAAATAAATGCTGATTGGTCAGTAGCCAGGCAGGAAGTATAGGTGGGACAACCAAACAGGAAGTAGAGGTGGGTCAAAGAGAACAGGAGAATTCTGGGAAGAGGTGCAGTCCTGGCCCAGCCACAGAAGAAGCAAGATGTGATTGCCTCGTTGAAAAAGGTACTGAGCCATGTGGCTAACACAGATAGGAATAATGGGCTAATATAAGTTGTAAGAGTTAGTAAGAAGCCTGAACTACTAAGCCAATCAATTTATAACTAATGTAATGTGATTTCTTTGGGACTTAACGATGCGGGAACCGGGCAGGACAGAAATCCCGACAATAAAACTTTTTATTTTATTTACTTAGAGAAAGGACCTTACTATGTAGCTCTGGCTGGCCTGAAACTCAGAGATCTATCTGCTTGTGCCTCCTGAGTGCTGGGATTAAAGGAATGTGCCATTATCGTAAGTTATACTGTAAAGAAGAAGGAGAGACCATGGCTCACTAGTTAACAGCCCCTTATTGCTCTGGCAGAGGACCAGAGCTCGGTTCCCAGCATCCAACTCACAACTGCCTGTAACTCCACTTCCAGGGACTCTCACACCTCTGGGCACACATGTAATTGACACAGACACACATATACTTAAAAATAAACCTTTAAGATATATACTATAGCCAGGTGGCACACACCATTAATCCCAGCACTTGGGAAGTAGAGACAGGCAGTTCTCTGTGAGTTCGAGGCCAGCCTGGTCTATGGAGTGAAATCCAGGGCAGGCTCCAGAGCTACAAAAAAAAAACCAAACAAACAAACAAAAACCCTGTTTCAAAAAACAAATAAAAAACCCCTAAAATATATACTATCTATACGTTCTAACTTGCCACTTTAATTCTTGATACCAACTCTTGTGTTTTTCCCACAGTGCTTTTCCTATCATGCAGTCTTATTTTGCGTTCAGTTGGAAGCTCCTGAGGTTTGCAGTGGGCATCACAGTTATAGGCATATTATCATTAACACAAGGGATAAACCAGTCCTCGCTCTGTCTTAGTTACCAGCCTATTCCAGGTTCCCCGAGCTTTCTCTCCAGCACGGCAGCCTGTTTTGCAGATATCCTCTACCTCATGTTGTTTTGTTGCATCTGCCCTGGCCTTTTCCGGCAATGAATGTCATGGCCATTAGGTTCAGGGAATATCCGCAGACCTAAGTGATAATACCAGAATGGGGGTGAGGGTTCCCAGGGCAACCTGTCTGTTGTTGTCAAACAGGTATATGCGATCTAAACCAGGCATGGTGGCACATGCCTTTAATCCCAGGACTCAGAAGGCAGAGGCAGGTGAATCTCTGGTTTTGAGGCCAGACTAGATTACAAACAGAATTCCAAGACAGTGAAAGCTACCTGGAGAAGCCATATCTGGGGGAAAACAAAACAAAACAAACAAACAAGAAACAAAAAACAAAAAAAAAATCCCCACTATGTAGACTAGGTTGGCCTGGAACTCAGAGATCTGCCTGCCTTTGCCTTTGAATGCTAGGGTTAAAGGCTGTACCCCAGGACAGGTGGAATGTGACTTTTAAGACTAACTGTTGAGGCAACCCCTCATTCTCTACTCAATTCCAGGCTCCACCACAAACTTGCTAAGCATGGTCACCGGTAATTTCATCTCTCTGTCTCACTTCCTCTTTAAAAAGACCAAGCAGCAGGGTGTGGTGGTGGCACGCCCTTAATCCCAGCATTCAAAGACAGACTCAGGCAGATCTCTGTGAGCTGGAGGCCAGCTTAGTCTACAGAGTGAGTTTCCGACTGAAAAGAAATCAGTCTTCATCATCATTGTCACCACGGAGTACCTACCCACTGCTGAGGATAACAGTGTGGGTTCAACAAAATGATTCTTGCGCTAAGTTGTTAGGGATCACTGAACACCTGTTCTTACGGCACATGCAGGCTCTTCGACTTGTTGGCAGAGTGACTATATCTCGGTGTTAGTCCATTTCACTGGAAATTTCCCAGATTCCAACCTGAGGATGAAGGACTCCCTCAAACATCCCGCTCCGGTAGGTAGGGATAGGATTGGACTCTGGCTCCTGGCAGAGGCGGTCCCCTGAAGAGTGCGACCAATGAGCGAGCGCGCAATGCTGTGCCTCGGGCGTGAGAGCTTCCTGCACCCAAGATCGCAGCTGTCTGAAGTTAGCATCCTGGTGCGAGCAGGCGGGATAAACCACTGTTTCCCCGGGTCAGAGCCCTGAGAGCTAGATTTCCAGAGGCGGATTGCACCCTCCCACCCCAGTCGTCTCCCGGGTGGAGGCCAGTTTCCTCTCTGCACGAGAGTGGAAGTGGGGATGGACATGAAGTTGGGTCGACTTGTGAGTGCAATAGCCACCGTGACTTCCTCACTTCTCCCATTGCAATTTCCCCAGTGAACCATTCGCTAAGCGCCAGGAGACAGTCCTAGGCATGTACACAACCAAGAGGACCAAGTTATCCTCCTCTTAAAGAAAGTCACCCGTCAGCCCACCGCAAAGAGGATAAGGAGAAAAAGAGGGGAGGGGAGAGCGAGGTGTTAGTGGCAGAGGGAACAGCAGATTGCGCCGAGCCAATGGAAAAGGCTGGACGAGGTGGCACCAAATTCTCTTTGGCCAATGACAAGACAGTCTTCGCAGGAGGCGCATTAGCATTAGCCCCGAGGCAGGGGGTTGGAGCTGCCCGGCGTAGGTGCCTTCAGCATCCCGGCGCCACGAAGGTTTACTCCGGAATCTACTTGACTTTCTTTCTCCTTCTTAGTCCCTCCCTCTCTTACCTCCACGCCTGGCTTCCTTGGCTTGCTAGCCCCGCGCTCTTTGCTCTTTGCTGGCAGCGGATATAAGGGGTCTGAGGAAATACTAAACACGGTCATCCCATCGCCTGCTCAACCCTTTAAATTCCCAACCAGAGGAGATCTGCGCACATCCAGGTTCGACTGAACACCCATCCGCGGGACAGGAGCGGAGGTTTCTGAGCGCAGCTCGGCCAGTCGCTCGCACCAGCGGGCTCCGGAACCAAAGTCCACGCTCGGTCTCGGTGCTGGGCAAGTGAGGCCAGCAGCCGACAGCCACGATGCCGGCCCACATGCTCCAAGAGGTGAGCTTGCAGAGGCGGCCCCCGCCCCGCGCGTCAGCCACGCGGACCGAGCTTCTAGGTTACCGGGTCCGCGGAGGGGGAGAGTTGAGAATTCTCCGGGCTACTTGGTTTTCCCGAATTCTAGTGCAACCAGTCGTTTGTGGGGTGTCGGTTGTAATTCGAGCAGTTTTGAGTCTCAACTTTTCGTGTCTTATGGCTTAAAGTAAAGAAAAGCCAGTAGCGCGGATACATGTATGTTCACACGGGGTTCCCTTTGTGTATTACTAGGGGTGCGAATGTTTCATTCTTATTTCCTGCTGGTCCTTCACTTTGAGGTTTTGCTCTCCTACCCGCAACAAATCTGTAGTTTCTTAAAACTTCTGTTCCATCTCGCCTTCATGCAACCTTGGCTCTGGGCAGGGTCTGTGCCTTTACTGTACCTTTTGCTGCACCTTTTGCTGCAATAGTGTGAGGGAAGTGGTACACCCCTACCCCGTCCTTCACAGATCTGCTCCCCTGACGGTACTTTTCCTTGCAGATCTCTGGCTCCTACACGACCAGCACCACCATCACAGCGCCTCCCTCCGGAAGCCAGCAGAATGAACGAGAGAAGCAGAAGACCGTACCTCTGTACCTGGAAGAAGATATTCGTCCCGAAATGAAGGAAGATATATACGACCCCAGCTACCAGGATGAGGAGGGGCCCCCGCCCAAGCTGGAGTACGTCTGGAGAAACATCATCCTCATGGCCCTGCTGCACTTGGGGGCCCTTTATGGGATCACACTGATTCCCTCCTGCAAGGTCTATACCTGCCTCTTCGGTGAGCTGCTCCTCTTGTCTTGGGCCAGTACCTTAGGGTTTCTCTTTGTTCTTTAATGAGGTAACCCCTGGCCCAAGGCAATGGTCCCTCTGTCTAGATTTCCTGGCCTTTTCTTTGGTTCCTGGGAGCAAAGACTTGTGGGACTAGGAGTCCCTTAACATGAATTCTGGGTCTCTGTGCAGGTAGCTTGGAGGGGTCTACCTGAGGTAGAGAAACACTTTCTCTGACCAAGCTTGTCAGTGTGAGTCACTTGCTGGGTGGCTTATCCCAGCCCCACATGACTCAGGAGAAACACACCCTACCTGGGAGGCATGGGAATTAGGGCTACTGGTTCACCAAGAGCAGGGAACAGAGCCTGGGGAGACTATGCTGGAGAGGTCCTTAAAAAGGAAGGAAGGAAGGAAGGAAGGAAGGAAGGAAGGAAGGAAGGAAGGAAGGAAGGAAGGAAGGAAGGAAGGAAGGAAAGAAAGAAAGAAAGAAAGAAAAATGTGTTTATTGTGACCTTAACTGCTAACCAGACCAAGCTGGTAGGCTTCCACAACACCCAAGCTTACAGGTGTGTGGCTCAGCTGCTCCCGGTCATTCTCCGGGGAGCAGCACAGGCCAATCAACAGGATATTTAAAGAATGGGATGAGATTCCTGTTCATCCCATTTCCTCACCTAACCTGCTCCAGCTCTGTTAACCCCTCCACGGCAGAAACTAGAACCTTCATCAGCCCCTCAGGGATTCCCTGGGTGTAGGCTGATGGCAAGGCTGTCTCTCGGATGCCTGTACTCTTTACTTACAGGGGTTCTCATCTATGAAACCTGAGTCAGGAAGACACAGGCGGGTTCTCTGGAGCAGTGTCAGGTGTAGATCTTTTGTGGCAGCTGGCTCAGTGGGTAAGGGTGTGAAAAGGATGGTTAGCCAGGTATTGGCTCCCACTGCCCTGGGCGCCTTAGGTCCTCTGAGCTCTTAGATCTGGTCTTGGAAGCTTCATCTTTGAAGTTCTCTAGATGCCCTAGATCTGAGAGGATCCACTTTCTCCGAACCGCAGTTTTTCCAAGTACCAAGTAGGGCAGCAATGCCTTGCCAGGATTGAGAAAGTTGTGTTCCTTGGGTTAGCTGTGCCACTTCCCGGCCTTTCTCTTGAGGCAGGTGTTTGCAGAACCTTCTTATTCTCTTCAAACTCTACAAGAGGACATAGTTCTGAAGGGATCTCTGATAATACTCAGGGCCAAAGAGGCTGCTTCTCCACCCCCTCCCCCCATTTTTTTGGGGGGGTCAGAGCCTTACTGTTGCCCTGGCTGGCCTTGGGCCTTGAATTTGAAGAGATCATGCTTCCTCTGCCTCACAAATGTTGGGATTAAAGGCGTACACCTCCTCATCCAACTCCAGCCCACCCCAGGATGGGAGCCCTGGCTGTCCTGGAACTTGCTCTGTAGACCAGGCTGGTCTTAAACTGCCTCTGCCTCCCAAGTGTGAAAGGCATACACCACCGTGCTACAACTTCAGTTGTCTTAAGACAACTCTTAAACTGCGCCCCCCACCCCTGGTGGACACAATAGTCCCGTGGGGATAGGGAGGGAATCTAAGTGCCTTGAGCCATCTCCCTGGATGCACTGAGAGGTTTGGGTAGAATATGTTTCAGGATGCCTGGGCCATCTACAGCACGAGACTAACATGGATGCTTCCTTGGTGCAAAATGAGGGCCTCTGTGTTGCCGCAAACCTTTTCTTTCCTCCTGTTGATTGCTGGTGGTTCTCCGGGGCTCTCTGATACAGTGTGGTCAGATCAGATTGCCACATGACCGCGAGTAGCAAGCATCTGGTGCCACCATCCCAGCTCTGAGAACCTTACTTAGGACAGACACTGATGTGCTTGCAAGTGTTTTGTAAGAGGAAAATGGGGCTGTGCAGGAAGCTGCTTAGGAAATTGCTATCTCTGCTACAGAAGGCCACGGGACTGTTTGTACAGTGTGTAGTCTTTCCCCACTGCAACTAAGGTCGATGTTCTCTGAGGATCATTGTTGCTGCTCCCTAGGACAATATCTACCAAGGACTCTCTGCCCCAGCATTCCAGCGCTGGCCAGAGGAGAGCTTGGGGGGGGGTACAGTATCTACTTCCCCATTGGAGATCAAATTTAGTGCCTTCTGAGCCTGCAGGTCTAGAAGGTGATGAAGCAGAAAAATGTTCTGACGTCAGGCTCTTATTTTACTAACTTATTTTACTGACCCTGCTTATACCTAACCTCTCTTGGGATCTTATTTCCTCAATTATAAAATATAGGGCTTTTGTGGTGTTTCTGTTTTGTTTGTTTTCGAGACAGGGTTTCTCTGTGTAGCCCTTGGTGTTCTGGAACTCTGTAGACCAGGCTGGGTTCAAACTCAGAGATCTGGAGTGTTGGGTTTAAAGGTATGCACCACCACAGCCAGGTAAAGTACAGTATTAGTGACACCCACTCTATTCAAAGTGAATATGAGATTCTCGGTCACTGGCAAGTTTAGGGCACTGCAAACATGACTTTTCAGGGCTTTTCTTTCTTCTTCTTCTTCTTCTTCTTTTATTTTCTTTCTTTTTTTTTTTTTTTTTTTTTTTTTTTTTTTGAGACAGGGTTTCTCTGTATAGCTTTGAAGCCTGTTCTGGAACTTACTCTGTAAACTAGGCTGGCCTGAAACTCACAGAGATCCACCTGTCTCTGCTGGGACTAAAGGCGTGCGCCACCACTGCCCAACCAGAGCTGTCTTATGTGGCCTCCTTCCCATTCAAATGTGACTATCAGCTGTGCCACTTGAATGTCCCCTACAACTTTGGGCTTCTCTAACTGGCCAGTGTTCAGAGTGGTGTGGCTGCTGTTTTCACAACACTCCTGTTTATGATCCTGAGCTCTGCCGGAAGTTTGCAGTTCTGCCCATTTAAGGGGCAGAAACTACTAGGTCTCAGAGACCAAGGAATTCTTAGGGTTCACTGGCAAACAGATCCTTAGCCAAAACCCAAAGAAAAACACTGGCGTCAGGGAAGCCTCCTTGACTCCTTCTACCACTGAAATTTGTTTGTTAGTGATTCCCCCACTGACTTGTCTTGCAGCAATTCTGGGCTATTTCTTCAGTGGCTTGGGCATCACGGCCGGGGCTCATCGGCTGTGGAGCCACCGAACTTACAAGGCTCGGCTGCCCCTGAGGCTCTTCCTCATCCTGGCCAACACCATGGCTTTCCAGGTGAGAAGTGGGTGTTGTTGCTGTGTCTCCGCCCCACGGATGATCTCGGTGAGCGGTGGGGATCGGCATCAAGAGAATTCTTAGGACCCCCAGTGATTGCCCTTTTTGGTTTCTGGGGCTTTACAGGTTCAGGTGCTCAGGTTATTGGGAGGATAGGTGGGAGGCAAATAGGAAAGGCTGTCCAGGCTGGGTCCCTTTTGATTGGTATTACACAGTGTATTTTTTGTAGGCTCCCTGCCTAAAGGGCCATGCTCCATAGTTCGTACACTGGCCATGGTTTCCTACTCCTACGGGGAAGTCGGCTATGCCTTACTGTGACTTTCTTGAAATGTTACCACAATGGGACTGATGACAATATGTCACAGAATTGGGAACTCTATACAGTGCTGGCTGGACACTGCTAAGCACTTGCCATCACTTAACCCATTATGGGCATATTGGTAGATATCATTGTTATCACACTGATTTTTGTTTTTTGAGATAGGATCTCACAATGTAGCCATGGCTGGCCTGGAACTCACTATATAGATCAGGCTGGCCTCTATCTTCCCTGTACTGGAATTAAAGCTGTGTGCCACCACTCCTGGCCAAGTATTGCACTTTAGAGATGAGGAACTGAGTCTCATCATTTCTAGCAGGAAGGTTGACTGACCAACCTTGTTCTAGCTGAGGCTGCTGGGTTGGCTAGATCAGGTACTGAAGTTGGTTTACAGTAGATGAGGAGGGTTGGGGGAGAAACAGTGGGCACGGGATGACTTGTGGTGTGAGGCTTACAAGAGAGAAACAGGAACCAAGTTAGTCCCATATAATGACACTATGTGAAATGTTTTTCACGCATCCTAGGGAAATGTGCTCATGCTCGTTAGTTACATGCTGACCTTATAACTAGGTTAGGTAGGCTGTCGCTTGTGACAGCATCAGGGAGGGTGCCCTGCATCTTTTCCCCAGAGTGACTCCCTGGGATCCAAGGCTACCTGCCTCCTGATCTCTGCCCCCACCTTCCCCCATTCCTTTCTTCCAGGACTGCAGTGTTCTCTGTGAGTGCTGGGACCTTTCTTCTTCCCCATGCACAACCCTCAGTGTGCTCTGGGACTTTGTGAAATAAGCGTCAGGGACAAATGTACAAAAGTGCAGCCCTTCCCCCACCAAGGTCTCCTTTGGAGCTAGAGTCTTGTGGGTTTTGTGAGTTGAACTGAGAATCCTGGGCCTTTGAAGATAACTGAGCACTGGATTTCCCCAGGAGGGCTTTTCTTCTCAGTACTGGAGCCCTCTTTTCTGTCCCTCCAGAATGATGTGTATGAATGGTCCCGAGATCACCGCGCCCACCACAAGTTCACAGAAACACATGCTGACCCTCACAATTCCCGGCGTGGCTTTTTCTTCTCTCATGTGGGCTGGCTGCTTGTGCGCAAACACCCGGCTGTCAAAGAGAAGGGCAGTAAACTGGACATGTCTGACCTAGAAGCTGATAAACTGGTCATGTTCCAGAGGAGGTGAGTGAGGTGGGGTTTGGGGATGGAGCTGGGGACTCCACCTTTTTCCTCTTAGGACTTATAATAACTGGGTGATTTACTGGGTTGATAAGTTCAAAATCATTTACATCTCGAATTCAGCGTCCAACAGGCTCACAGCCATCTTAACAAAACCAAGAACCGTAGCATCAGTCCTAGTCTGCTACAAGAGAGGTTTCCTTCAGGGAATTTTCAGCCTATTTGGGATTGAAGGAGGGAATCATCACATAAGGCAGAATAATACTATGTTTACCGTGGGTAGGTACAAGGAGGAAATACAGCTCGGAGATACAGTGCAGGGACCCCTTGGCATCCGGCATCCGTTGACAGCGCAACAGAATGCCGAAGCGTTTCCTGAAATATAGCCCTTCTCTGTGAAGCATGGGACAGGAACAGGACTGCAAGGACAGGCAAGAATCAATATGATTCAGCCTGTTTGGGGGAACCATGTAAGCATTCTCTGGCAGCATGGGGCACAGTCAGATGGGCTTTGGAGAAGCAACTTTCAAGACAGGTGGAAATAATCATGGATCCAGGGAGGTGATGGACAGTCACAGGTTAGACAGCAGGGAGGTCTCAAGCCAGGGAAGTGGTGACCAGAATGGAAAGGAATCAGACTGAGGAGATGTCAGTGATACAGATGTGCTAGGTACTACTGCCCAGGGCAGTCGGTCCCCGTGGAGGTCAGTGGCCTGATTTGTAGGCAGTGGAGAATGGGACAGAGACCTGGCAGGGAGAGCAGAGCAAAGACCTACAGGGTGATCGCAGGAAGTGAATGCGTGGCACGTGCCTTAAGCTTCCAAAGACCACAACAGGCAAGGAAAAAGAGCTCAGAGGCTGATGGACAACAGCCTGGGCAGCGGAATTGACTGATGAGGTCGTGATTTGACTCTGATCAGTTTGACCAGCATGGGCTTGTGCTCCCATGAAAAGGGTAATGGACTTTTAGTCAGGAAAAGGAGACACACTCGACCCAGTAAGATGAACGTGAAATAGCGGCATATCCTCGGAAAACAGAAAGAACACTGCGCTCGAGATTTTATGCCACCTCCTCATGCCGATAACCTGTACCGTCCTCAGGCATAAGATGACACAACCCTGCCTAATTAGAAAGGACAGTGTGTGTAGGTGTGGGAGTCCTCTCTCCATAGACTCAGTGTTTGATCTCCCTATATAGGTACTACGTGCCTGGCCTCCTGCTGATGTGTTTCATCCTGCCCACACTGGTGCCCTGGTATTACTGGGGTGAAACTTTTGTAAACAGTTTGTACGTCTGCGCTTTTTTGCGCTATGCTCTGGTGCTCAATGCCACCTGGCTGGTGAACAGTGCTGCCCACCTCTATGGCTATCGCCCTTATGACAAGAACATTGACCCTCGAGAGAATGTCCTGGTTTCCCTGGGTGCCGTGGGTAAGTCACTAATCCTCAGCATGACCATATATCTAGGGACCTACTATTTGGGGTATTTGTCTAGGATCCAGGGGAACCGGAATAACCTGTTTTATGAGTACTGTGTAGTTCAGGTTTTCCACTATAAAACTGGGGGTTGGGGAGGAGTATATCTGGAAACCCTTGAGAGTTGGGCAAGCAACAACTCTTAATGTAAAATGGAAAGGGCAAGAAGTAATTCTGCTTTTGCTTATAGGTTGTAAAACAATTTCTAAATGCTTCCTATAATGAGCCTCCGAGTTTTTCTCTTCTTGTCCCCTGGCAGGTCTGTGGCTCTTCGTAGCCTAGGATTTGCTAAAAGAGCACAGGATAGTCCATTATCTAGTGATTCCTATGTAATCTTGCTGTGTACAGTGTACAAGAGCTGGGATTCAGGCCAATAGTCTTCAGGTTGCCACACTTGTGTTTATCTCTCCGCTGCGGACCTTGCATTGTCATGTAGCCATGTCAGCTGCATGGCAGATTCTTGGCTTTTTCCACCGTCTCCCCCCACCATCCCTCCCTCCCTCCTTGTTCTTTTTCTCCCAGCTGTTCCATACTGACGGAGCAGTGTTTTGTGAGAAGTGCCTTGTGGGTGATCTGATGTTGGCTGTTCCTGGATACTTCCCCTTGCCCTGCTCTCCCAGTGGCTGAAGCCTTAGCTAGTTTCCCCTGTGAGGACCCAGTGCCCTCTTCTCGTCAGTGGCCAGGGCTACCACTCTGCTCACGTGTCCATGCCTGTCATTCAGTAGTACCTTTAACGCTATTCAAGCTTTTCCCCTGCTTCTGGAGTGTATGTATCTCTGCCCACCTTGGGCACCTCTTACAATTTTGTATGCTGCTACTTTGACCACTCTTAAAATGAACCCTATGCTATCCAAACCTGATGTTTCCTTAGAAACGAATAATCTGAACTGGGTCACGTGTGTCCTGTATTGCTCTACAGTGAGGCTTCCTTGTGACCATCAGTTCCAAATGGCTGCTAGCGTCTCTTCTGTTGGGCTGACATTCACTGCTCCAAGCTCACTCTCATCTCTTACCCGCTGCTCTCCGCCCTGATGCTCTTATCACTCTCATCCTCAGGTCACATGCTGGTCATTCCCTGGAACATTGCTGCTATCTCTCCCTGCTCCTGTCCCTACTCCTTGATCTCTTTTTCTCTCCCTTGTCACTATGGGTGTCTGATTTCATGTTGAATGTCAAGGTGTGGACTCCTGGGAAGTACTCACTTGGAACATCCTTGGGAAAGTGTGTAAAAACTAGCGATCTTTTAAAAAAAAATCTTAAAATTGTATTTTTTTTTTTGTGGGGGTGGGTGGCTTGCCTGCACGAATGGCTGTGCACCTTGTGCGTGCAGTGCCTGATGTGGCCAGAAGAGGGCATTTGAATCTTCTGGGTTCTGTATTGTTGGAATCCATTCAGAAAGAAGAGTCCTGCCAAGAGATGGTAAACACATCACCCTTTGCAGAAGCCCTCCAGAGTCCAGATTTTTTCCCCTTTTATCAAAGTGTTTGCTTCCTCAGCACATCCCTGACTCAAGAGTAACCTACTGTGAGCCAGTGTCTGGGGGAAAGGAGTGGGGGGAGGGGGTCTCTTGTCACTGACTGGGCTTTTTTTTTTTTCCTTTTGGCAGCAGCTGCCCTTTCTGTTATAATACACCGTACCCTTACAGAGATCAGCAGTGTGTGGGGAAGGTGTGGTATCTACTTAGCTTTGGGAGAACGTGACTGAGAGTCCCCTTTGCCTCCTCTTTTTCCTTCCCGAACACATGTACTTATGTACAGACCCTGTGAGTTCTTGGGCTTCTATCTCTTGATGTTCTGATACTTTCCATCATAAAATCTGTTCCCTTAGACCCAGCTTCTCTCTTAACTTCTTATGATAAAAACTTGATTTGACAAAGGCTTCCAGACAGGCACGTGTGAGCAGAGCCTCTTAGCTGCTTTCCTGAGATTCCTCTGAGGGCATCTGTTCACTTTAGAATACAAGACTGTGGGTTCATCTGTTGACTCAACAGGGAGCTTCTTCAGGGTTTGAGGCACACAACAGGTCAGAGGTGTGTGAAGAGCAGGAGGCAGCAGTCACCGGGCCCCCTAACTGCTCCCTGTGCTTCTCTTCCAGGCGAGGGCTTCCACAACTACCACCACACCTTCCCCTACGACTACTCTGCCAGTGAGTACCGCTGGCACGTCAACCTCACGACGCTCTTCATCGACTGCATGGCTGCCCTGGGCCTGGCTTATGACCGGAAGAAAGTGTCTAAGGCCGCTGTCTTGGCCAGGATGAAAAGAACTGGAGATGGGAGCCACAAGAGTAGCTGAGTTTGGGGTTCCTGAGTTCCTGTTCCCAAAGTTATCTGGGCAGAGATTTAATATTCTGTTGATTAACTCCAGGATAATGCTACCAGACTGCTAATGATGCATTTAACCTATTCCAGTACAGTATTCTTTTAAAATGAAAAAGCTTTGATCACGTTTTGAGGTAAAACGCATTTTTAATTAGCTAGGATTAACCATGCCTCAATATATACACTTCTAAACACAGACATGATAAATGCATATATAATTTTACGCATCAATCTTACGTAATAACAATCAATTTGAACATTCTACACACAGAGTATTACAAGCCAACAAACATGCGGTTCTGATGCCGAGGTCGTGAGCACGGGGCTCTGCCCCTGTTCGCGTTGCGCCTTGCTTGGTTTCTCTCTATCTACCTCCCAGGCACACAGCTGACCAGCCCCTGGTCTGTGTCCACCTTCAAAAGCCTAGGCAATTTTTCTAGTGTCCAAAATACTGCTGCTTCTTCCTAGATACTTCTCTCCTTGTTCTGAGCTTTGAGACTGCTGCTTCAAACTAGAAATATAACAAAACCTTCCTGGAACATCCCTATCTGCTAAGGAACTTCATTACAGGCTTTGCTAGATGGAATGGGAAATTTTTCTTGATTTGTTATATAGAAATTAGATCATCTGGGGCCAAGAGTCAGCATATATAAGTGTGGTTCATAAGTAAGGCTGAGAGGAAGGTAGGAAAGGGTAACCATACCCAGTGGCCTACTTAGCAAAGATGCCAGGCCCCTCTCTGTAGCATGGCCTCCTTTTAGTCCATGCTCTGAACCACAGAGTTTAGTGTGACTGAAATAATTAAATCAGTTTAAGAGAGGGGGGGGGTTGCATGGTCTGTGTGTGAGGGTGATGCAGCTAGCTTTTAGCAACATGGAGATTTCTTCACAGAAAAAGTCTTTGTGTGAAGTGTGTCTATCTAGAACTGGTAACTAAATAGCTGATAAGAGTTCTGAGGATATGGTATAAGACTACGGATATAAACAAAAATCTTCATTTGGAACATGAAAATATTTCACTTGGAAAAATTGAAGGACAAGAGGAGTTATCTGGGTTGCCAGTTTCTTTCATGGCTGGACAGGAACTGTACCTGTAGGTAGCTGCTGAGAGGGAGATTCCTAAATGAGCCCTTGGGGAATACACTGCCAGGGATCTGAAGTGCTGGTTCCGTCCATTACTCTGATATCTCCATGAACTGAGTAGAGATGGGCTTCTAGTGGGCTTGAACCTTCCTTGCATTCTTTGCTTTGTGGCCACCTGGCCTACAGTGAGCTGCCTGGGAGGCTGTTACCTTGCCCTGATTTCTGCTGCCAGTTCTCTGTTCTTTGACATTTTCCTCTTTCCCTGGACAGGCAACAAGTTGCCTGAGTATATTCTGAGCCCTCGGGGCTTGCTGTCCTGGCACCTTCCTCTCCCACAGATGCAATGCTTATGGGCACAGAACAGGTGTGTCACTTGAGTGAGCAAAGCCAGGTGCCGCTTCTCTGGCCTCCAGATCTCTCTACCTCTATCCCTATGTGCCTCTGCCACAGTGATTTCGGAAAAGCTTGGAAGACTCTCGAACAACATGGCTCAGAGATTTGCTGGTTTGTGAGTTAACAGCTCAGCCAAGTGCTCATTGTCTCAGTGGAGCAACTGCTGAATGATTATTGGTTTCTGTGTGGTAGACAGTGTGTTTTCTCCTCCTTGCATGCTTTGCAAGGTGGTTCTGGTTGGTGAATGTAGGCAGGTGGTGGTACAGTGCTTGTGAGAGGATGAGGTTCCCTATTTTATCCCTGAAAAAACACCAGAAGCATAGGCCTCACTTCAGAAAGAGGTCCTGCTTCCTGAAGCCAGGGTGTATTGCAAAGCTCCCACTGAAATGTGGTAACTAGGGTGCCGTGAACTAATGAACATCCCTGTCACACAGCTCAGGGCAGACAATGGTACAGAAAAGTCTAGAAGAAAACATGACATCAGCATTTTGGAACCATCAACCTCTCCTGCCCTGTAGCCCAATCCAGGAGCCTGACTTTGGTGTTAGGACTGGCTGTGGAGAGTACCAAATGCTCTGTTCACTTGGGATCAGATCAGAGCCTTTCTTCCTGTGTTGATTGAACACGGGCTTTGAGCTGTCCGTTGAAGTTGAAAATCTTGTAGAAGATCACTGTAGATCTGCTGACCTATATCCCTCTGACCTAACCCTCTAAAAAGGCCTTTGGGTGGTTTTCCTTTCCCAGGTCAGCAGATCCTTGATTTATAAGAAACAACAACAACCTTCTTTCTCTTCCACTCTTGTTCCACAGATCTGATTCAGGCCATATCGCAGCACAGGGCTGCACAGGGACCTCAGGCTTTAGGTAGGATGTGATGGAAGGTTTAGGTAAGGGACACTTTTTCAGATCCTCTCAAAGGTGGATTTCTAACAGTTCCCACATAATGTGCTAACAGCTTTGGGTGCCTTACCTCTTTCCTACTCTTTAGTGGATGTGAGCCCAGCCTCACTACCCACTTAGCCCTGAGACCCTGAAGATGGAGCGGGTGTAAACAAGAGGCTGCTGGCAGATCGCAGCTGCAGCGATTGGCAGAAATCTTTTACAGGCTTCATTTGGAAAATTTTTTCCGGGACCTATTTCTAGTAGATGCTCAAATCTGGTGTGAAGTGGAAGTAACTTGGCTGTATTTGATTGTACTGGCGTCCTCGTTACTGTTATTAAACAAGTGGTGATGGCAGTGGTGCTCAGGGGAGTTTTCTCCCTGGGTTGCTAGGCTCTGAGTGTTTTCTCTGAAAGCGTAGCTCAGGTGAGTTGGCGTAAAAGGTTTGCAAAGTGAAGTTTGCTGGTGGCTTAATCCAAGGCCTCTCTTAGTCTACTTTATAACAAATCTACCCCAGAAGTAAGGTGTGACTTGCTACATCATAACAAATCTACCCAAGATAAGGTATGACTTGCCACTTTATAACGAATCTACCCCAGAGATAAGGTCTTTAATGTCTTCCAAACCTCCCTTGCTAATTAAGCACCTGATGGCATCACTTCCCACTCATGGTGTAGTAAGTGCCTAGCACATCTACTCTGGAGGACACAGTGACACTATCCCTCTGAGCAAGTCCTTGGGCTACTAATACTCACCTACCTCAAGGGGCAGTTTTGAGGTGACTAGAGCTTTTTATTATTATTATTATTAAGTATTTGACGGTCCTCAGCAGAGATTTTCATACAGACTTCTACAGGCATAGTATACACCATGAGCTTCACACATCCATATGTTCTAGATACCATCTTTAGTTCACATTGCTCTTCCCAGAGATTGACAGCACTCACCGGGGAAGTGGGATATGAGCAGCCAAAGAGAAGGAATGCCTCCCCACTGCCATGAAAACAGTGCAGGAAACCTTTTCCATGCCTGAAGAAGATTTTTCTCCTTTTTATGGGCGATAGTTATTTGTGACCCAAGTGTAATTTTGGGTGATTTTCATTAATATAAACTTTTGAGTCTAATTGTACTAATTGAGATTGTAGTTGTTCCTAATAAAAGTGGATCTGGCTGTAATGTCTGGGAGATTTTTGGCTGTGACAGTCATGATATCTATTTCTTGCACACAGTGCTAGAGATGGAACCCAGGGATCTCGGCGTGTTGGTCAAGCATTCTACAAATGCACATCCACAGCCTCTGTTTTGAACTTGTGTATTTGACACAGAGTCTCACTCTGTAGCCTTTGCTGGCCTTGAAAGTCCTAGAAATCTACCTCCCTTTGCTAGGATTATAGAAAGGATTGAAACCAAGATAAAAATTTAGAAATTACAAGGGTTGAATCATACCCCAGTAACCGCATGCCCTTTCTAAGGGTAACTAGAGGTTAAACTCTGGCAGCAGGAAACCAAGAGTCTACTGGCATTGAGTCAAACACAGCATCAGCTGACAACCAGCCCGAAGCCATGCCAGGTCTCTATGTCACATGGCCACATGGACAACACAGCTTCAGGAAAAGCTGTTACCTCTCATCCCTGAGAAGTCCTGCTCATTTTTCTTCCTGGAATGTCCTGCCTCCTCCAGGGAACAGAAAGCTGAGAATGCTGACTGGAAACTGAGGGAAAGCAAACAGCCCAGAGAGGTTTGCAAATCTTCAGACCACAAGATGAATAGTATAGGTTTTTGTCTCTGTGTAACAGCCCTGGTTGTTCTGGAACTCGCTCTGTAGACCAGGCTGTCCTCAAACTCGTGGAGATCCACCTGCCTCTGTCTCCTGAGTACTGGGATATATGTATATAAGTGTCCTATCTGCATTCAGAGAGGGCATAGATGGTTATGGTTGCTGGGAATTGAATTCAGGACCTCTGGAAGAGTAGTCAGTGTTCCTAACTGCTGAGCCACCTCCAATCCCCAGAATAGTTTTTCAATTGTTCTAGAATAGCAGTTCTCCATCTCTGGGGGACAAAAGACCCTTTCACAGGGGTTGCCAAAGACAATCAGAAAACACAGATATTTACATTGATTCATAACAGTAGCAAAACTACAGTTACGAAGTAGCAATGAGATAAATTTATGACTGGAAGTCAGCACAGCGTGAGGAACTGTATTAAAGGGTCTTGCATCACGAAGGCTGAGAACGATTGCTCAGGATTGGTTCTCATAAACTGGCATTAGATCAACAATGTACCCTCCCAATGTTTGTCTCTCCCTCCCTCTGGCTTAACGCTCCTGTGTGCTTCCCCTAGGAAGCACAGTGTTTCTTTCACAGCGGGCTGTCTTCTTACTTTTGTAAAATCCCAAAAGAGAAAGAGGGTGAGACCTTCCACCTGCAAGAATCTAAGGAGAGAGTGAGTTCTCCTTTGAGGGTAGAAACTCAGTGGGAGTCCCCAGAGGGCAAGCAGTGAATACTGCTTTTGAGGCATTATATTGAAAGAGACAAGAAGACCACATATCCTGTTCAGACATTAAGATTTAGCCAAAAAGTAGGCTTTTTTTTAAAAAAAAATCTTTATGGTTTATTTAACTTTATTTTATGTGCATTGGTGTGAAGGTGTCAGATCCCCTGCAACTGGATCTTCAGACAATTATGAGCTGCCATGTGGGTGCTGTGGAACCGGGTCCTCTGGAAGACCAGTCAGTGCTCTTAACCACTGAGCCATCTCTCCAGCCCCCCAAAAATAGTTTAAAATAATGGAGAAATGAAAAGTGAATATACAGATCTAAGGTATAGAACTCTATACATTGCATGCACGTCTATAGGTAGAGAACTCTATACACTATGTGCACATCTATAGGTAGAAACACTATACACTGCATGCACATCTGTAGGTAGAGAACTCTATACACTATATGCACATCTGTAGGTAGAAACTATACACTGCATGCACATCTATAGGTAGAGAACTCTATACACTATATGCACATCTGTAGGTAGAGAACTCTATACATGCACATCTGTAGGTAGAGAACGCTATACACTATGTGCACATCTATAGGAAGAAACACTATACACTGCATGCACATCTGTAGGTAGAGAACTCTATACACTACATGCACATCTGTAAGTAAAGAATGCTATACACTATCTGCACATCTGTAGGTACAGGACTCTATACAATACATGCACATCTTTTGGGAGGAGAAGGGAGGGTCAGTCTTCTCTTGATTATCTCTTGGCAGTTTTCAGCATTATCCCCACTGAGAATGGTGGCAAGTGTTAGTCCTCCCAGCTTTCACGAGGTGGAGGTAAAAAGATCAGAAGCTCAAGTGAGTTTGAGGCCACCTGGAGCACGTGAAACTGCCTCAAAGGCAGAAAGCCAAAAGAAAGGAAAGAACTATTTACTGTTTATGCTTCAGAATTCCGTATTTTGTGTCTCTGCTTCAAAGAGAGCCAGTTGGCTGAAACATGGCTCTGTGGGTAAAATGCCTAGGATGCAGGAGACCCTGTTTTGATCTGCAGCACTGCATAAACCATGTGTGGCTGTTGTTTACTTAGCACTCAGGTTGTATAACCCTAGCACTTAGGAGGTACAGGCAAGGGGACCTGCATTTCAAGATAATCCTCACCACCGACATAAAGAGTTCAAGGCTAGCCTGGGATACATCAGGCTATCAAAAAAAAAAAAAGCAAGAGTCAGGGGGAGCAATCTACAAAATGGGGAAAAATTCAAGTGTCTCTATGTATCCTGAACA
>JAQHUG010000013.1:125134-135898 GCA_028555095.1 Dicrostonyx torquatus | reverse complement strand
CCCTTCAGCTGGGGCAGGCTCTGAGACTCAGTGGGGACAGGCTGGTGCTGGACAGGGACAGAGCTGCAGCTGAGCAGGGCTGAGGGAGCTGCTGTTCCCCCCCCCCCCAGTTCCTGTGAGACCTGTGTTTCTGTCAGAGCTCTTTGTACTCTCCTGCTGCTGTGAGGAGAGACCCCAGACCCCTGGTTCTGTCCCGTCTCCCTTAGGTGTCTGTGGTGTCTCTTTCTCAGCAGCTGAGTATTAGATAAGTCACTGAGAGGGAAGGATGTTGTTGATCAGTCCTCTTCCTAGGACTGTGAGATGTGACCTCAGCCAGACCCCTCTCTTAAAAAGGTCTTTTTTTTTTCTTTCTTCCTTTGTTTTTTTAAGTGTTGAAATTCAAGAATCAGCCGGAGAGATGGTAAATCTCCTGCCTCCAAGCCTGATGTCCTGAGTCTCATCTGTAGCATACCTTTCTCTAAACACATACGAAATATGTAAATAAAAATGGAAAAAAATAAGAAAAATAATTCCTAGACTCTTTTAACATGAAGGAACCTTTGTCTTATGACTGCCTCTCAGTCCCATGAGACCTGGCCCCCAGATTTCCCTTTTATATAAAGACGTCTCTGGGGCCCAATTCTTCCTGTGCTTCTTTGTAATCAGAGAGGCTACACTGCCTGCCTGACACTGTTGTGAGGACTTGGGGGGCTGGGAAAAAGCCCTCTGGGATCTGTAGTTTTGGTTTCTTCTTCTTCATAGTGGGCTGCTTTCATGCTGTTGTCCATGAATAAAATGTTTTCACCGGATATCTTGTACTTTTCCATCTGTATTGAGCTTATTCAAATAGCCTCTTCCTGTGCACTGAGAAGCTGCTGCCCCGCGTGGTTATGTACATGAAAGGGACCTGCAGAAGGCTGGAGGTTGGACCCTCTTAATGAGGTGACCAACAAAGTCCTGCACCTATGGGTGTTTCTTTCCTGAAGAGCTCCTCTACTTCCAAGACAAAAGAAATCCCACCTCCACACCACTCCTCCCCACTGAACAAATGTCTGTGTGCCCAAGAAAGAACAAGGGTGCCAGCCCTGGGGAGAGATGTGGCAAGATCATGTGTTTAAGCCAGCCTGGGCTAAGTAATGTGATCTTGTGAAAGAGTTGAGAGAGAGGGATGAAGGGAGAAGAGAGAGAGGGGGAGGAAGAGAGAGAGGGAGGGAGGAAAAAGAGGAGGAGAGTGGTCTCACATTCACTTTTTAGAAAAACACAATCTTCGGCCAACTTGAAAATACAAAGCTCCAGTAAACTGTACCCATTTCTTGGGTTTCTGTTGAGAAAGGTGAGTCAAGTAGATCCCGCACATGGGCAGTGAGGGTAAGTCTGCGTGCTGAGTTAACTGGATAATCACACTCAAGCCAGGTCAGGTTTCTCCAGTCATGACCTTTGACTCTAGCATGAATGCACAGTGCACACTGCTTGATCTGAAAGCCAAGTTAGCTTTTGAAATGAATCCTGGTGATTTATGATAATGTGTTGAAAGGCAGAGCCAGGCCCTAAACTCGACTCACCTAATTTCTGTTTTTAGAGTAACAAGGTGGAAAACATCAAATCATGGATTGTCAACAAGCTCACCAGCCCTTTCCTCTGTCGGGTGTCAGCCAGGGGACAAAGGAAGGCTGACATGTGTAGGCTTAGGAAACATGCTAACAGACTCTTACACAGAGCAGACATCCTTTCCCCTTATTTTGACATTTTATGCATCACTAATCTTGAAGGCTATGTATGGATGCTGATTTCTCAAACCGATCAGCATTCCACAGGAGTAGGTACAGGATGGGCAGATTCTTAGTAGTGATGGAGCCAGTCCTAGAACTTGCTCTGGAGACCAGGCTGGCCTCGAACTCACAGAAATCTGCCTGCCTCTGCCTTCGGGGGCAGAGATTTTATGTGCCTTCCTGTGAATGTTGTAGTTCTCATGTTGAAGTTCCCATCATATGTCCTTAAAACGGTCACCCTCCCATGTCTGGTGAGGTGCGTGTGTGGATGGGGTACAACACCTCCTAGGAAAGGCACCCAGGAGCACTGCATATTAGCGGGACATTCAGGTAAGGCATTCAGGAGTTCCAAGTTCAGGTCTAAATGAGTGAACATACATGGACCCTGTTCTCACGGGTAGTGCATGGCAAAAGCAGGAGACAGGGCATTAAAAGTTGGGGGTGGAGTGTCTGTGAGGACCCACAGAGCTGTGAACCTGTCCACCTTGCCTAGAGCTCAGAGTTTGAGCTTAATTTTGTTCTCCCAAAGTTGTTGACAACAGGTGTGGCTACAAAGGAGAGATTCTGACCTAGGGTGTAGTTAATTAGTATTTTGGATGTAAAGATGGATCCTCTCCACCTGGACCAAAGCAAAATCAAGACTATTCCTTATATCATGTTAATGAAGTCTGTTACTTCCCCCTCCCCTTGCGTGTGGAAAAGAAGCAAGGCGGAGTCGGTATCCACTGACTGTCTCTCCTGATGCTGTTCTGTGTTTCTGTCCCTTATTTCTCCTATATTTCTGTTCCTTTCACCTACTAATTCTAATCCTCTCGTTCCTCTCCTGGAACGCGTGAGTTTTGCTGAAACTGGCTTCCGACAGGTGTCAAAGCAGGGGCTGCTTTGCTGAGTCCATGTTGCAGCCTTTTCCCATTTAATTTTGATTGAAGTAACACACGTACACGGAATAGACCAGTGAGAGTTTATGGCGGGACTTCCATCTTTGCAGTGTTTACACAGAGACGCTGAGCTGAGCTGAGCTGAGCTCCTGGCAGCACCAGCTACTTCAAGAGGAAGATGGCATTGAAGAGGCTCCTTATGGAGTTTGCTAGCCACTTGGGCAAGAAACTGCTCTTGACTGGCCTGCTTAAATGGACACAAAGAACCCGCAGAAAGAGGACTGCTGAACTTGCCTAAAGGTGAGAGGATCCTTCAGGGTTCCTGCTTCATAAAAGAGTCTGTGAGACATTCTGCAGGATACAAAAGAAAATGACTGAACTGTTTGAATTTTCCTGCTTCATGGAAATGCCTGCTGGATGCTATGGGCCTGTAGGCTGAAGATGGATGCCCCAATGGTACAGAGAAACTTTGGGTGACTGTCCAGGCAGCAAGATGTCTCTGTCATTTCTAGAGTTTTATAAGTTGCTTACTTCTTGTTTACTTAGGTAATATATATCCTTCAGGAGTCTTTGATGGAATTGAAGAATGGATAGTTATAGTTTTCCTTAGTTATGATAAAAGATAAAATAGATCTAAATATGGTAACTGTAATTCTTGCTTGATAACTGTTTTGTTATATGTAATTTTACTATGTTAAAATGAAAGCCTTTCTTTTTTGTTCAAACAGAAAAAGGGGAAATGGTTTTGGAGGGTCCTTCTTTATTTCTGTGCTTTCATTGGTTAAATAAAGAGACTGCCTTGGCCTGTAGGATAGGGCAACCCTTAGGAGGGTGGAGTAGACAGAATGGAAAGCTGGGGAGAAGGAAAGACGCCAGACGCCATGATGCTCCTACCCGAGATGGACGTAGATTAGACTCATGCTGATAAGCCACAACTCGTGGTGATACACAGATTACTAAATATGGGTTAAACTAATATGTATAAGAGCTTAAAACTAATGGGCCAGGCAGTAATTAAATTAATACAATTTTCGTGTGGTTATTTCGGGTATAAGCTAGCCCTGCGGCCGGGAGCCAGGCGCCAGGAACACAGCCCGCACCTCATACTACAGTAGTATGCTCTAGGTAGAGGGAAAAGAGTATTCTCAGGTTCCGCCCATGGAGCATGATGGGAATAGAGAGAAGGTGCTCAGAGATGAAGGAAGGCACCTTGTCCCAGGGGATCAACAAGGACAAACCAGACTTCACCGCAAGTGTAGTAGAAACCAAGGAAGAGCTTTCAACAGGCAGTCAGTGGGCTGTGCACAACACCAGTGAGGAAACCATTCCTGTGAGTCCAGCGGCAGATTCTGAGGGCCCTCACCAATCACTTAAAAATATTTTATTCAGAGGAGAAAATGAACAGCCTGGGCTACTTGAGATCCAGCTCTCCCTCCCTCCTCCCCTCCCCGCCAAAAAAAAGAGGAAGAAAGTTTTTATGAGCCCTTGACAGGAAGACCATACATAGAGCCAGGGCTAGGAGCCTCTGAAGTGGGAAGGGGTGTGGAGGAAACTGAGTGGGAGGGATGCATGGAGGTAACAGAGGGTTGCATCCTTTCTGTTAGGAATATTTTCTAACACCGGCTCTTTGCCGAAGCAAAAATCCCAATCAAGCCAAATCAAAACAAACCAAATTAAAAGATATCCAGGTTTAATTGGACTCCTACGCTCTCAGGTGGCCCCAAGGGGAACCGGAAAGCTGCAACTGCAACCACTGTAGGGAAAGAGGGAAAGCCACCTGTTTATTTTCTGGGGAGCAGTTTAAGTAGCCTGGGGAAATGGTCTTGACCTTTTCTGGGGAGGGGTCAATGTGCAAGGGGCACAGGGGCGGGGCCTCCAAAGATGGAGGCCAGAGATGGGAATTTACACTTTCCCTTAGGTCAGCCTAATCTTCATCTTCAACAAAGATGAAAATTACTGTCAAGACTGGGAAGACCAATGGCGCTCACCTCTCATGAGGCAGACTCTGTAAGGCCCTTACCCAAACATCCAGCTATCTCTGCAACCCATGTAAACTGCTCCACCAGTGTCCGCAAAGAAGCCAGCCAGCTGAAAGACTAAAGAATATTTAGTCAAGAGAACCCAGGTTCGCCAGGCGGTGGTAGTGCACGCCTTGAATCCCCGCACTCGAGAGGCAGAGGCAGGCAGATCTCTGTGAGTTTGAGCCCAACCTGGTCTACAGGGCGAGTTCCAGAACAGCTAGGGCTACACAGGGAAACCCTATCTGGAAAAACCAACCAACCAAACAAACAAGACTCAGGTTCAATTCCCAGCATCTACATGGTGCCCCATATTGCCTGTTAATGCAGTCCCAGGAGATGGGAGGCTCTCCTTTGGTCTCCACAGCTATCAGAAAACCAGACCACCAAACACTCCTGCCTTCCGAGTCTCAGACTGACCTATAAGTAGCCCAGGATCCTTAAAGCCTAGAGTTGCACGTTGCACTCCCTCACCCCGTACTCGGCACTACTTCCCCTGGCAGCCAGTTCTTGGCTCCTTTGCTCCCTGAAGGCTCTCTCCAGTCTAAGGGGACTCAGGAGAATCTCCTCTTTTGCACAGTCTATGTCCGGTCATTTCACCACCTTGCCATTCCTTCAACTCCAAAGGTGCTGGCTCAGAAGAGAGTAGAATTGACTGAGCAGACACCCGAGTTCAAGAGCACCGAAAGTTGGACCTCTTCCCCGAGAACAGATTCTCCAGGGCACATGGCAGGCTCTTATTAGGTGTGTTCAGAGATCAGCTGACAGCAAGGAATAAGGAAGGAACAGCAAGGATGTTTTCGGTGGACTTTGGCAACTGGGAACATTGTCTTGTGTAACTGTGTTTCTACAAAGATGTTTGTAGTGGACAGATGTGATGATAAGGATTAAGAGGTTTAAACCTGTGGTGGCACACGCCTTTAATCCCAGCACTCGGAGGCAGAGGCAGGCGGTTCTCTGTGTTCAAGCCAGCCTGGTCTACAAAGGGAGTTCCAGGAGAGCCAGGGCTACGCAGAGAAACCCTGTCTCAAAACAACAGCAACAACAAACAAAACTAAAGTGGTTACTTATATCGTTCTATTATTAAATAAAACCTGGGGGTCAGATGGGGTAGGAACTTGATAAATCCAAAGAGCCAGGGGGGGACAATCAGCTGACCCTGCCTCTCTACACTCCCAGAAAAGGCCTGCAAATCTTTCTAAGCCCCTCCCTATTCCTTCCTGTGTCTCTCTATCCTAACCTGGGTCCACCAAAGCCTCCATGGTTAATTCTGGACAGCTGAATGTTGACTCTGCACTCTGATTCAACGTTTTAACTTTATTGGCAGTCTTGGGAGTGTCAGCATGAGATCAAAATACCCCACAACAAAAAATAGGTCCCTCCTTCCTGGCTTGTGTCTGAGATGTTTCCTCCTATGGAGGGCGCTCTAAGCACCCGCGACAATCCTGAGAGTCAAGGGCATGGCTGATAACAAGCACCGGGTCCAGACAGCATCAGAATCTTCTGTGTTTCCGTGTTTTGATGGCTCTGTTGGAGTTATTTATAGGAATATGTGTTAATTAATGAAATAACTTCCTAAGTGGAATTTTGACCTTTTTTGTTTGTTTGTTGTTTTTTGTTTTTGCTGTAGCTTTGGAGCCTGTCCTGGAACTTGCTCTGTAGACCAGGCTGGCCTCGAACTCACAGAGATCCACCTGTCTCTGTCTCCTGAGTGCTGGGATTAAAGGCGTGCGCCACCACCGCCTAGCAATATACTGCCAGTCTTAATGCATATCCAATAGATTCTTGTCTCTGCTTTATAACCTTTAGTACTGTGTTCGTCTATTGAATTAAATGTTACATGCCATGACATCAAATTATGAGTAATAAATATCAATCTCCATTTTATTCTTTCATTCAACCAATATGTATTGGAAAACATTTACAAGGTGAGGAGGCCCAAACGGTGTATGAAAAATATATCAGGGAACAGAACAGACCTGACTCTCCCCATTTCCCGTTTCTTGGCTCCGACATTTTAGTGGAATTTACTTTCATTTCACCAAAAATCCCAAGTAAGCAATCTCAAGAATCAAGTCCACTTTTTGGTGGGGAGGGTGAGGCATGGTAGGAGTGTCCCAGCAATGTCCAGCTGTGGCCCCAGCATGGGGACAGACCTTATGGATGCACAGTCAGCAGACACTGCGGTCCTCTGTCTGCATGTTCCTTCCTCCCGTCTAGTTTGGCCTTCCTCTACTGTTATACAGCGTTATTACATTTCACATCTCCAGATCCCCGTCTGGACCAAAGATTCAGATATATCCTGTAATATACAACAGGCACTTGCTTAACTAAGGTAAATTCACATACAATGAAGATACGGAACATGAGTATGGTTTTGTTTTGTTTTGTTTTTTTTTTTTTTTGGTTTTTCGAGACAGGGTTTCTCTGTGGCTTTGGAGCCTGCGCTGGAACTAGCTCTTGTAGACCAGGCTGGTCTCGAACTCACAGAGATCCGCCTGCCTCTGCCTCCCGAGTGCTGGGATTAAAGGCGTGCGCCACCACCGCCCGGCTGTATTTTTTTTAAGTAAGGAAATGTGTAGGAGCCACACTGGTACCTTCTGCAGCTACAGTGCTGGAGAGAATTACATATTGTGTTCAGAGCAATGACCCCGAGACACTGCAGGATGCTGAATCGGTAAGAGGAGATTTAATTATGTTCATTAGGCTACTTGTTAAAGCAAGGAAATGGACTGAGGCAGTTTAGAGAGATTGCAGACAGAAAGTGTCTTCTCATTAACCCACAGTTCATCAGAAACCCAATTAACCAGCGTGCTGTGCTCCAGGATTTCACTCCTTCCAGACTTACTTATTCTTCTTTACAACCGTGACCAAATCACTGCTCCAGATCCCACCAGCTCACAGCTACACCATGGAAATCAATGGATTCTTTCCTTCTCCAGCAGGACAGAATGCTTTCAGAGACAAAGGGGAACCTCCAAGAGACAAAGGGGAACCTCCAAGAGACGATTGCTCTGCTTAATGACAGACAGGGAAACTGCAGTTTTTCCTCAAACATTCTACATTCTCTTGAATATATGTAGAATTGGAAAGCCCACAAAAGTGAGAGATGAAGCTGGCATTGTGGCATATGTGTATATTCGTAGCACTTGGGAGTCTGAGGCAGAGGGATGGACGATTTGAGGAAAGGCTGGTCTACATAGGGAGATCCTGTCACAAAACAAACAGGGACAAAAGAAGGCACACTAAGTTGTAGATTTCTTTCATAGATGCCCTTTGACCCATTTATTCCCTAAATCAGTGGGCAAGTCATTTCTTTGGCCATGATGCACTCTTAGAAGGTTCCATTCCGTGAAAACACCAGGCCCACCATCTTCCTCCGTGCTACCTTAGGCTAGACGCCTCCCCCATCTTCCCGCCTCACCCACATCCTTTTCTTGCTTAAGAGAGTCTGTGCTTTAGAGTCATAGTTCTCACTTCCCCTTTCCCCTGCGTTCTCTTTGTTTCTCACTCTTCTAAAGTACTTTCCCTAGGGGTGTGGTGGCTAGCGCCTTTCATTCCAGTACTAGGGAGGCAGAGACAGGCAGATCTCTGTGGGTCTGAAGCCAGCCTGTGTTCCAGGCTAGCCACAGTTATATGATGAGACCCCGTCTCCAAAAACCCAGAAAAGAAGAAGAAGAACAACAAAATCCCCCAAATAAACAAACCAAAAACCTTTTTCTTGGGGCTGAAAGGTGGCTCAGCAGTTACAAGTATGCATAGCTCCTGCAGAGGACCTGACATTGGTCCTAAGTATCCACGTCAGCTCCGGATATCCAATGCCTCTGGTCTCCACGGGCACCTGCACTCACGGGCACACGTATCCACACCTACACGAATATGTAATTTAAAACAAAATAAATAAGAAAAAAGTCAAAATAAATCCTGAGAAAAACAAGGGGCTCAGAATGTAGTTCAGTAACGCGTTCATATGCACATGCACACGCACACAAACACACACTGGAAATTAATATCTTCACTAGTGAGAATGCAAGCTAGTAGTGACATTACGGAAGACAATAGAAGTACTGAGAGATCTGGCAATACTGTGACTGGGTATCTATCTAGAGTAGATGAAATCAGAATAAACACCTGCCCTCCTGTGTTTGCGGCAGCCCTAACTCACAGTACACAAGATAGAGTCAACCCAGATGGATATCAGAGGACCACCGACCAAGGAATCTTTGGTTTGATTGGGATTTTGCATCCGGCAGAGAGCTCACGTTTAGGAAAAATTCTTAACAGCAAGGACTTTCAAAGTACTCAACATAAAGACATAATAACAGTTGATTGGGCTGCATGATGGCTTAGCAGGTAAAGGCACTTGCCACCAAATCTGATAATCTGAGTTGATCCTTGGTACCTTTACAGTAGAAGGAGCAAATTCACTATGGAAAGAAGTCCCCTGCCACGTGTGACTGGTGGCACACAGTCACATGAACATACATAAATAAATGTAACTTGCAATTAAAAAAATACTGGAATGTGGCGGTTCTGCTAATTATCCTGATAGAATCAGTGCACAATTAACCATAACATCACATTACCCCATAAATATGTATAATCACTATATCAGTAAAGGTAAATTGTGCTTTAAAAAAAAAAAAGAGAAAGCAATCTGGTAGATAGGTGGACTTACGTATACATTAGCGATATTATTTCTAGCTGTATTAGTTTAGTTACTTCTCTCAATGTGGCACTGTTAGAGTTATGTTCGCATAAACGTCAGAACTTTTGAATATCTGTGTGAGATGGGGAGGCAGAGAGTGAGGCAGACAGAAGCGGGATGACTGTGCCAGAAATTAAGGCAAATGAGGCATAATTAGAAGACACAGTGACACAGCCCTGCTCCACCAACACAAACCCATGCATGTGTCATCAGGCCAAAATGCCACCAGACACGAACTAACGCCTGACTCACGCGCAGCACAAACTAACTGTTTCCAAAACGAGCCTGGCAGCAGGTGCACATGTCCATGTGTTCTTTGTTGTTTATTATTTATTTTTGTCTGTGTTTGGCTTACATGTATGGATGTGAACCACATGCTTGCCTGGTCAGACTCCGTAGGATTGGATTTTCAGACGTTATGCGCTGCCATGGGATTCTGGGAATCGGACCGAGTCCTCTAGGAGAGCAGCAAATGCTATTAACCGCTGAGCCACTCTTCAGCTTCCAGGAATTGTTTTTAAAGTCGCACAGGAGGTGGGGGAAGCCTATGCTTTTACTCTACCCGGGGAAGGTTACAGACATTAGTTTTGTCAAGCTTCTCCTCTTCTTTTTGTCTGACGTTTTCTAGTTTCAGAACGTGGTGGTTTTGGTTTCTGATCTGGCACAGCGGGTGCACCCACGGGGTGGGGTGGGTTCGGGGGATGGGGGTGGGGGTGGGAATCATCTACCCAGAAGGCCCACTAGACGTAGGGGTGTGCTGCCCCCTGCAGGACACCGGTCACCTGCAGCCCCTGGCCATATTACAGCACAGTCCTGCGATGCGCGTTGTTTTGTTTGTTTATTTGTTTTTATTTCCACTGTGCAGCGCTGCCAAGTCACAGTCCTGCCAGCGAAGGGCGAGGAAAACTTCGTGACTGAGGAATTAGGCATAAACGGAGATGCCAGGAAGGTAGGAGAAGAGGAGGGGTCCAGGAAGAGAGCCAGTGAGTTTTCTGCCTGCCGGGCTTCCTTAGGCTCCCCGACCTGACCCTTTCAATAACGAAAGCTCCTCCCAGTGCCCCAACCTGGCTCCCCACACAATTGCTAGGGAAACTGTCTTCCAGACACCCAGATTGCATCCTAACAAACTCTGGTTCCTAAGTCTGGGGAGACACCTGGACACCTCTCCTTAAAATCTCTCCAGATGATCTTGATGTGTGGGTTATAAAGAAATGCGAGAAAAGAGGCCATTTTAGGGGCTTGAACCTGTGGGACTCTGAACACAGCTTCCCTTTCTCAGTTCAGTTACAGCCAACAGCATCGCCCATGCGCAGGCGCTCTCCAGAAGACAGGCGCACAGCTGTGGAGAACGCCCACCGTATCCCTAGGGATCTGCTTGCTAAGTATACCTGTTCTGTTTCCTGCAGCCCATT
>JAQHUG010000013.1:109744-122949 GCA_028555095.1 Dicrostonyx torquatus | reverse complement strand
ATATATATATGTATGTATGTATGTATTCTTTTAAGACAGGGTTTCTCTGTGTGGCTCTGGTTGCCTGGAATTCTCTCTGTAGGTCAAACTGAACTCAAACTCAGAGATCTGACTGCCTCTGCCTCCCAAGTGCCGGGATTAAAGGCATGCACTACTACACCTGGCTCAGACAAATATTTAATGAAACCAAAGAGTATACAAACAGACCCTAAATGAATTAAAACAGGACTCAATAAAATTAGTAAATAAGGTCAGGGTTTGAAATAGGAATCAATAAAGATAGAAATACTGAAAGATTTAAAATTTTAGAGATGAAAGAAACTCAGTAACTCAAAAGCAAACAAGTCCAGTGGTGGTGGTGGCACATACCTTTAATCTCACACTCAGGAGGCAGAGGCAGGTGGACCTCTAACAGTGAGAGGCCCTCTAAACCCCTGTCTCAAAAAAAGACAAACAAACAAAATCTCAATAGAAAGCTTTGCCAATAGAATGGACCAAGTGGAATATAGACTCCCAGGCATGGAATTCAGACACTGACAAACATAAAATGATAAGAAAATATGAAAAAATAAGCCATTTGTTTAAGATGCCATTGAAACAATCCAATTTATGAATCACGGGGAAAAAACAAGGAGATCCTCAGGTTAAGGGTGTGAACAGCAGGGGCTGTGGTCCACCAGTATAGCAGCGAGAGGTTGGGCAGGAGCCTCTGGCAAGCATGTGTCCCCAGCCAGCATAAACCTGGCTGTCAATCATGGTAGGGAGGGCAGGGCTGGGCACATCCTCCATCTGCTCTCATTCTCCTGGCTGGGTGGCATGGTAAGTCACGTGGCTCTCTGCACGACTATGATGCTATTAGGTCAAAACAGAGGATCAGAACAGGGGTGGTTGCTGCAGAGATGCCTCAGCAGTCAACAGTGATTACTGCTCTTTGCTGAGGATCTGAGTTCAATTCCCAGCACAGAGCTCTGGTGGCTCACAGCCACCTGTAAATCCAGCTCCTAGGGACCTCTGGCCTCTTGGGTGTCTGCAAGCTCATCTACAGGCACCTTTCTTTCCTTCTTTCTTTTCTTTCTTCCTTTTCTTTTTTCTTTCCTTCTTTCTTTCCTTCTTTCTTTGTCTTTTGTTTTGTTTTATTTTGTTTGTTTGTTTTTGTGTAGCTTTGGAGCCTGTCCTGGAACTCGCTCTGTAAACCAGGCTGGCCTTGAACTCACATAGATCCTCCTGCCTCTGCCTCCTGAGTACTGGGATTAAAGGCATGCACCACCACCACCACACTCTTTCTTTCTTTCTTTGTAAAGAGAGAAGGATAGTTCGGGCAAACAGGAATAGGATAGAACTGTTTCAAACAGCATAGATATATTTAACAACACTTAAAATGGTTGTGTTTCGTGTTATGTGCTTTTTATTGCTGTAAATAAATGGAAGCCCAGGGATACAGCTCAGAACAAGGCCTTGGGTTTAATTTCCAACACAGTGAGGAAGGGGAGAGCACGAAAAGCAATCTGTTCTGTGTCCGCAGCAGCAGCTAACGGTGAGGGTAGAAGGATAAAAAGCACCATGGCTATTCTTTGTCCAGACAAGGAGAGAGCAGCCATTAAGCCCACGTGCTGTTAACATCAATTGTGATGCCTAGTGACCGCATGAGCGTGTCCAAACCCAGTTAGTTCTCCCAGAAGCCTTCACGTTTTTCTTTTTCCTTCAGACTCCAGAAGAAATATGTTTTATGCCTAATATTTTTAAGTGAACACCAGGTGATACAGAAATATGTCCCCTTTTTCTGGACTCTTTCTATTTCCATCGGAGAGGCCGAGGATAATTCATATGGCCTAGGGAGTCAGGCAGAACAACTTTTCTTAGGATAAATCTTTTTTTCTGAAAGCAGATTCTTTTTTGTTGTCATTGTTAAGTAAAGGATCAGCCTGGGTAGTCCCGTTGCTTCCATTTGAAATGTGCCTTGACTCAGAGGCATCAGGAAAGAAATGGCTGTCTGCTGCAGATGGACCTGCAGGCTCATTATGAGCCAGACTTTATGGTTTGTTTTTCTCCGTTTTTTTCCTGCAAGCCCCTGGTATTGATCATGCCATTTCTCCCCTGCTTCAGAGGTTTGCGCTTTCTCCAGGCCAAGAGAAATTCAGACCCCGAGGGGGCTTTTAAGCTCATCTTGATTGCATTAGTCCAAAGTCTCTCTTTTCAGCAGCCTGTATTTCCAGTGTCAACATCTGCTGCACTTACAGGGTCAACAGAGCAGTCTTTCTACTCAGCTCCAAGAACGGCAGTCTCCTCTTTCTGCATCAGGAGTCTCCTTTCTTCGATATTTCAGCTTCCCTTTCCACACCAAGTCTCAGCCCTTTCCTTGTACTCTGACCCTTCTGGTTCCCCTAACAGTCTCAGAGAGTTTCATTCCATGTAGACGGCCCGGGCGACAGAAAGCCAATTGGTTGTTCGCCAGCCTATCTAGAATTTCTTCATTTTAAAGCAAGGAGTCTGTGGACACTATAAGTGTCATGGCCTCAGCACTGCTCTGCTTGGTTTAAAATTGGACTTATGTGAAGCTTCGTATTTTATTTTTTACAAAGATAAAATGAAAAGATTTACTGTGAGCTCCCATCACCTGCCCTCATCCATTATGAACAGCTGCCAATCATATTTCACCTACACTTTTTGCAGCATTTTTGGTGGTGTGTATTTCTGTTAGCCCAAATCTCCCATCCCTGCTGTCTTAGTTAGGACACTACTATCTTAGACTTATTGTTGCAAAGAGGCACTGTGACCATGGCAACTCTTATAAAGGCAAACATTTATTTGGGGCTGGCTTATGGTTTCAGAGGTTTCGTCTATGACCATCGTGGTGGGAAGATGGAGGCATGCAGGCAGACATGATGCTGGAGAAGGGGCTGAGAGTTCTGCATCCCGATGGGCAGGCAGCAGGAAGTGAACTTCTGTGAGCCACCAGGACTGGTTTTGAGCATCTGAGACCTCAAAGTCCATCCCCCATAGTGACACACTTCTTCCAAAAAAGCACACCTACTCCAATGAGGCCACACCTCTTAATAGTGCCACTCTCTCTATGGGCCAAGCATCCATACACATGAGTCTATGGGGCCCTTCCTATTCAAATCACCATAAGTACTATGGCTAAGACACGGAAAGAAGAAAAGGAAGGGTCTCCTGACCTATGTCTGAGAGATCTAGATCTCCAAAGTAGCAGACCCTAGGGAACAGTGGATGGATCTGCTTGCACCAGGGGAAATTCAGAACACAAATTAATAAAAGGCTAAATATTATTCAGATGTAGGTTTGAGTTTAACTCTGCTTGACAATGGCTAGTTATTAAAGGGAACAGACATGATTGGCTGGGGCAGACTGAGATGAGAAAGACATTACTAAGGACGCAAATTTAGTTCCATCAGGTAAGGAAACTAGTCCTAGAGCGCCAAAGCCTGTAGATTTAGCCACCCCGACTGATCCACTGGCTGTTTTCAGGGTGCTTCCTAGGGCTTCGGGGTAGCCCTTCGGGTTAACTACATCAACGGGGATCTCTGGCTCACAGAGACTTTCACGGCGGAGGTGCCCACTTCAGGGTGGTGGGAACATGAGGCAGAGGTGTTTCTTTTTTATTTTATTTCTGTTTGTGTGTTCGTGCTCACACACCTGTGTGCGAGTGCTCACAGAGGCCAGGAGGGAAGAGTTGGATCCCTGGAGCCAGCACTTACAGGCAGTTTTAAGAGACCTAACGGCTCCTAAACACTGAGCCAGCTCTTCAGCCTGAGAGAGGCATTTCCTATAGCATGGTAGACTTGCGAGCAGAGAACGGTACAGGAAGAGAGTCCTGGGTGTAATTTATTTAAGTCCTACCCTGAATGAGTCCCACAGCTGCAAGCCAATATCCACCTCCCAAAGAGTCCGGAGCCTCCTGCCACCTCAAAATACTGCCACCAACTGGGGAACCAGAGTTCAAAACAGGAGCCTGAAGGGGTGCATTTCAGATTGAAATTATAGCTCACTTCCTTGTTTTGAAAAATCAAAACAGGGTTTGCCTGCACCAGTACACAGAGTGCATAAATATTTTTAAATCTAGACCACAGAGGTCAAGTGACTAGATCAGAGGGCAAAACAAAGCTCTCTGCCTGCACAGTGATTAGGCAAGAAGCTGCCACAATGCGGGCTGCCTCTCAGTGACCTTCACTTGGAGGTCAGGGAGGGAGCATTTACACGCCAAGTGAGGGAGGCTTTTGTGCAGCTCCGCTTTCTCAGCTGCACTTGCTGCAGTACACAAAGAAGGATGGAAATGGGGACAAAGCAGGACCTCGTGGCTCTGTAAGGCGGGGGGGGGGGGGGGGAGAGCAAGACTATTGCTTGCAGACTTCAGATATTCTTGGGACGGGTTCTGCCTGAGTGTGTCTTTGCGCAACTGCCCCAGGGCTGGTTCCTGGGCCTTTGCCAAGAGTTATTTGACCAAGGCTAGAGTTATGCTAATGGAGAATTTTGTTATGTAGTTATATAAGGACTATCTTTATAATGGACACACCTCTTTTTCTTTGTTGCTTGCAGTGCTGAGGTTTGAACCAGGACCTCATGAATGCCAGACAAACACTCCACCACTGAGCTGCATCTCTGGACCCTTAATTTTTTTATTTTTATTTTTAAGGAAGATCTAGCTAGCTAGTTGGCCATCTTCTGTATGTATGCATGCATGTATGAATATGTGGGTGGGGGCAGAGTGCTTGTGTTTGTATGTGCATGTAGAAGCCAGAAGAGGACATCAGCTCTTCTCCTCAGGTGCTTTGTGTGCTTTGCAGGCAGTCTCTCCCTAAACCTCAGATTAGCATCTTCTTGGCTAGGCTGGAAGCCAGGAAGCCCCAGTGATCTTCCTGCCTCTGACCCCCTTAGAGTCGGATTAGAAGTTTGTGTAGGACCCCCATCCTGTTCCATGAGTGCTGGGATCCAGAATCCTGTCCAAATGATTGTAGAGTGCTCTTAACCACTAAGGCATCTCTCCAGCCACCACCCTTTCTTTTATCCTACCTGTCCATATACATTTATGTTATTGAAATCCACAGGGCTCATGGTGACTTCAGGTTTCAGCCACAAAACTCACTTGTCTCAACAAAAACTATATGAGACAATTCATGTTAAAATGGTTTCAGAATTGATGACAGAGTTGAGCTCCCTTTGGTGAAAAAGGCAGACAAGGCTCCCCATTCCCAAGTTTTCCTTTGGAACTCATCTTAGGCTCCAGTCTACGCTGCAGTGGGTCTCCATCAATCTCCCCTGTGGTGTGTCTCCACCAGTCTCTGCTGCAGTAGGACATGTCTCCCAGTGTCCTACCTCTCCCATGAGTTCACACTAGTTGATTTTGTTACCAGGGTTATTGAGGGTTAAAGCCTTGACCCCAATAGTCCCAATTATATATATATATTTACACACACACACACACACACACACACACACACACACACACACACGAAACAAGCAAAATCCCAGGCAGGCTAGCTGGAAATTTGAGCAGCTGCCCAGAGGAGAATAGGGGGAGGGGAAATCTTGTTGTCTGAATTAAAACAGCCATATGGTGACAGGCAGCCTCATGGAAGAGAAGGGGCTTTACAGAAAGAGTAATGAAGCCCAGAGTACCAGGAAAAGAATACTAAGGTTCTGGCAGCATCAGAAAGAAGGAGACAGGAAAAAGAAAAAGGGAAAGTTACACCATTATGCATCAGAGGGATGGGCAGACTCAGCCAAACCTTATGGCAGTGCACAGATCATTCTAGGGTGTGGGAACTCTGGGAAGCGTGCGGTGTCTCAATAAAGGGATACATGTTCCACCTTTCTCTTAGCAGCACTTAAGGTGAGCCCGCCTTCCTAAGGATATTTCTACCTTCCTGATGTCAGGTCATGGACCCACCCAACTGAGTTAACTCTTAAGGGATGAGAAAATGATAAGTCCCTCCTTAGAAGAAAATTCCACTTTTCACTATAAGAATGAGCTGGTGTGGCAGTCGATGTCACCCACCTTCAAGTGATAATCTGAGCTCAATCCCCAGGCCCTGTGTGGTAGAAGGAGAGAACCCACCCCTGTAAGTTGTCCTCTGACTTCCACACATATTCTGTAGCACACACACACACACACACACACACACACACACACACACACATAAAGAAATAAACGCAAATTTGAAAAGAGAAAGAAGAAGGAGATTCAGTCATTGTGGCTACATTGGAAAGAACAAAGAAATCCAGCGGCTCCTCCTGCCTGTCCTCTTGGAGTCCCGACATGAGGGCAGTGCTTAAGTAAGACAAGAGATACGCATGAAGACGTCCAGGTTAAAGCATGGCCATACCCCTCAGTGGCCTCATGGTCTCATTTGGGGCCTCTATGAGGTGATCTGACCGGTTGCTGGCACTGTGTGACTTCTCTTTCTGGGAGAAAAGTTCTCCCTGTCTGGAACCAGGCTTCAGCTTTTCTTTCTTCCAGCAGATTCCTTGGAGAAGTCCCAGTTCCCTAGAGTGCGTTGTTTCCACAGTCCAGAGAGCAGGAGAGGTGACCTGAGTGTCTCTCTAGGGCAGTGGCTCTCGACCTTCCTAACGCTGTCACCCTTTAATATAGTTCCTCATGTTGTGGTGACCCCCAACCACGAAATTATTTTCGTTATTACTTCATAACTGTAATTTTGTTACTGTTGTGAATCATAATGTAAATCTCTGTTTTCTGATGGTCTTAGGCGACCCCTGTGAAAGGGTCTGTTGGTCCTCCCCCCATGGGCGTTGCGACCCACAGGTTGAGAACAGCTGCTTGCGACTCTCCATTCCTGCCAGGCATGCTGTTGTGCCCTCAAGCTTCACTATTTGAATCTGGGTTTCTGTTCATGGTCGTCCTGAACAAATTCTCTTGACTGGTGCTGTCTTTGCTCCTAGTTAACTCATCTGCAAGCAGGGGACGGAGTGTTCTGTGCTGATTGGGGGAGACCTTTCCTCCAGTGAAGCCTCCTTGGAAGAGATTCCTCAGCCCTTCCCCCTCGAGGTCACTCCCCTCCACTGAGCGCCACTCTCTCTGGGCTGTCTGTCCACTGTTCTCTTGCAGTGTATGCCAATAAATTCTCTTCACATAGCCTGGCAAATCCCTTTGCTTCCCACATCCCTGGCCTTCTAGAAACGGTTTCACATGGAAATACCCCGTATCTACACAGGACTGGATCAAAGGCTGCAATCTGGGGGAAGAACCCCAGGAGGCTAGAGCGCTGGCTGTAACCCCTGACCAAAATGCCTACTCTTCATCACTGACCTTGGGAAAATGCTCCAGGCAAAATGATCACAGGCTGTGACAGCGGAGAAGTTGTCACCCAGCAGTTACTCCTGAGGCTGCTGGCAGCTAAATCTCCATTTTCCTTGTCTAATCAGATCTGTTCTCCACCCACTGTCCTCTGTCACCTGTTTATACCAGGCCACAGAGGGCTCAAATGAGGACATTATGTCCCACAACCGTTAATGGTAGATCTTTCCCCCAGTGAGGTACTTCTTGGAAAGGCTCAGAGAAGCCTATCCCTTTCGAGACATTTCTTACCGGGAACAATGAACAGCCAGGGTGTTCATTGACGAACTTTCTGAACTAGAGGAGATGAAGTGTGAACTATATTTCTGGGATGGGCATGGGGGAGAACAAGTTTCACCTATGTTAAAGATTCTCCAAGGCTTCTTGTTGGATTTGAGGCCAGCTCACCCATGGCCGGCCGCCTCCTTCCTGCAGCTGCTGTAGAAGAAATGGCAACCACACCTCCTCCCCCCACCCCTGCCCTGCCTTCCTGTGAGTCTGTACATAGGCAAACAGAGTTCCCAGGTGCCCAGCAAGATCCCAGGAGGGTGGTAAGTGTCACTTTCACTCCCCCCCCCCGCCTCCCCCGAGGAAGCCTGCGGACCTCGGGTGTCAGACTCTGAGGGATCAGAGAGCTATGACACACCACCCCCTACACATACATACCATCCAATGCATACACTTTTCTTTTTTGGTTTTTCAAGACAGGGTCTCACTATGTAGCCCTAGCTGTCCTACAGTTTACTACGTAGACCAGGCTGGCCTCAAAATCACAGAGATCCATCTGCCTTTGCCTCTCGAGTGCTGGGATTAAAGGCATGCACCGCCATACCCTGCTCAATGAATACAATACACCATAACAAAATGTGTCTCTCTTCACTTCCCTCCAGCCCCCTTCCCTTCTCTACCAGGGACCAATTAGCTGCAGGCTCTTGCGAACCCTCCACTCTTCCTGCTATGTCTGGCCTGGCGCCTAACCCTAACCCTGGGGATGGGGGTGGGGGTAGGAAGAAGTGAAAGGACAAGATGTATCCAACTTTGCGGCAGTGGGCAGACAGTCTCCCCTTACATGCCTATATAATGAAAGCCTTTGATCTTGCTAGGGAATCATATTGTCTAATGATGGCATCCAGGATGTATGGATGCTAAATTCATGGCAGACTCCGATACTATAAAAAATGTACAGGACTTGAGAACCCTTTGCTGAGGGATTCCAAAATGCTTTACTTAAAAAGACACTAAGCAGGCCTCTAATGTGCCCACTGAGGTAGATGAAGATTATTGTCCATGTTCTCATAAGCGGACTTGAGATGTAGTATAGGTAAACAGCATGGTCAGTGGAACAGATTCAACATGTCCCCAAAGTGATGTAGTTTAGTTAAGCAGCATGTTCAGTGGAACAGATTCAACATGTCCCCAGAGTTCACACTTCGCAAGTGTAATCCCCAGTGTAACATTGTAGGGGTGAGACCCTGAAGGGATTGTAGCTCAGGTACACTTTGTCCTCAGGAACAGATCAATGTTCTTGGCAGACATGGATTCATTGTCACCAATAAGTTTATTATAAAAGCAGAGGTCACTGTGATGGTTTGAATGAGAAAGGCCCGCACAGGCTCATAAATTCAGATTTTGTTTTTTAGTTTGTTTGTTTGTTTGTTTTTCGGAGTGGCACTATTTGAAAGGATTAGAACTGGTGGCTTTGTTGGAGGAAGTATGTCACTGGGGGTGGGGTTTAAGGTTTTTAAAAGCCCAACCCAGACCCAGTAGCTCTCTCTTTCTGCTGCCTGCAGATTCAGGTGGAGAGTTCTCACCTATTTCTCCAGCACCATGTCTTTCTGTGTGTGGCCATGCTTCCTGCCATGATGATAATGGACTAAACCTCTGAAATTAAAAGCCCAATTAAATGTTTTCCTTTATTAGAGTTGCCATGTTCCATGTGTCTCTTCACAGCAATAGAACGGTGACTAAGACCATCACATAGCAAGTCTGTGCTCCTGTGAAAAGCCAAACCCTGGCCCTGGGATGGAGGTTGGCATGCTATACTTGCTTTAGAGACGTCATAGGGCCTCGTTTGTGGTATTTCTACAGAGAGGACACTGAGGTTATTGAAGCCAGGGATGGGAGAAATGTTTCTCTATACTTAAAGGGGCCTCAGAGTTGGACACCAAATTCTCAGCACAAATGAGACTTAAGCTAATGAGACAGAAGCATAAGCTAGATGGCTCTGGATCGAGCAAAGACAGCAATGACTGACTGGAATATGGCCATTTTAAGGGCTCTAGCCCTGGAAAAGAAGAAAAGGGGGTGTCCTCCAGAGAGGGTTGGGATGACTGTCTCTGATTGGCTAGGAGGGAAACAAGGAAGATGAGGTAGTGGGGGTTTTGTCATGTAGCTTGGTGAGTTTGAGAGACCAAATCAGGACCAACAATACTATAACTGTTTCTTGATCTGAACAAACAAAAACAAAAGAGAGAGAGAGAGAGAGAAAGGAAGGAAGGAAGGAAGAGAAAAGAAAAGGGGGTAAATTAAAATTATTTCCACCATCCACCAAATGTGGCCACTTAAAAAACAAAGACAACAAACTGAAACGCAGAAGGAAATCCTGCCAATCACTTACTGGCAACCCTTCAGCCAGACTCCTTCTTACACCAGGCACAGTGTGGCAGGATCTCAGGTATAGCGGGACTCTGTGGCAGGCTCTGAGTTACTGTGAGTAAGATGGGCACAGGGCCTAAGTGTGTTGTTAGAGCACCACAAAGAATAACTATCAGAGAGTCACACGTCAGGCCTGAGCTTCTCATTAACATGTCACTTGAAGTGAGCTTTAGAATCGTGAAAACAAGGTGTGGCGGCGCACGCCTTTGAGCCCAACACTCAGGAGGTAGAGACAGGCAGATCTCTGTGAGTTCCAGTACAGCCAGGGCTACACAGAGAAACCCTATCTCAGGGGAAAAGAAAACTTTTTTTTTTTTTTGAGACAGGATTTCTCTGTGTAGCCTATCCTGGAACTCGCTCTGTAGACCAGGGGAAAGAAAATCTTGAAAATAGTGTTCCTTATACACAGATGGGCCAAAAATAGCCATCCAGACTTGGATAGGGACATGCAAGGATCAGACCTATGGGGCAGAACTAGAATGGAAAGAAGAGAAAAATGCATTTATTGTTCATAGGATTTTTTTGGGCGGAATGGGGGTGGGGTTTGTTTGAGATGAAGTCTCACTACGTAGCCCTGAATATCTGGAATTCTCTATGTGGATCTCTATGTAGTTCAGGCTGGCCTCAAATTCACAAAGATCTGCCTACCTCTCTCTTCTGAGCACCGAGATTAAAGTCATGGAGCACCATGCCGGTCTCATCCATATGTTATTAAGCAGGCATCTGATGATCTATGTAATTACAACCTCACAATAGACAATCAGCAAAAGGTGTGCAGGTCAGCTGCTCTGACCTCTGCTATTCTTTTCTATGAGACCAAGACCTCAAGGGCAAGGCTACCTTAGAGCAGGTTGCTCCTCTTCAGTTAGCACAGGGAAAAGGGCCAGGCCTATTCCTACCTATTGAGCAACAGAGACAATACTTTAAACTACTGATGCTATGATTTCTTCCAAACATTTCCATACCGTGGTCTACTTAAGGCTATATGGTAAGGGAGCTGGTTAGTTTGATGAAAGACATTCTGTTCAGCAAAGATCATAGCATTTCAGAGCCCATGTCAAGGGTAGAGACCTTTTCTTGGAGTGAGGCACTCAGCTTTCTGCCCTTCATTCTGGTGCTTCCTGGTGAGTAACAGAATGCTCCTAGTGACTCCTCATCCCACAGGCATTGCACTATCCCCTGGGAGCCCTGGTGTGTGTGGACCACATTGTTGAATAAGCAGGAGGCACTGACCATGTTCTCTGCTCTGGTCCACACAGAAAGAATTGGTTACAAACACTCTTGTGCAGTGGCTCACTGGTACAACGTGAACATTTTGGGATTTATGAGTTTTAAAGTCCTGAGCCAGAAACATTTCTAGGTTTGCTGAACTTTTCTAAAGTCATTCATGTGACTGAGGTACGCAGAGGGAGAGGGAGAATGGATGGAGAAGCCACACTCAACAGCTTTCCTTGCTAGAGACCAGAAAGTTTATGCCCTTGAGCATCGTGTCTGGAGGAGAAGGACCACCCTGAATGTACACAGAGATTCCTGTTGAGGGAAAGGAGAAAGATCAGGGAACAAAGAGATCAACAGGAGAAAAGAAAAAGATAGGGAGTTAAGAATCAAGAATCAGGAGGCTAAGAGGTTGGTTATCTTCCCCTAGTCAGTCTTAGGTGTAGGTCAGAGAGCAAGAATGTGTGAGGGACACAAAATGGAGAAAAGTCTAATTACTCCTCAAATTCAAGGATAGCTCTACTAGCATCAACTAGTTTCATTCTGGTACTCAGTAACTCAGCAAACTTCTGGATCCCCAGCAATGTGTTCTCAGAACCCTCTCTTTGCAAAGCTGCCCACCAAATTTTCCATCTCTTGTCAGTGATAGGAGGAGCAGGTAACCTATATAATCCTCTGCTCTATAAGCCACTGTAACAGTCTCAGAGGGAGACATCTCAGTGAAACATCTCCATGTTCTATACAATGATCATGTGTCTCTATCTCCATGTTCTACACAATGATCATGTGTGTCTATGTCTTAATGTTCTACACAATGATCCTGTGTGTCTACATCTCCATGTTCTACACAATGATCATGTGTGTCTACATCTCCATGTTCTACACAATGATCATGTTTACATCTCCATGTTCTACACAATGATCATGTTTACATCTCCATGTTCTACACAATGATCATGTGTGTCTACATCTCCATGTTCTACCCAATGATCATGTGTGTTTATACGAATTGCTGCTTTACCAAGTCGGACACATCTCATCTGAAGACTGTTCTATGATGTAACAAAACTCCTTGTCACTAAAGAAAAAAAAACTCTATCTCAGCTAAGACCTTTTTTCCTGCTAACCAAATGCTTCTTCTTTACTTCTTCTCAGCCTGAACCATCCTGAGTCACAGCACAATTGCTCAGGGCTCCACATCTGTGGGAGCTAGGGAGCTAGGGCTGATTTTGGCAAGTGCTTCCATTGCTTTACTGCCCACCTTGCCCCATCCCTGCTTTTGAGTCACACTGTGCATGCTTTTCCACCCATGACTACCAGTTTTAGCACATCTGTGACAATAAATAATATGTTTCCCTTTCCTTTGGTGAAGTGTGACCTGAAAACAATTAACAAGACCCTTCCTACAAGGTTTTGTTGTATCACTAACTTTGGGCAAATACCCAGACAGAGAACTGCCTTATGCTGAGACACTAGAAAGGTTGTGAAGCCTTTGGAAGGTGGACCAAGCACTCACTAGCTGCTTCTCAGGGAAGCTGCTGTAGGAGGGTCCTTCTGTATTTCTGTTACTTTCATTGGTTGAATAAAGAGACTGCCTTGGCCTTTTGATAGGGCAGCCCTTAGGTGGGCGGAGTAGACAGAATGAAAGGCTGGGGAGAAGGAAAGTGTGGCAGATGCCATGCTGCTTTGGCCTGAGATGGACATAGATTAGAATCTTTCCAGTTAGCCACGACCACGTGGTGACTTTCAGACTATTAGGAATGGGTTAGTTTAAGATGTGAGAGTTAAGCAATAAGAGGCTAAAACTAATGGGCCAGGCAGTAATTTAATTAAAACAATTTCCGTGTGGTTATTTCAAATGTAAGCTAGACCAGCAGCCGGGAGCCAGGTAGGACGGAACAAAGGGGCCTGCACATGGGTGCTGGGACCCAGCCTCCACTCATTGCAACAGTTTGGCTGCCCAATGTGGTTGACTGACTCTACGTAAAATCTGAGAAAGCTTCAAAAAGAATGCAGAGTTTAACAG
>JAQHUG010000013.1:72477-100498 GCA_028555095.1 Dicrostonyx torquatus | reverse complement strand
TTGAGGAACACCGTCCTCTGCACACTTGAGGAACACCGTCCTCTGCACACTTGAGGAACACTGTCCTCTGCACACTTGAGGAACACCGTCCTCTGCACACTTGAGGAACACCGTCCTCTGCACACTTGCCCCTGAAGCTTATGGAAGAAAGCAACTTACAGTTCCAGCCCCAGGAATCACACTGCTGCTTCCTTTGGTTGTGTGATGGGGAGACAGAGAGGGGAGCAGCAATGAAGTCCACAAACCCAGAGAGGCAGGCTGGGAATACTAACTCTTGAAGAAAAACGTGAGACAAGCTCCTCATGGAATACTGAGCAATGGGTCCAGAGACTATGAGACAAGTGCCCTGGCATCCCAGGATGCTGCTCCGTCACAGAGGTACAGGGATATTCTTCCCGATGCCCTTACGAATGACAACTCACCCAAGCCAGCATTAGGACCTGTGTGTAACTCATGAGCCTCAGCCCTTTCCCAAACGACCTCTGGCTCATGTGTGATTCCTCCCATCCCTTCACAAATGCACCAGCGTCTCTATTTCGGTGTTGTCCCCCCAGGACATCAGGGACCTTTGAGGAATACTTTGTTGGGTAGAAATGACTAGGTACACGAGTTGAGAAACCCAAGTCTCACCAAGCCAAAGACTGATTCAATTTCCTCTCATTGAGATTAAGCCCCATGCCACAGCTATCCTGACTCTACTGCAGTCTAATAACAAAGTCAGGCCCCTTGTTTCTGTTAAAGCTTTGCCTCGGTAAGCTTCAACAGTTGACTTACCCAGCAAGACAATCACTCACTCATAGGACCACAGTGTTTCCCTGTCCGGCCTCCTAGTGTCCAAGTACAAAATGGGGCTCAATCTCCTAAGACATTATAAGGACTCTACAAGCTCATCTGTGTCACAAAGGCTAAGTATCTGCAGCAGTCCCTAAGTCTGTGGAGTATCACTTTTCCTCCCACTGGGACTCCTGAGATAGACATAGCATGAATGTCTTGCTCACCAAGTATTAAAGAAACCTGAGTCAAGCTAGGTGGTGATGGTACATGCCTTTAATCCCAGCACTTGGGAGGCAGAGGCAGGTGGATCTCCAGGTTCAAGGCCAGCTGATCTATAGAGTGAGTTCCAGGATATCTGGGTGTCTCAAAACACCAAAGCAAACCAAACCAACAAAGAAACCAAGGTCAGTGGTTGGCTCGTAAATTAAGTGGAACAACCACAGCAGAGCAACCCATACAATATGTTACATGGGGAACTTGGGGAAAACAGTGGCCCTATACCTGGAGAGTTTTCCAGTTAACTCCTGTCTCCCATCCTGCTGATTCTGAAATGTCCCATGCTGTGTGCATCTTAGTTCTGAGCATGCTCTTGTGCTGATCACAGGAGAGTGAGGATAATGGCTGTCCCATTGGCTCCTCTGGACACTCGCCACACACTCCCCCAGCCTTCACAGGGCAAACACGGAACTTCTACCAGCTTCTCACCTGGAAAGCCATGGTGTTGGCCAGGATGAGGAAGAGCCTCAGCGGCAGCCGAGCTTTATAGGTTCGGTGGCTCCATAGCCGATGAGCCCCGGCTGTGATGCCCAAACCAGCAACTATGTTGTAGAATATTCCTGTCAGGAGACAGCAGGAAAGTCACCAATCATTGCGGGTCCTATCAGCCTAGGGCGGTAGGACCTTTTGCTGACTCTCTAGTCTGCTATTTCTTCAGAAGTTAGTGAAGATCCTTTTCCCTGAACCTTAGTATGCCTCGGTCTTGTTATTTTGTGGCTTTGAACACTACTCAGTCCCACAATGGCCCAATCTCTCTATCTAGAGATGAAAGAAAGCTCGGAAGCTCCAGAAATGAATAAAGAAATCAAGACAGGCAACAAAACTCTCACTGTCTGTCTGCAGGGGTGGTACCCCTGAACCCTTCAACTCTGACCTTCCTCTAAGTTGTTCAGAGCCACAGACTAGTCTCCCAGTGCCTTGAAATACAGAAACCAGAACAATTTAGTTTGATCAATTACAACAACCCCAAATATGAAGAGATACTGAGAGATCACAGGCCTGTGCCAATTCACCAGCTGAGACAACAGAATTTCAATACAATGGCAGACAACGTGCCCATATCAGGGTGAGTCAGTCCTACATAGAGCTGTGTTTTCACAGTGACCTGAGCATGACCTAGAATATTAGTATTTTCACAATTACTACACATCTTGGGAGGTGGGTATGATCACTTCTGTATCTTGAAGAAGTAGACCATAGAAAAGGCTAAATGTTTACCCAGAATCTCACAATGGCAAAACTGTAGCCATCGGCTGAAGCTCGGTTTTATGATAATACAGCACTGTTCCAGCTGTGACATCCAGCCCCTCAAATCCATGTCGAGATCCCAAACCCTCCTTTGCCATGTTCTTGTCAGTCTGGATGCTCACTGCCAGTACAATGCTGGGTAACACTAAAGCTGGCAGCTGGTGGCGCCCATACTAGGGCAAGTCGACTCTGTTACATCTGTGTCATGGTCTAAGGACGGGTACCATGTCCTACCTCACTGTCTTTGAAGTCAAAGGCTCAGAAGGTACAATTGTTAGTAGGGAAGGAAGCAGTCCCCCCTTGCTCTGTCCCCTGACTAAGGCTGTACCCATGGGGGCTTAGAGGAGACTTTCAACGGTGCTTGACTCCTGTGGGCAGCTGGGAACCAAGGCTCCCTGGAGCCATGAAGCATGCGTAGTATACAGTGTATAAACTGTCTGTGTCCTCCTAGATCAAGAAATAACAGTCTCCCAAACAGCCTCTCCCCTCTCCTGCCGCATCCCATTGCTTTTTGGGGTCACCATAAAGATCACTGAGCCAGTGTGTTGTTGCCAAGGAAGGTTCTGGTCACAGTCCCTCTGAGCTGGGACCAGACCCAAATGATTTGCTGCTCTGGCTGTGTTTAGATTGAGCTCTTCCCCCATGTATGATCTGACCCTGAACCGCAGACAAGCCAGAGTTCTGTGATTCAGAACCCAAAAGTGCCCATGTTAGCTCATGTCACAGGTGTCTCTGGTACATTGGCTTTGCAAGCGCAAGCAGTAAGTACAAGGGGACCTGACAAGACCCCAAACACTGTGTGACCTGTCCTTCTCAACCCCTTGACTGTCAGATAGACAACTCGGTTTAAATAGATTAGTTCAGTGACCCCCCCAGGGAAGGGCTGCTTGTGGCCCCAGTGGTCTGGTCCCCATTTAGTACCTGGAAAAACTGTGGCCTGAGAAAGAGTACTCCTCTTGTGTTTCCCCAGCACCCACAGAACTACCGAGATGAAGCTCCAAGGACCAGGGCTCACCTGCTGGAGGCATCAAGAGGCCAAGAGCAAGGACAGCTACTTCTACATCACTATCCTCCTAGAGACAGCTACCAGAAAGTCCTGTGTCTTCCAGAGGGGGACCCCTGGTACGCCATTCCTCAAAGAATAGTAAGGGGCCCTGGCCTGCAGAGCCCTGTCCCCTCTTTCTGATCGGGGAATCAGGAGTCAGAAGTTAAACCACCTGAAAGCACAGGTGTATGTCCCGCAACAGCCCGGCATCAGCCCACACCCACGGGATCCCTGAGTGTTTGAGCTAGCAGGCAAGAGACACAGTGGCAACTATCTTTCTTGTTACAGCAGCCTGACCGCCATCAGGGTTTCTCAAGACTCTGTTCTCTGTGCCTGGCTATCCTTGGCAAGGAGGACTGGATAGAAGACAGGGTAACTAAGGTTAGAAGGTTCTTGGCCCTTTGTCAAGGAACTAACTACCTGAGGAATGCAAAGAACCCTTTCTGGACCTTCTTTTTCCATTTGAGGAGTATCTCATTGACTGACAGGACCTACCTGGAGCACCAGAGTCATACCCCCGTGCACTCAGACTGTATGGAGTCTGCCTCACCTTCCCCTGGGTCCAAGAAGCCTGACGTGTCCAGAATCATGTACAGATTTTTTGTGGGTGATTCTTTTCTATTTCTTCCCCTTCAATGATCTCCTCTGGACAGTCTCACCTTGCTCTGTCTCCTGACTAAGCAAACAGCCCATAGGGCTGCTCATCAGGCTCCCATGCCTCCCAACAAAGGCCTTAGTTTTCTTGTGGCAGGCAATGCTGAGACAGGAAGCTTTTTAAACAGAAAAGCTCTTTCAGAGACAGCCGATTCTTTTTCTTTGCCATGTGTTTGTCCCTCCACCCTTCATAGGCTTTAACATCCATGTCCAAGGGCCTCCAGAACTGACACTCTGCATCCCAATCCCATGAAGCTCTCTGTTCCCAGTCCAATTCCCAGTATCTCAGGAAATGAAGAGAAGATTCGGAAAAAAATCAGGATAGAGAGAGGCTAATTTTATGAGTCAGAGTCTACTTCATTCAAAAGTAGGGAGAAAGCTGGGGTACTGGCTCAGGACAGAGGTCTTGGGGTGATTACCCAGGAGCCAGGTGTAGACCTTGCAGGAGGGAATCAGTGTGATCCCATACAGGGCCCCCACGTGCAGCAGGGCCATGAGGATGATGTTTCTCCAGACGTACTGCAGCTTGGGCGGGGCCCCCTCCTCATCCTGGTAGCTGGGGTCGTATATATCTTCTCTCAGCTCAGGACGGATGTCTTCTGGGTGGAGGGGCGTCTTATCTACTTTCTCTTCTCCACTCTGCTGACCCCAGGAGTGAGGTTCTGTGATGGTGGTAGAGCCACAGTTGCTGGAGGTCTTCAAAGAGAGAGAGTGGCGAGTCAAGAACAGGTACATGAGGGGTACCATGGGATCTATTTCCCCTGTAATACAGCCAAGACAATAGAGGCATGGACCCTTGCCCCAGAGCCCAGATCATGTGAAGATAGGGTACACCCCTAGGTGGAGCAGAAAAAAGTCCCTAGAAATTACACAAAATATGTTGACAATAAAACCTCAAAGTGAGGGGGGAGGAGCGTGGGTAAAATATTTGTGTCTCAAGCAACAGATAAAGGGAAATGCACATGTATGCAGAAAGGTACTGGCTGGCTGGGGTTTCTTGTCAAAGTCAACTGCCAAAATAAACTCCACATTCCTCACTTGGAAGGTCAGGCAAATCCAAAAAAATGTTCAAGATGCCTCTGTCGCTCTCAGCTCTGGTCCCTACAAACCACTCAGCAGAATTCCATTCGGTGCTAAAGATCCTGGGTTGTGGGGGAATCCCTGGGGAAAAGCTGACCTCTTGTGGCAGGTGGGTCGTCATCTTGGCTCCCTGGAAGCCTGGATCCTGTTGTGAAGGCTGTGAAAGCAGTTTGGGATCCCGGTCTGCAGCGACTGAAGATGGATGGGAGGTGACCGCGTGCTGTATACCTGGCTAGCTGTACAGGCGTCACCACTCAATTCTGTTGTGTGGGGATCTCTCCAGGCTTGGGATTTAAAGGGTAGGTAGAGCTGGTCGTTGGTGACTGTGTCTGGTATTTGCTCAGACATACATCGTGACTGCCAACAAGGGATAAAGAGTTCAGAGCTGAAGGCTGAAGGCGAGAGAGGGGAGGGGGCAGCCAGCAAAGCTTGGCTCTCTTAGTATGTACTAAGAGAGCCAAGCTAAGTATTTCGTGACCTAAGGTGAGGTCATGTAATACTGCACATACTAAGAGAGCCACCTTTGTTCCAGTTGTTCCTAGAGAGACAGTATTTTTTAGCCTGTTTCCAAACATTGGCCAGGGAAATTTGTTGCTTTTTTTTTTGTCTTTCCAGCTTTGGCACCCAGAAATCTGCTGTCCCCATGGAAGACAGCCCTTTGTTTCTCTCTCCTTGGTTTCACATCTATGGACCCTGGGTCCCTGGCAGCATCTTGGCTGGGGGAAGCTGGGGTCCAGTTCTCAAGCTTCAGAGAGTACACAAACCATTCTCAAAACAGGAGAAGATCAAGTGTAAACCCAGACTGATTCATGTGTGTGGCAAATGTGTCACCCTGTGGTGTTTGCACGGTAGGGACATCTCATCGGTGACCATCACAATTCCATCTTCTCTTTCCATTCAACCAGTATTGTGTGAACATGTGACTGTAGGGGCTCCACCCCCAGATCTCGAGACAAGAGCAGGTGCACAGCCTGCCTTCTTACTTAGCACCGAAGGCCAGCAGTGACTCTTCCCCACCCACCTGCTCAGGATGCTCACCAGAAATCCAGAACGCTCTGACCAGCTCACACCTATAGTCACATGCACAGAGCTGAAATCCTGAGCCCACGCTCAGTCACAGGACATGTTTCACAGAGGACAACCACCTCCAGATATTAGTATCCAACCCCTTCTCTATGCCTCTGCCTCCGGAACATCTGCTTCAGCAGGGAGGTGTGAAGACTCTTCCATCAGACTGGAGCTTGGGAGTCTTCAATAAGGAAAAGGCAGGAATCCCAGACAGGTGTCTACAAGCAGCACAGGGGCAAAGGTGGACATGTGGAATAAGAACAGCAAACGATTCTTACAAGTTAACTTAAAAAGCTTTTGCTAAAGTCTCCCCATGACCTGATTCCATTTTGAGGAGGGGGAAATTGAGATACAGAGATATCAAATAATTTGCCCATGGTCCCAGGTGAACTAGACACTAATTACAGCCATGTGATGCCATGGCTCAAGCTCTTTTTTTTTTTTTTTTTTTTTTTTGGTTTTTCGAGACAGGGTTTCTCTGTGGCTTTGGAGCCTGTCCTGGAACTAGCTCTTGTAGACCAGGCTGGTCTCGAACTCACAAAGATCCGCCTGCCTCTGCCTCCCGAGTGCTGGGATTAAAGGCGTGCGCCACCACTGCCCGGCTGGCTCAAGCTCTTAAACCCTGTTCAGAACAATGCTGCTCTTGAGTCCCAAGACAGACTCCACAGTCCATCTTCGCTAGCTCCATGGCAGGGCAAGGAAGCTCAAACTTAGGGGGCTTTGCATTCACTGGGTCTCCTAAGATAGACACCCCTTTATTCTAGGCAAAGGAAACTGTATGAGGACAAGCATGTCCAACTTCTTGTTCTGTGAAAGCTTCCCTGACCCCTCCCATCCCCTCCCTCTCTCATCAAATGGTGGGGGCTGCCGTTCCTTTTGCTCTTCCACACACTTTGCTTAGTTCACAATTTTATTTTAACAGGCATATTGAGAACTGTTTGCACTGGGTGTGGTGGTGCATGCCCTTAGACACAGTACTCGGGAGGCAAAGGCAGAGGCAGAGGCAGGAGGATCTCTGTGAGTTTGAGCCCAGCCTGGTCTGCAGAGCGAGTTTCAGGACAGCTAGGGCTATACAGAAAAACCCTGTCTGGAAGAAAACATACACCACACACACACACACACACACACACAAACACACACACACACACACAAGAACTTTTTGCAAACAAGCACATCTTACCTATCAATAAACCGTAAGTTTCCTTTATGGCAGGAACCCTGACCTTTCCTTGCTTTCTCTAGCTCATTATAGAATCTCTCTCCTTCCTTCTTTATTTTTGCTTTTTGTTTTTCAAAACAGAGCCTGTCCTGGAACTTGCTCTGTGGCCTCGAACTCACAGAGATCCGCCTGTCTCCTGAGTGCTGGGATTAAAGGCGTGTGCCACCACTGCCAGGCTTCAATACAGAATTTCTTATAGGAGCTAATTTCTCAATAAACACTTCCCAGAGAAGAGGGATGAGTTAGGGAATATGATGAGGGACCAGAGAGTACTACAATTTGCCTGAAATATAATTCCTAAATGAGAGCTGGAGAAACCTACAAATGTAGCTGTGAAAGGAGGCATGGCGTCATTTAGTGCTGGTGAGGAAGTGGAGAAATGGGAACTCGGACGGTGCTTGTGAGCCTGGATGTTGCTCTGACTGTTCTGAAGATCACTCTATTAGCATCTAATAAAACCAAATAAGGGCACCCTTGTCACCCAGAAATTTCCACTCCTGAGAAACTATTTTCTTCAGTAACTTTAATTATGGCAATTTTTGTGTTTTTTGTTTGTGTGTACTTTTTGCTGCACTGGGGATCAAACGTGTGACCTCACGCATGCCAGGCAAGTGCTCTACCACTGAGCTACATTCCCCAGGCCCTGGTTTTTCTAGAATGTAGCTCAGGTTGGCTTGGAACAGTGAATTCTCCTGCCTCAGCAAGAGTAGCTGGGAACTCCATGGGTTTTGTTTTGTATTGATTTAAGGGAGAAAGCACAGAGCAGCAGGTCAACCCTCCAACACACACTTGGAAGAGATTACTAGCAACTGGGTCAAACAAATAGATCTCACGCATTGTCAGCCCTGTGAGCAAGAGCCTTGTGAACTCAGCCGTCAGGAGGTTGAAGCAGGATCATCCATTTGAGGACACCCTGGGCTACAAAGCCAGACTTGATTTAAAAAACAAAATTTAAAATCCTACTCAGCACCTGGGAGGCAGAGGCAGCTGTATTTCTGTGACTTTGAGGCCAGCCTGGCTTACTCCATAAGTTCCTGGCCAGAGAATCTAACAAGAACTAGGGATACTTTTAAACTCCTGTGTTCAAAATACTCATTTTAAAAACATGGAATGGAGAAGACCCAGGGCGACTGTTCACACGAAGGAGGACAATCATAAACTTAATAAATGTTCAGTGGTAAGTGCTCAGAATATTGTTAAAAAGTGGTATGTCAGGCTAGGGAGAAGGCTCAGCAGTTACGAGTACTGGCTGCTCTTCCAAAGAACCCAGGTTCAGTTCCTGGCACCCACATGGCAGCTCACAACTATCTGTAACTCCAGTTTCAGGGGATCTGATACCTTCACACCAACACATAAAATAGAGTTAAACAGAATATTTTTTTTAAAAAGTGGTAAGTGGGGTTGGAGAGATGACTCAGCAGTTGAGAGCACACTCTGCTCCTGCAGAGGACCAGGCAAGGCTACATCCATTAGTATCCTCCCTGTTACCAGGGACTCTTTAATAATTGAGAGGCTGCCAACCTCGGAACCATATAAGATGTTTCTAACTCACCTGACTGTTCTAATATTATTATTAGAATATTGAAGCCAGGAGCTTGACTCTATCACATGATAATGTTCTGTGTTACCAAGGGCTAAAGGCCATGGAGCTGACAATGAACCAATACCTCTGAAACCATAGTCCCAAATAAAACTTCTTCATGTAAAATAATTTTATTATTGTGTTAGACTAATGCACTGGCTGTCATTCTTTCAAGAGGAAGAAAGACAGACAGACAGATGGACAGACATATGAGACTGAGCCTGGTATGGGTTGCTGAGACCTCAAAATTCACCCCCAGTAACATACTTCCTCCAAGGCCACACCTTCTAATTCTTCTAATCCTTTCAAACTGTTCCCCTCCCTGGTGACTAAGCATTCACATATATGAGCCTATGGGGGTCATTCTTATTCAAACCACCACAGTTTTTGTTTTTGGAGACAGGGTTTCTCTGTAGCTTTGGAACCTGTCCTAGAACTCTCTGTGTAGACCAGGCTGGCCTCGAACTCAGACATCCACCTGCCTCTACCTCCCATGTGCTAGGATTAAAGGTGTGCACCACCACTGCCCAGCTTAACTTCATAACACATTCTAAAGTAGTTTTACCATTTTCAGTTTTATTAGCATTGGCAATATATTAGTGGACTGTTAAGAAATGGATAAACTCCTAGTCATGGATGACTCACAAAATTAAATCAAAAGATAGAAACAATTTAAACAAATTCACAACAATCAACAAGATTGAGACTTGTCTCCCAAAAAGTAAAGACCTAGGACAAATGGATTAATTTCTGAATTCTATCAATTTTTTTGTTGTTGTTTTTTTGAGACAGGGTTTCTCTGTAGCTTTGGTGCCTGTCCTGGAATGTTCTCTTGTAGAATACCCTAGCCTTGAACTCACAGAGATCTGCCTGCCTCTGCTTCCTGGGTGCTAGGATTAAAGGTGTGCGCCACAACCACCCGGCTCTATCAAGTCTTTAAAGAAGATATAATTCCAATGTTCCTCAAACTGTTTCATATGGTACAAGGGAGTAGGAACATTACCAAGTTCATTATACAGTTAGAAACACTTTGATCTGAAAATTGGATAAGAACACATATTAAAAAAAAAAAAGAAAGAAAGAAAGGGGCTGGAGAGATGGCTCGGAGGTTGTGAACACTAGCTGTTCTTCTAGAGGTCCTGAGTTCAATTCCCAGCAACCACATGATGGCTCACAATCATCTGTAATGAGGTCTAGTGCCCTCTTCTGGCATAGAGGTGTACATGCAGGAGGAATATTGTGTACATAATAAATAAATTCTAAAAAAAATAAAAGAAAGAAAGAAGGAAGAAAGGAAGGAAAAGAAAGAAAGCTGGGCAGTAGACAGATCTCTGTGAGTTTGAGGCCAATCTGGTTTACAGAGCTAGTTCCAGGACAGCCAAGGCTACACAAAGAAACCCTGTTTCAACACCCCCTCCCCCAAAAAAAGAAAGAAAGAAAATCATAAATCATTTTTTCTGATGAGCATTGGCACAAAAATTCTCAATGCAATTCTTGAGAATTAAATTTAAGAGCACATTAAGACACTTTTGTGGGGCTGGAGAGATGGCTCAGTGGTTAAGAGCACTGACTGCTCTTCCAGAGGACCTGGGTCAATTCCCAGCACCCACATGGCAGCTCACAGATATCTATAACTCCAGCTCCAGGGGATCCAACAGTTTCACACAGACATACACGTAAGTCAAATACCAAGGTACATAAAATAAATAAACCACACACACACACACACACACAAAAAAAAAAAACTAGCTAGGTGGTGGTGCACACCTTTAATCCCAGCTTGAGAGGCAGAGGCAGGTGGATCCCTGTGAGCTTGAGGCCAGCCTGGTCTATAAGTGAGTTCCAGGACAGCCAGGGCTGCATAGAAAAATTCTGTGTCAAACCACCCCCCCCACACACACACACAAAAAGAAAGCAGGAAGGCAGGGATCATACATTAAGATTAAGTTGTTTTCATTCCGGGAACTTATGGTTGCTTCGTCATAGGTAAATCAGTATGATATAGCACATAAACAGACTTAAGGGTAGAAATCACATGATCATCTCAATACATGCAGAAAAGACCTGTCACAAGGCTCAGCACCACCTCAGGATAAATGTCTGAAGACATCAGGAATAGAAGAAATACACCTCAACACAATGAGGCCCACGCACCAAACCTGTGGCCAATTCTATATAAACTAAGTGGGGAAATCTTAAGAGTATTCCTCTGAAGCCAGAAATGAGATTCAGAAGTCAACGCTCTGCAGTTATCCAACTTGCCCAGCATCTTCACTAGAGACATAGTAAGACAGAAATAGAAGAGACACAAAGAAATAAGGAAAGACGCCAAATTATCAGTATTTAAAGACAGGATATATACTTTAAAGATCCCACAAGAAAACTGACTTAATTCTTTCAACAAAATAGAAGGATTACAAAGTCAACACACAAAAACCAGCAGCTTTTCTGTATACCAGGAAGAAACGTTGAGGAGGAAGAGGTTGAAAGAGACATGCAGTAGAAAGACTAGCCATGCTAACAGACTGGCAAAATTAATGCTGTGAATTAACAGCAAGTGTTCTCCAGATTCAGTGCAATCCTGACATCAAAATTCCAATGACAGTTTTCACAGAAGCAAAACAATCCCAATATTCAAATGGAAGACAAAAAGATCTCAAATAGCCAAGGCAATCCGGAGAAGAAGGAGCAATGTTGAGATATCATAAAACTTAACTTCAGTCAGGCCTTAGTAATCTCAACACTTGGGAAGCAGAGGTAGGCTGAACTCTGTGAGTTTGAGGCCAGCCTGGTCTACATAGTGAGTTCCAGAAAGCCAGGGTTACAGAGTGAGACCCTGTCTTGTGAGGAAAGGGGGAAAAAAGTCTTTAAAAGCTATTTTAATGTCTGCATAGTAATTCATCAAATGTCACCTAATTTACTATACCAATATCCTGGTGTATATCTGATGTAGAGGTGTGTGTGTGTGTGTGTGTGTGTGTGTGTGTGTGTGTATGCCACTTGTGTGCCGGCTGAAGAAACAGTCAGACGTGGTATAAGACTCCCTAGAGCAGGAATCGGGGGCAGTTAGGAGCTGGTGCTGGTAACTAAACTGCCCCAAAGAAGAGCAAGTTCTCAAGCCCTGAGCCATTTCTCCAGTCCTAAATTCTGTTATTTTCAGTCTTGTTGCTACTTCCTGAAATTAGGTTTTTGCTCACAGATTTCTGACATTTCATCATTTTGCTGTGTCCTCTTTGAGAGTAGCTGCTTTCCCAGATTCTTTTGTGACTATAACCATTATCTTTTTTTCATACTTAATACTCTATCCTAACCATCTCAAGTATTCAAGTGTCTTTTCATTTACTTTCCGTAGGCAGCGTTCACCCAGGGCCCCACATAAACCAGGCAAGGCCTCTGCCCACACATCCCTGCCTCTAACCTCCCCAGACCATTTGCTTTTGGTCTCTAATTTCTTCCATGAAAACTATGTAACCAGTTTGCGCTTTAGATCTCATCTCCCCTCTTGTATTTTTGTGCTTTGGGTTTTTTGTTTGTTTGTTTTGTTTTGAGACAGGGTTTCTCTGTGTAGGTAGCTCTGGATTTCCTGAAATTCACGTTTTAGACCAGGCTGTCCTGGAACTCACAGAGATCCACCTGCCTCTGCCTCCTGAGTGCTGGAATTAAAGACATGAGCCACCACGCCTGTAATAGATGTAATCTCTTCCAAACCTCACATCCTGATTCTCAGGTGCCAATTGGGTAATATTTCTGGATATATACTCCCGCTACCATGTTAAATATTGACTTCCTACTCCAAGTCCAAGCCTGCTTCTCTTTCAAGCTTCCTATTTTAGTTGGTACAGAGGCTGCCCTTGCAGACACTCAAGTTAAATCCTGCCATAGTCCATACCCCCCACCCTGCACCCATTTCACACATTGACCAACTGAATGCCTATTCTGCTCCATAAACACTTTTCGCACGTGTCCTTCCTTTTCCAGTCCCATACCCTTCACCAAACTTTTCCAAAGCCTGGATTTAGCCTTCCAGCCCATGTGGTCCCCTCTGTCCTCACAGTAACTTTCTTAAATATCGAGATTTCCTTGTTTTGCTAGAATTGTTTGAACATATTTGAGGACTGACTCCTTATAAGACTCAATTGCAAACTCTCACTGCCTCCCTTGCATTTTTCCCACCCACTGCCCACTCCACGCCCCTTCATGTCGAGTGACACGGAAAGCTCCCCCAACACTTTAATGCTGTGCTGTGCAGCGTGCTCTCCTCTGAAGCACGACCCAACCCGCGATTTGTTTGCTAACTCCTGGCGCTCGGCCTCTGGCGCCACAAGTTTTTGCACTGCGTAGACAATAAAACGCACGCTACTTTGCCAGGGCCGCCCTCCTTGGAGATAGCTTGTGACCGCTGGTGACCAGAGCCCACTCTCAAGGTCACTGGTTGAGCTAGAGCAGAGCTGGCCTTGCAGAGCCCAAGGAACTGCATCCCTAGAAAGCTCTTCATTGGCTCCTCAAGGTGCACGCGCTCCTCCGAGCGGGCTGTAGGGGCGGAGCTTCGTGGTTGGGGCGGGCGGGGACAGAGCCCGGTACGGCTACTGATTGGCTGCGCGGGGTCAGGCGCTGTGGGCCGAGTGGACGCAGGTGAGCTTGGGGGCGGGTACTGACCGAGAGTAACCCCGGGAGGGGCCGTAAACCTGTTTCTTGCTGTCCACCGAGTGGCGGGCAGGCACTGGCAGAGGGCCAATCCTGGAGTAAGAGAGCAAGCTGTCGCTTGCTTCCTGCTATCTCAGGCCTTCAGCTTAATCTGTGTTGGAGTTTAATAGAGTGAGGTCACAAGGACAGTAATAGTTTATGGTGTCACATAGTTCGGGCGGGGGAAGCAGTGATCCAGGGAGGTTGCCACACTGTCTGTTCTGGAATAGGTGAAGTTGGAGGCATGGCTGGAGGCCTTGGCTAAAGGAATCCTGCTAGTACAAGCGCAGCTTCCATTCTTTCTTTTCCCAAAGGGGAAAGAAAAAGGGGACAAATGTTATGGTGGAGGGTCGTGGGTGACACTCTGTCACTGCTGGTGGAAATGTAGAGTGCATCAGCCGCTGTTGAAAACAGAATGATCACAGGACAAATCCCAAATCCTGTGTACACAAATCAACAGAAAGTAGGTGCTAAAAGATTTGCACATGAATGTGCCAAGTGTAGTATTTAAAGTACTCAGAATGGGGGGAGTCACCACAAATACGATAGAATGTTAATAATAAAGAGGAGTGAAAAACGATTTATGTCACAGTGTGAAGACATGTGGTACCTACCGGAGAAGACGACTTTACTTGGACGTGGATTTAAGCCGGTAGAGAGTCGTTATTAACTGGCTGGTGACTATACCTGGTGGTCCCCAGTGTAGCCCTGAACCTTTCTCAGGGTGAACTTATAAGTACAAAAACTGTTGTTGGTGTCACATCTCAGCAAGAACTGCTAGCCAGAAGGGGAGCTACAGAAGGCAGAAGCAAGGTCAGTACATTTAGAGACTTTTCCACAACAATGGACTTTGATGAATGACCTTTGTTTTCATTTTGACAGGTGCTGCTGCCTATGTGCTGGATTCCTGCTGGGTTCCGTGGCCCGAATAGTTCTTCCATCGTGATGGCTGGTGTGTTCAATTCTGAGAGCCTGCTAAGGTGTGGAGGCCTGTTTCAAAGAGACACACAGGACATCATACTGGGATGACGTCAAACACACGTCGCATAACAGTTTTTCTGGAATATGTGTGTGGAGCAATTGATCTATAGACAGCATATTGGTTGTTGCTACCGTGGGAAAGCCATGAGGGGTCATCTGAATGAGTTTGGGGTTTACTTTTGAGGTGAGGATGATGAAGATGATGAGGCCCGGCACAGTGGTGAACACTTTTAATCCCAGCACTAGGGAGGCAGAGGCAGGGGATGGCTTTGTCTGCAGACTAAGTTCCAAGACAGCCAGCACTACAGAGGAAAACTTTGTCTCAGAAAGCTGCATGATGGTGCCTGGAGAGATGGCTCAGCAGTTAAGAGGGTTAAGAGTATTGGCTGTTCTTCCAGAGGACCTGGGTTCAATTCCCAGCAACCACATGGCAGGTCATAATTGTAACTCCAATTCCAGGGGTTCTGACATTCTCATACAAGTACACAAGCAGGCAAAACACCAATGCACATAAACACTTTTTAAAAGAATACTAGAAAAAAAGATGATGATGATGATGATAATGGTGCTTAAACAATACTACGAATATACTATGTGCCATGAATTTGTGACCTTTAGTATGGTGCATTTACAATGTCACTCATTCGTTTAGTTAGGGTTGTTTTGGTTTTCAGTGTTGGGAATGCATGCATGACATGAGTTCAACCTACATCGTCAGCCCTAAGAAATAAATAAATAGATAAATAAAGCACCTAACTTCTACAGTGAGAAAACCACCTCAGTTAACAAGCGTAACCAACACCAATAGACTCAGAGGAGAATTATTCTTATCCCCACCCCTCGACTTAATGCAGGCGGGCGTGGTTCTGGGCCAGCCATGCCTTTCACTGCCATTTTTCTCTCATTGCCTCTCCTTGTTCAAGGAGTCTTCTAAGGCCTGGCCCCGACTCATTGTTCCTTGTGGGAAACGACCAAGATGCTAATGGACTCTTGGATGGTCCCAGCACCAAAATCACTGTGAGTCAGCACCACATACAATGCTCTTTTGTGAGCTCTCTGTTGCCTGGGCAGAGCAGGCTGGACAGGATAGTGTGGGAGGGGCCGTCAGCAGAGGAGGCTCTTTCTGCCTCCAGGAACAGATAGAATCTCTGTCTCTGGGGGAGCTTATCATTGGGGTTTATGGCATTTGCTCAAAATGTCAGTGCTTTCTTTGTGGCATAGGACATGAAATGCAGGTCACAGAATAGAACTCCCACTTCTGTGACCTCTACCACTGAGGACCACTGTTGAGCTGCAGGGGGATATTTGCAGTAGAAGAAGCTCCCCTTGAGATGCTCAGAACTTTATATGACCAAAAAGGCGTGAGGAAGTTTCTGTGGGACAATGGGACAGCACTATTTATATGGTCTGAGAGGCAGGCTTGAAACTCAGGTGTGGTGAAATACTAAGGTCCATCACAGGGGAGAGTAAACTGGGTTTGTTCTTGTTTATGTAGGGTGACTGTACCTGGTTTTGTGGAGCCAGGCTGAAGCGCCACTACACTCACGACTTCTGAATGAACCCAGCTGCCACATGGGAAGGTCCCACCCATCATCTGCCTCTGATGTGAGATGCAGCCTTTAGCTTAGTGCTGACCAGAGAAATGGTACTGGCATTCCCACTGCGTCTTCCAGCCGAGTAGACTCAGAACTTGACTGTCCAGCTTCAAAAGACACTGGATTTGGGTTGATGTTGGGCACAAACCCTTTTTGTTTCTAAAGATGATATCTGGCTTTTCCCAACCACTGTAATTTGATGTGGCAAGATTGTCATCTCAGAGTCTACTTTATAGCAGCTGCTTTTAGTTACGTGGTTCGTCTTTGTGTCTTTGAAGTCTGAGACCAGAAACCACATCGCTATGGAATTAAACAGAATACAGCAGAGTATGTCCTTCGACCATAGCCATGACTTTCCCCAGTACTTTCTTAGTACATTTTCACTTGAATCTCAGCCTCTGAAACAATGGAACATCAAGTACTCTTTTCATTTAATGTTTCCTATTAGACATGACCTATAAACCATAAAATCACACTTTTAAAATTTATGATTAGTAAACCAGGGCTATGGTAAACCAGGGAGGGCTATGGTAAACTGGGGAGGGCTATGGTAAGTAAGCCAGGGAGGGCTGTGGCAAACCAGGGCTTTAGTAAACCAAGGAGGGCTATGGTAAACCAGGGAGGGCTATGGTAAACCGAGGAGGACTATGGTAAACCAGGGAGGGCTATGGTAAACCGAGGAGGGCTATGGTAAACCGAGGAGGGCTATGGTAAACTGAGGAGGGCTATGGTAAACCAAGGAGGGCTATGGTAAACCAGGGAGGGCTATGGTAAACCAGGGAGGGCTATGGTAAACCAAGGAGGGCTATGGTAANGGAGGGCTATGGTAAACCAGGGAGGGCTATGGTAAACCAAGGAGGGCTATGGTAAACCAGGGAGGGCTATGGTAAACCGAGGAGGGCTATGGTAAGCCAGGGAGAGCTATGGTAAACCGGGGAGGGCTATGGTGGTGCATGCCTTTAATCCCAGCACTCAGGAGGCAGAGGCAGGTGGATCTCTGAGTTTGAGGCCAGCCTGGTTTACACAGAGAGTTCCAGGACAACTGGAGCTATACCCTATCTCAGAAAAACAAAAATAAAAAAATAAAATTTATGATTAGCTACTTTTAGCATATATTTGCTGAGTTGGGCAACCATCAGTCCAACCATCTAACTTGAAAATGTTCATTACTTACCACAGAAGAGGGCTCATTACTTTCCATTCTTCTCTGACCTCTGGTACTCCCACTCTGCCTTCTGACTCTAGATTTGCCTATTTTAGACATTTTGTATAGAGTCATACAGTGTCTCTTGTATCTAACTCAGAAAAATGCTGTATCTTGTACTTAATTCTTATGGTTGAGAAATCCTGCACTGTATGAATATACCACATTATGTCTAGACATTTGCTGATGTACATTTTGGCCTGTTTCTGCTTTTGCACCATTAAGTAATAGAATTATCAACATTAATGTACAAGTTTTTGTGTGGACACATCTTTCCAAGTCTCGGGTGGGCACCTAGAAGTGGGTCAGTGAGCTGGTACCTGCGTGCTGTTAACTCTGGGAGACAGCTGATCCCCTTTCCAAAGGAGATGTAAGGTCTCGGATTTCTGTCTGTAAATGAGTGTGACTTTCTGTCCACATCCTCTACAGCGCTTGGTGTTTACTCTTATTTTCCATTACAGCTACGTTAGGTGAAATGAGGGGTTTCCTTATCTGACTTAGTGCAAACTGAGGGCTACGGATACCAAGGACCCTCATGTACTTACTGCCCCTGTGTGGGTCTTCTTTTTGTAAATGTCTATTCAGGTAACTGTTTTTGCTTGTTTTTTCAAGACAGGGTTTCTGTGTAGCTTTGGAACCTGTCCTGGATCTCACTCTGTAGATCAGGCTGGCCTCCTTTGCTTCCCAAGTGCTGGGATTAAAGGCATGCATCACCACTGCCCAGTCAAATACCTTATTATATATTTATTATTGTATCGTCATTGCCTTCTTATTGTTGACTTGTAAGGGTTCCTTTGTTCTGGGTCTAGTACTAGCTGCTTCCAGGCAGGAGGGTCTGGCTCAGTTCTGCTGACAACAGAATAAAGACACTCGTTTCACACTAAGCATTAGGCTCTTAGCCCAATCTGCCTTTTCAATCCCGATACTACCTTTTGAAAGACAAAGTCTCAGTGTTGATGAACCCTGGTTCATATACTTAAAAATGTTCATTGCTTGTATTTTTCTACCATATTTAAGAAATTATTGCCCTGCCTTATGGTTTAATCTTGCTAGGATCTTAACCTACTTTTAGCCTCTCATACAAAACACACAAAAAACAGTATTTATTATTGTCTTCTTGAACAAGGAAAGGGAAGTAATAGCTGACCTGGCTCTTAAGGACTGGCAAAGATTCAACATATAGTCTGTTTCTGGGTGTTCAGAATGACTGAGTCTTACTGAGTTCCAGGGATTGAACTGAACCTTCATTGACTCAGGGGCTCCTTCATGTCACACTACTAAGCCACACCACCCCCCACCTCCCAGCCCTCCCCTTTACTTCTTTAAATTTTGAGGCAGTCCCACTGGGTTGCCTGGCAGGCCTTTGAGGCCCTCTTCCCTCACCCTCCAAGCAGCCCGATGACAGGCCTGCATCACAGCCTTCTAAGAGTCCTTTAGACTAAGGCGAAAGTAGACCAGCTGAGGTGAACTGCGGTGGTAATGGCTCTGTGAACTCTTGGAAGCCCGGATGTTGGCTGGGAAGTTCCTGCAGATAAGCTGGCCTTTTACAATTTGTGGGTTCCCTTTTTTGTACATAAGTAGCCTCAGAGAAAGTAAAAAAAAAAGGCTAAAGGAAAACAAGGGAAAGCAGGGCCCATTACGAAAACCCTCCCTGGGCTGGCTGGGTTCTTTGGGCTACAAGAGTGAACTAGCAGGCCCAGAATCTACCCAAGACAGCATGTTCCTGAGGCAAGAATGAGCTGGCCTGCCCAACCTGAGCTGGAGGAAGAAAGATCTGCTCTTCAGGCACTATTGGTTAAAGCCATTTGGCCATGAGATACACGGGAACCTGGCAATTATCCAAGCCAAGGAGTCAGCTGGTGATGTTTTTGATTTCATGCCAACTGACTCCTGGTTTCCTGTTGCTGGAACTGAACCTTGAATTACAGCTAAGAAGGGCAGAGCAGGTTACTGGGGTCGGACTCAAACCCCGTGGCTTCTCTCTTAAAGGTGAGGGACATGGGTGGGGTGGTGAACTAGACCAGGTCCCAGGAGGCTGTGTTCCAGTCAAAACACCATGAGACATATTGCAGTCAGATCCATTTCATTTTATTATGAACAAACACAACCTCAGATGAGCGGAAATACGTTCAGAGTTGGTATTAATGAGAATTATTAGATCACAAAGAACTACTGTTGCACGTGATAAAGGGAAACTCCTACCCAAGGAAGGAAATGGCGTCCTGCAGGTTTTCATAGCAGTGAGCATACATTATTTAACGTATCCACTCACTCTCGGGAAAGAATGACGGAGATTAACAATGTCACCTGGGACATAGGCACGTGTCAAGTCCATGGTGGACACAGTTACTATAAAAATGTGCAGGACTTAAATACTCTGCGGAGGATCCCCATGTGTTTTTATAAAGAGCATCTAGCCATGCTCAAACCTACCCACTGAGGTAGGTCAGGATTACTATCCCAGTTTCACAGAAGTAATACTCAGTCACATCATTAAGTGACAGGCCCAGTGTTATAGTTTGAGTTTGTCCCATAGTTCATGGGTTGGAAACTTCATCCCCAATGCAACAGCGTTGACAGCTGGGATCATTAAGAGCTGATTAGGTCAGGAGGGCGCTTCCCTCATTAACACCCTCATCCAAGGAGTGAACTCGTTATTGTTGGAGAGGGACCTGTTAAAAAACTGGGAGTGGTAGGAGGCCCTGGCCTGCACCACCAGCGTAACATGGCCACCGCTTTCTTAACTTTCCTACTAACCTACTTCAACTAAAGACGACGCTCAGGATACTAGCAAACCATGAAGAAAAGCTTTCTCTTTAAATGCTACAACCAACGTTTAATCTGAAAACAAAGAGCAAAACCTCCCAACTCACAGACGTTCAAATTACTTCCACCATCCGTCAGCTATGGGCACTTCGTCAAAACAGCCCTAAGAAAAGTTTCCAAAATGAAGCCCTGAAAGGGAATACAGCAAATTAATGTACAGTGAGTCCTCCAGCCAGGCCAGTTCACACCTGCCACATTTACAGGCTCACAAGCAACAAATCAGAGAAGAGGTAAGGCACCCGAGTCAGATTTTAGCGTGTCCACAAGGTGAGGACTGTTAGAAAGTCCCTCGATCAGATCTTAGTTCCTTATTAATGTGTCACTTGATCTGAGCTTTAAAATCTTGAAAGTAGTATTCCTTAGTGAGCTGGTACACCCTTCTCCGCAGACCCAAACACAATGGGGTCCCCAGCCACAGCATGGTTCAGCTCCATGAGGCAAGCTGAGAAGGGAAAGTTAAACGGGCACCTGCTAACCAGTGAAGCTACAGTCACCCAAAAGGCATTTCCAAGGAATAGGGCCACAGGTCACCAAATACACTGCCATCTTCCAAGAACTCTATTTTAATGAACAGCTAAAGGATAAGGCTGCTTTCACGTGGGCACATAGAGGTCCTGAAGCCTCTCTATTCCACTAACACAGGAAGACTGCTCCCTCCCACCACTGGGCCTCAGTGGTACAGATAGCATTCGGTACACTACACAGCCAATCTAATAGAGCAGACCCACACTTCTGCCTTGTTGACTGAGCTACAGGGACAGTTTGCTGAACAAAATCTTTTATGCAATGTCCATGGCATCTCAGATGTCCTATCTTAGCTAAAGCTTTGCAGCAGACCGTGGCTCCACGTATAAGGGATTCCAAATGAGGCACTTAAGAACGCGACCTTGGTTCTTGTGCTTCCCATTTAGCCAACAAGTCCTCCTCCTCCAAGCACCACAGCATCACCTGAGAGTGCTGATCAGCCCAAGGAGCCTCGCTGAACATGCAGGGAGCACCGAGCATGCTCTACCCTGACTCACATCGAGGCTAAAGAGTAGGAACTGTGTCTCGCCTGCCCTGTCCCTGGTGCACTGGCACAATGGGAGTATTTGTTTTGGAATGACTCATGAGACAAAGAGCCTCTCTGAGTCCGGGATGTTTCTAGAAAGTTTGCCAAATTTTTCTTTACAGTTTCCAGAGTGCCAGCAGTCTGAGGGATATAGAGGTGGAGGATTTGAAAGCCACAGGGAAGGGACAGCCAGCTCTACTTACTACTGGTGCAGCGTCGCATCCCTGCGCAAGGAAGATGCTGGGACTGCCCATCTACTGCCTGTAAACACACAGGACATTTCTGCCTAGAGCAAGACTAAATGTCAATGGGGAAGAAGAAAAACAAACCCGCAACCAAAACCACAAGAGTGGGTAGGAAAAAGAAGCAGACATGTTAGAGCTCAGAGACAGGGCCATGTGTCCCAGGCAGAGTCCTCCATGTGGACTGGATGTTGAAAGAGTCAAGGAGGCATGAGTCAACACTGTAGGGAAGCCTTACGACAAAGAACGAAGAGCTAATATCTAACCTGTCTCACGAGAGCACCCCAAGACTCTGAAGTCCCCTGGCAATGTGTTCCCGGAACGTTTTCCTTTGGAAAGTTATTAGGAGCTGCCTGTGGTGTCTTCCAGCTTCTCCAGCGACTACCCAACATGGGAGGAACAGGCAATGTGTGCAGCAACTCTTTTCAGAGGGACGCACTCCAAATGAGTATTTGCAGGTTCCAGGACAGACCTTAGGTCTCTTCAATTCCAACTGTGGCTTAGGTCCAACTCTATAAATGCTTCCATTGTTGGATGGATGAAAAATGCCACAGCCACTTTAATTTATGGGAGCAACCAACGGAGAGCAGGAATTAAAAGCCGGGTATGCAATTCACAGAACGCTCAAAACTATGAGTGACTGCCCTTATCAATTTCCAACACTCCTCACCCAAAGACTCCTTGCTCTGCTTGTCCTTTTAATAGCTTCATTTATTTACTTATTTCAGACAAGGTCTCACTATCTAGAGAGCCACCTGTCTTGCCTCTCAAGTGCTGTGATTTAAGGCATGTGCCACCCACCACACCTGGCCCTAGAGCCCGGGTCATTAAAGGAAAAGAAAATCCTTTTTCAGTAGAGACCACTTTCCCTACAAATGGTTGTTTACCTTTTTTTTTTTTTTTTAAATCATCAACCTAAACTACACGAAGATGCTGACATGTGTTACTGTATTCTAGTGTCACCAAGTCCCATGGCTGTCACCTACTCAGAATTAGGAGAGGAGGCATGCTGTGTGGAAAGGCTCCCGTGCCTCTGCTAGACAAGAGCTGAGCCCGCTCACCAAAGATCCCCCTCTCCCACATCTCTGATGAACCACAGCCTGCATGCTGAATTTGGCCCCTTAAGATTTACCTTCCATTTCATCTGGCAAAGCCTGGGCTAAAAATAACAGGAGTAATCTCTGAAGATTTTCTTGCATCTCTAACTCAGAACACAGCTTAAGAGGTGGGGTGGAGACAGAAACCTATACTTTTAGACCCTTGGAAAGTCAGTATGCATTGGAAGGTGAACACTGACCCATAGCAGAGCAGCTGCTGGCTTGGGAGGCAATGAGAAATGAGGTCAACAGGGACAAAGCAAAGAAAAAGACAACGGGAAAAGAAAGGAAGAAGGTTAGCAACGAAAGGGAAGAGCCGTTGACTTCCGATACGTGTCCATTTTACAATACTGTACCAGAATGGGTTAACGTCATCATTTTAGCATCTGGGTAGCAATACTCAGTAGTTAATTAACAATAAGCCTCTGCCAAGCTGGCTTTTCGAACAGAAACCGGAAGACCCCAAACTCAGCCACTCTTGCAGCTCCCATCTCCAGTTCTTTTCATCCTGGCCAAGACAGCGGCCTTAGATACTTTCTTCCGGTCGTAAGCCAGGCCCAGGGCAGCCATGCAGTCAATGAAGAACGTCGTGAAGTTGACGTGCCAGCGGTACTCACTGGCAGAGTAGTCGTAGGGGAAGGCGTGGTGGTAGTTGTGGAAGCCCTCGCCTGGAAGAGAGAAGCACAGGGAGTAGTTAGGGGGCCCAGTGACTGCTGCCTCCTGATCTTAGCACACCAGTGTTCCTTAAACCTTGTAGAATCATACTATGAGTGAATGGATAAATCCAGTATCTTTTCCTCTGAGGAAACAGACACCCTCAAAGGCATTATAGTTTTATTTATATTATGGGATCTATATACCGTATCCAAGTTACTTCATTTCTAAGAGGATCTTAGTACTGTAGAGTGTACATAATTTATTTCAAACATGAATTAAAGACACGAGCAAGGGCTGGAGAGATGGCTCAGTGGTTAAGAGCACTGCCTGCCCTTCAAAGGTCCTGAGTTCAGTTTCCAGCAACCACATGGTGGCTCACAACAATCTGTAATGAGATCTGGTGCCCTCTTCTGGCCTGCAGACAGAATACCAAGAATACTATATACATTATAAATAGATTTAAAAAAAAAATTAAAAAAAGACACGAGCAAAGGTTGGCCCCTGAAAAGAGGGATATATGTAAGTTATAAGAAGGAAAATATTTTAAATTTATTTTTAATATTTGCATGTGTACATACACATGCACACACACCATAGTGTATATGTGGAGGTCAGAGGACAATTTGTTTTTTGGTTTTTTTTTTTGATTTTTTTGAGACAGGGTTTCTCTGTGGCTTTGGAGCCTGCGCTGGAGCTAGCTCTTGTAGACCAGGCTGACCTCGAACTCACAGAGATCCGCCTGTCTCTGCCTCCCGAGTACTGGGATTAAAGGCCACCACCGCCCGGCTCAGAGGACAATTTGTATTTCTTCTACTTTGTGGGTCCCAGGGATCAAACTCAGGCTGGCCAGGCTTGGTGACATGCCTTTACCTGCTGAACCATCATGCCAACATAGAAAAGATACTTTTAGTAATATCCAACATAGCTGAAGTTAATGAGCGCTATACAAAGATGAGCACCAATCTGAACAGTGTTGTTGGATGACCAATGTCTGTTATCACTAAAGAAAAGCAGCCAAGTTGGGTGGTGCACGCCTTTAATCCCAGCACTCAGGAGGCAGAGGCAGGTGGATCTGTCTGTGTGAGTTCGAGGCCAGCCTGGTCTACAAGAGCTAGTTCCAGGACAGGCTCTAAAACTACAGCGAAACCCTGTCTCGAAAGACCAAAATAAGAAAGAAAGAAAGAAAGAAAAGCAGCCAAGGGTCAGCATATGGAAAACTAACTTGAGGCCTTTGTTAAACTCTCTTCTTGCAAAGGACAGGAAGATGTGGACACGGGTAGCAGAGGCATGCATTCACCCATCCTGACACCTGGGACTGGATTTATAGGCTGGATCAACTACAATCAAGTGATCTGGTAGGATTCGCCAAGCAATGTTGTGGGGAGGGAAACTCGGGCACAGAATAGAAGAGAAAAGCAAAGGAGGAGTGGGGAGAGGGTGGTAGGGAGCGAGAAGGCACATGTGCTAACGGCTACCACACAGGCATCACTAACGGATACGCCACGTTCACGTACACAACAGAGATCAAAGTGCTATCCATGTGACATACTCGAAATGTACTGCACTAAACTGGAATCATTCTGCCTTTTATACAGCATGGCTGAATAAAAACATGAGACTTACATTCGTGGAAATATCCTCCTTTTCTGTTTATGATCCCCTGCCCCTGAGACTACAGACCCACTGGTCTCATTCAGAGCAGGGGACCAACCTTTCCACAGAAGTCACGGCCTCTCAAAAGGCTCCCCCAGTAAAATTACCCCCAGTGTTAGAGTGGGAAATATACACAAATCGGATCGTTCTGACTCCTCTGGCTCCTGGCCAAGCATCTCCAGCAACAAGCCACCAGATACGGTCACGCTGGGGACTTACCCACAGCTCCCATCGAAACCAGGATATTCTCCCGAGAGCTAATGTTCTTGTCATAAGGGCGATAGCCATAGAGGTGAGCGGCACTGTTCACCAGCCAGGTGGCATTGAGCACCACGGCATAGCGCAAGAAGGTGCTAACACACAGGCTGTGGAGGAAAGTTTCACCCCAGAAATACCAGGGCACTAGTGTGGGCAGGATGAAGCACATCAGCAGGAGACCAGGCTTGTAGTACCTACAATGAGATGGAACATTAGAGCCTGTGGAGAGAGGATGCTCACACTTCCATCAGGACTGCTGTCCCCTACACGGTGAGCAAACAGCAGCAACAACCAGACACACACACCCCAAAAAAAAGTGGCAGAAAATTTGAGAACAAACGCTGTTCTCTCACTGTTTAGATGGGGCAGCGTGGATGCAATCAATGACCTTCATTGTCACAGCCGCTTCCTGAGCTGCTCTTTACCTGCCTTTGTGTTTCACTCTCAGGACCACAGAGTCTCAGATGTGTCAGGTGTAGTGTGGTGTCATGCCTCTATTTCTCCTACCCAGCATTCTGAGCTCTGCTGGCCCACCCCAAAACACTGAAGTGTCCCGGACCAACTGCAGGCCTCTGACCCTATAGCAACACTAGCTCTCTGCATCTCGTAGACCGGATACTCCAAGGGAACGGACTCCCGTGTCCTTCAGTAGCCGTGTCTTCACTTCCACAGCCCAGGAAGTTCCCCCCAGCAAACTCCCTTCCATCAACTTTGACCTCTGCTTCCCTGGCTTAGGTCTCTTCCTACCACCTAACTGTGCCCCTCCCATGAGTGGGCAACAGCCCCATGCTGCGAGAGGACCTCTAGTAATTCTGCTGGTAACTTTGCTACTCTTCAGTCTGCACGTAGGACTCCACAGGAAGGGCATCAGCAATGTCTTGACCTCTTCTTATCTCTCACACCTAGTACTTCAAGCACAGAAACATTCCTGGACCATACTTGAGGCTTTAGCTCACAGCACTCTGACGACACAGTCCACCTCTGATGTCTCCGTGCAACTGTGGATTCCACGCCACTTCCCTAAGCCCTTCCCTGAACATCATCATAAGCAATCTCCCTGCTCTTCGTATCTGTCCGGTATAGGCACATCCTGGCCTGCCTGACGATTACTATCAGGCTACTCAGCCTATTCCTCTGTCCCCTCCTAGGCTACCAACTCCTTCAAGAGAAGGTCTCTGTTACACTCAGTTCTCTGTCCTTTGCTGTAGGGTAATAAACAGCGTTTGTTTCATTTTGCATTTAACTGGTTGCAATCAGAAAAACTTAGTTTACCTCTGTGGGCCACAGGAAATTAAAAATAAGTTTCAAAATTATCTAAATATGTAGATCCAATAAGTCACGACTTTAATTTTACGGTTCTTAAGAAAAAAGGCCGAGAGTAAACCCCACATTCCCAGGGTCACCCCTCTTCACTCACCTCCTCTGGAACATGACCAGCTTCTCGGCTTTTAGGTCAGACATGTCCAGTTTTCCGCCCTTCTCTTTGACAGCCGGGTGTTTGCGCACAAGCAGCCAGCCCACGTGAGAGAAGAAAAAGCCACGCCGGGAATTGTGAGGGTCAGCGTGTGTTTCTGTGAACTTGTGGTGGGCGCGGTGATCTCGGGCCCATTCATACACATCATTCTGAGGGAACAGGAAAGAGAACCCCAGGATTGAGGAGAAGCCCTTCTGGGGAAATGCGAGGCCCAGAACTCGCAGTCTAATCCTCAGGACTCTGACTCAAGAATATGCATGGGAAGAAGGTGAGGGGTTCTCCCCTGCTTCACACGTGTGTTAGGACTAAGTACATACAGAGCCAGGCAGTGGTGGCGCAAGCCTTTAATTCCAGCACTCGGGAGGCAGAGGCAAGGCCAGCCTGGTCTACAGAGTTGCAGGACAGCCAGGGCTGTTACACAGAGAACCCCTGTCTCGAAAAACCAAAAAGGAAAAAAAAGTACATGCAGAAAAGCAACTTAAAAGTCCCAGAACATGAGCATAGCCCACCCTCTTGCTGAGACTGTAGGGAAGGGAGGAAGCAGGTTTGTCACAACCCTCACGTTTCAATCCAAGTTGGTGGATTTTTTTTTTCAAGCTACTCTTCTATGTGTGGTGAATATAGATGGGTGTGCACCACAGCACATGTGAGGTCAGAGGACAACTTTCAGAAATCAGTTCTGTCCTTCTACACAGCAGGCTCTAGGGGTCAAGCCCAGGTCATCAGGCCTGCAGAGAAAGCATCTTAACCACTGAGCCACCTTGATTATCCACACAGCAGCTTTTCAAACAGGGACTATGGGACATGGTGCATGTGGAGCGTCTTCAGGCTCAGAGTTTGAGGCAAGTGGCCTTGGGTGCTGGGGTGCTACTCTGTAGAAACAGGCCAGGCATGCCATCCAAGGCCAGCATTAACGCAGGAGCACAGTCCCATTTCCAAAAGACCCCTGGACTTGTCTGGGTACTGCCTGCCATACTTTCAAAAGTATACAGTGTCGCCGGGCTGTGGTGGCGCACGCCTTTAATCCCAGCACTTGGGAGGCAGAGGCAGGCGGATCTCTGTGAGTTCGAGACCAGCCTGGGCTACAAGAGCTAGTGCCGGGAAAGGCTCCAAAGCTACAGAGAAAACCCTGTCTCAAAAAAAAAAAAAAAAGTATACAGTGTCTCTTCCCTCTGTCCCCCAGAATCATGTGAAGTTGCTAGGCGAGAGATAATCAGGCATATCTGGTGAGCACCTCAAATCTTAACTAGACAAAGAGGACTAATTTGGTTTAGCAGTGTCCTCTCGCCACAAATGAAGCCCACCACTGGCTATTCTGTGTCCATAGAGCTTAGGAGCCACAGGAGTCCCCTCC
>JAQHUG010000013.1:15141-28137 GCA_028555095.1 Dicrostonyx torquatus | reverse complement strand
GGATTAAAGGCATGCACTGCCTGGTTTTTATGACAGCTAGTGTGGCTACTGGGATTAAAGGTGTGTGTTACTACTTCCTGGTCTTTAAGGCTGACTAGTGGGTCTCTTTTACTCTCCCAATCCCCAGGCAAGCTTTATTATTAAAATGCAGTTGAAATGCCATTACAGTGTGGTGTGTGTATAGTGTGTGTGTGTGTGTGTGTGTGATATATGTGCGGTGTGTGTGTATGTATGTATGTGTGGGGGGGGGGGTGCGCACGCATGTGCATGCTCCATGTCTGCTTGAGAAGCAGCCAGGTCTGATCACAGAAAGACTTCCTTATAACTCACCTCATGTTAACGCCATCCCTGCTTAAGAATCATCCCTGGCATGGTGACTCTCTCTCATTATAATTTGCCTGCTTTGCAAGCTCTGACAAGTAAAGTTCTTTTCCTCTCCATCTAGCGGACCACAGGTTCATGACAACTAAAATGTGTTGCATCTGTAGATCAAGCCACCTACCATGAAGTACAGGGCGCTTTAGTGAAAGTTTCCTGAGGCAAAGACTTTATCCCTGGCCTATCCAAAGGACCTAGAGAAGAAAGTACTTAGGAATGAACCCGTGAGAAATGAGGGATAAAGGACAGGGTGAGAAGGTAAGTGTGTCAGTTTAGCATCATAAAGGGGAGGGATTCTCTTTTGTTACTTGAGCATTTTTTTAAGAGCCTTATGCACAGCAGGGCTGTGGTGGTGTGGTGTGGTGTGGTGCACACCTTTAGTCCCAGCACTTGGGAGGCAGGGGCAGGTGATCTCTGAGTTCAAGGCCAGCCTGCTCTACAGAGTTTCAGGACAGCCAGGGCTATCCAGAGAATCCTCTTAGTAAAAAGGAAGAAGGAAAGCAAACATAGCAGCTTTGTCATAGCCAGAACCTGGAAACAACCTAAATGCCCCTCGGCCGAAGAATGGATAAGGAAAATGTGGTACGTTTACACACAGCAGAAAAAAATAACGACACCCTCCCACAATCGCAGAAAACTTAGACAACAATATGGACACTAAGAGAGACTTACATAGATCTAATCTACATGGGAAGTAGAAGTAGAAAAAGACAAGATCTCCTGAGTAAATTGGGAGAATGGGGACCTGGGGAGAGGGTTGAAGCGGGAGGGGAGAGGCAGGGAGGGGAGCAGAGAAAAATGTAGAGTGCAATAAAAATCATTTTAAGAAAAACTAGGAAAAAGAGAAGGAAGAAAGAAAGTACTGTACAAGAGTAGGTTAAGGTTATCTTCTGCTTTTTGTTTTTTGAGACAGTTTCTCTGTGTAACAGCTATGTCTGTCTTGCAACTCATTCTGTAGCCCAGGCTGGCAGATCTGCCTGCTTCTGCCTCCTCAGTGCTGGGATTACAGGCATTACTCTAGAGTTACCAGCAGAACATTAAACTTCGGCTCAGATGACATTTGCAACAGGAACTCAGCCATTCTTGCAGCTCCCATCTCCAGTTCTTTTCATCCTGGCCAAGACAGCGGCCTTGGATACTTTTTTCCAGTCGTAAGCCAGGCCCAGGGCAGCCATGCAGTCGATGAAGAATGTCGTGAGGTTGATGTGCCAGCGGTACTCACTGGCAGAGTAGTCGTAGGGGAAGGTGTGGTGGTAGTTGTGGAAGCCCTCGCCTGGAAGAGAAGCACAGGGAGCAGTTAGGGGCCCGGTGACTGCTGCCTCCTGATCTTCGCATGTCTCTTACCCAGTGTTTAAGGATTCTATCTGCATGTCCTGTTGTCCACAGTGTAGGCTTGGCAGGGGGTGGGAAGGCACCTGGCTAAGGCTGCTAACAAAGGATTGTAACTTCTATATTCGAGGCTTTGAGTGTGAGATTTAAAACAGAATGAGGTAAGGGTGTAGCAACCCAGGCATCAAACAAAAAAGAAGTCTTCGGAGATAAACTTTCTCAGATAACTTGAGCAAATGACAGTGGGGGAGGTAATTCAAGACGCAATGAAACAAACAAAACACAAAAAACTACCGTGGCAGGAAACAGCTGGAGAAGAACCAAGGGTGAGGTAAGCAGACAAAAGACAAAAGAACAGAAAAGCGGTAAAGAAAGAGGCTGGCAGCCACTCTGGACAGCAAGTCATGAGGACATGAACTGAAGAAGCTCATTTCCAGTTACAACACAGAACACAGCTCAGGCCACATTCGCCTATGAAAATCTAGTCTTGTCGAGGGAAAGTGATTTATTTCAGGAGGATCAAAGTGGGAGCATCTTCAGAGGAAGGCCCGATGGAGAAAACTAGGGCAGGAAGATGAAGACTCAGAAAGGAGCGCTGAGTGAGTGAGCTCCGTCAGGGTCACTCTGCATTTACATTGCATGATTTACAGGCAAGACACCGAGCTTCACTGCCTGCCCCGTTGAACCTGCTGGTCTATTCATTTGCTTCCTCACCCAAGTGAGCCTAGCCAACCAGAGGTCACAGGGGAACAGCAAACTTCAAAGGAGTTAATGTAGGCTGGGCACAGTGGCTCACACCTTAATCCCTGTTCTTAGGACTTCTGACCTGTCAAATCTCTGTGAGTTCAAGGCCAGTTTGGTCTAAATAGCAAGCTCCAGGACAGCCAGGAGACCCTGTTTAAAAAGTGACTTGAAAAAAAAAAATGACTTGATTCACATGGCATTTGTAGATCGTTTTGGAACCTGATGGTTTTCACCGTTTCTTTTTTATAGCAGGCATGTTGCCTGACTTTCATATGGGTTTCTTATGTAATACCTAATTGGTTTAGCTTTTTGATATTCTTTATTTTTGAGACAGGGCCTTACTATGTAGCCCTGACTGGCCTGTAACTTGCTGTGTAGACTGGATTGGCTTTTTTGTACTCAGCTAATAAACTCTAGTTTTAGACGCAAATTATCATGAAAAACAAATTTAGGAGCCACATGTGCTGGCTCATACCTGCAATTCCAGCCTTTTGGAGGCTGAGGCAGGTATACTGTGGCAGCTCTGAGGCCAACCTGGGCTACAGAGTAACATCCTGACTTAAAACAAACAAATCTAGCCAGGCGGTGGTGGCACACGTCTTTAATCCTAGCACTTGGGAGGCAGAGGCAAGTGGATCTCTGTGAGTTCAAGACCAGCCTGGTCTACAGAGCGAGTTCCAGGACAGCTAGGGCTACACAGAGAAACTCTGTCTTGAAAAACAAACAAATCTTCTCTGGTCTTTCAGACAGCAGAAAATCCTATCTAGTAGACCAATGGATGTGGTCATGGTGTAAACAATTTACCCAGAGCTCCCACTGAAGTTAGCATATTCTCTTGGGCTCCAGTGTTCTTGTTATGTGGGCGATACCCGTAAAGGTGGGCAGCACTGTTCACCAGCCAGGTGGCATTGAGCACCAAGGCATAGCTCAGTAAAGCGGCAACATAAAAGCTGTGTAGGAAAGTTTCACCCCAGCAATACCAGGGCACCAGCGTGGGCAGGATGAAGCAGAGCAGCAGGAGGCCGGGCTCGTAGTACCTACAGGGAGATCACTCGCTGAGTATGGAGCGAGGACTCTCAGAGGCACGGGAAGCATCCACTCGTGTAGCAGCGTACCTGCGCTCTTCCTCCTACCTCTAGAGTATGGGGAAGGACGAGGGCAGAAACCATCAGGAGAGAATGGGGTAGACATTGGCTAAACAAATGGCTTCATATAAATTTTTTAATGAGGCAATATGGACGCATTTAATGGCTCTCCTAGGATCACACCACTAGAGGCCAGTGTGTCAAGTCTAGGACTGCCTGTCTCCTGACAAGAAAGTCATTATTCTTTTCCTCAGAAGCACAAAACTATGTTCATCAAACAGATGAGGGCTAAATCACAACCTCAGCAGCCAAGATCTGCTTGGGTTCTTGTCCATCTGCCTTTGAGTTCCTTCTTTTTTTTTTTTTCTATTTTTTTTTAAAGACAGGGTTTCTCTGTGTATCCCTGGTTATCCTGAAACTCACTCTGTAGACCAGGCTGGCCTTGAACTCACAGAGATCCACATGTCTTTGTCTCCCAAATGCTGGGATTAATATTTTGTATATTCTCTCTTGTATCATGATTAGTTAATACTTGCCTTGTCTCTCAACCTCAATAGACTATAAATTCCTTGAGGGAAAAGACTTGGCTGTATTCATTTTTATGTCTATGCCTCTCTAGTTAATGATAGTAGATTAAACTGTATTTAATTGCAGTCAGGAAAACTGCTCAAAGGGCGTGGAACTGAACAAAACAGTAAAGTATCATTATGGCCTCTGAGCCATTAAAATGGGTCTTAAACATACAATCTCTAAGCTTTTCTTTACATATTAATAAGAGGGAAGGTGGGGCCTCTAAACCCCAGGTGTTCTGTGCCCCGTGCCCCCTTCACTCACCTCCTCTGGAACATTCTCATCAGTAACACACATTTGCCGAGACGTAAACTACGGATGACTAATCCGATACATACACGCAAACGGAGCCTCTATATTTTTCCCTTCATGTAGGCCGAGGTATTTACTACGGCTCCTACAATATAATTGAAACCTGAAACATAGGCATTATTCTACTATTCGCCATAATAGCAACAGCATTCATAGGCTATGTTCTCCCATGAGGACAAATGTCCTTCTGAGGGGCCACAGTAATTACTAATCTATTATCAGCTATCCCTTACATCGGAACAACCCTAGTAGAATGGATCTGAGGCGGCTTCTCAGTAGACAAAGCCACTCTCACACGATTCTTTGCATTCCACTTCATCTTACCTTTCATCATCACAGCTCTAGTACTCGTCCCTTTCCTATTCCTTCACGAAACAGGCTCTAACAACCCATCAGGCCTAAATTCTGACGCGGATAAAATTCCTTTCCACCTCTACTACCAATCAAAGATTTTCTAGGAGCCCTCATTCTATTAATAGCTCTCATAATTTTGGTTTTATTTTTCCCAGATATTCTCGGAGACCCCGATAATTACACCCCAGCAAATCCACTCAACACTCCACCACACATTAAGCCAGAATGATATTTTCTCTTCGCCTACGCTATCTTATGATCTATCCCTAACAAACTAGGAGGAGTCCTAGCCCTCATTCTATCAATTCTTATCCTAGCACTCATACCTTTCCTCCACACCTCTAAACAACGAGGACTAACATTCCGCCCAATCACACAAACAGTATACTGAATCCTAGTAGCAGACCTTTTCATTCTCACATGAATTGGTGGACAACCAGTAGAATACCCATTCATCATTATTGGGCAAGTAGCCTCAATCGCCTATTTTGCCATCATCGTAATCCTCATACCAATCGCAGGCATAATTGAAAACAACATTCTAGACCTAGACTAAATGCCCTGATAGTATAACAATTACATTGGTCTTATAAACCAAAAATGAAAAATTAAATTTTCTTAGGGCATCAAGAAGGAAGGATCATTCCTCCACCATCAACACCCAAAGCTGATATTCTTTCTAAACTACTTCTTGTACATAATTTTATATAGTACATTAATACATCTATGTATATCATACATTAAATTATATTCCCCTAGCATATAAGCATGTATTAACTATCAATTATACTAGTCATTATATTCTTTATCAACATTAAATCATTTCAGCATGTCTTTGATCTTCAACTATTTAATTAATGCTCTATATACATATCTGTGTTATCTTACTTACACCATTTCCGTCATAAACCTTTCTTGTCCAAACGACTATCCCCTTCCCCATTTGGTCCCTTAATCTACCATCCTCCGTGAAACCAGCAACCTGCCCACCTATGCCCCTCTTCTCGCTCTGGGCCCATTAAACTTGGGGGTGGCTAATGTGAAACTTTATCAGACATCTGGTTCTTACTTCAGGGCCATATTAATGGTTCATCGTCCATACGTTCCCCTTAAATAAGACATCTCGATGGTACGGATCTAATCAGCCCATGCCTAACATAACTGTGGTCTCGGGCAGTTGGTATTTTTTAATTTTCGGGATGCTATGACTCACCATGGCCGTCAAGGCATGAAAGTCAGCTTATAGTCTAGCTGGACTTATTATTCAAGTATCATTTATCCACATAAATTCACTTCCAACATATTAATCAATGGATCCGGAACATTTATATAAGTAGTACTAATTATGCAAATTCATATTCCACCTTCAAGACACCCCAGGACTAACTTTCCATGTTTGTTAGACATATAATTTAATATACATACAGAACAAGCTTAGCCAAACCCCCTTTTCCCCCCACCTGAAATCGCCTATCATTGTCAAACCCCTTTTAAAAGCAAGGGACTCGAAAACAGGTACTCTCATCCATTCTAGTAATTCACCAAACATAACTTAAAAACCAGTATTAGCAAAATTTTAAAACAAAAAATTTAATACCAAAAATTAACCCAAAGACCTCAAAATTTTTAAGTGAAATTTCAGTATTGACCAATGTTAATGTAGCTTAGTTTATCAGCTTCTAGGTCAGACATGTCCAGTTTTCTGCCCTTCTCTTTGACAGCCGGGTGTTTGCGCACAAGCAGCCAGCCACGTGAGAGAAGAAAAAGCCACGCCGGGAATTGTGAGGGTCAGCGTGTGTTTCTGTGAACTCGTGGTGGGCACGGTGATCTCGAACCCATTCATACATGTCATTCTGGAGGGACAGGAAAGAGGACCCCAGTACTGAGAAAAGAAGCCCTTCTGGGGGAATGAATGCAAGGGCCTAGGTGTCTGCCAGGGCCTCAGAGAGTCCCAAGGGCCTTGTGGAGCCTTCTTCTGCACACTTGCCCCTGAGAGAAACTTATAGTCTCAGACTCAGGAAATAGCACTGTTGCTTCCTGAGAGTCTGCGGTAGGAAGAAGCAGGTGGGTCCCTGCCCTCAGTTTCATTGGCAAAGAACAGCAGTTCTTCAAGCAAAGAATGTTGGACAGGATCCTAATGGACGGCCTAATCCTTGAAGATGGGGAATAAGAAGCAGGTAGCCTTGGGGTCTGGAGTGCTGGTGGGTCTGTGACTACGAAGGGGGAAGCTCTATGTTGATGCTCTCACAAGGACAGGTTACTCAACTAGTAATAAGAGCAGCATGTAAGTTATGAGCTTGGGCACATTTCTTAAGGACCTCTTATGTGGGACTCTTTCTAACCCTTTAATTACGCACCAATAATACCACCCTCTTCCCTTTTGTCCGCAGAGAACAGGAGCGTTCAGGGTGTAAACCGCCAGGGCAGAGATGATTGTACACATAGGTTGGGAATCTCCAATATTACAAGCAAAAAAAAAAAAAAAGAATTTTGTTTCCTGTTTTCTTCTTAGCCCACAATGAGCCCCACTTTGTTACCCTCTCCCCAGAGGACAAGCTATCCGGTGCCAGTTGCTGTCACCTAATCTCAGTGAAGTCTCCTTTCTCTAATTCTGTTCCTTCTGTCTCATACACTTCAGCCTCGAAGAACTCAGTAGCTGACTTAGCCAGCATGGCAGCCACAGGTGGTATCCCAACACTGGTCAACAAAACTACTTATTAACACAATTTCACCATCTGAAATGAGGGATAATAACAGTCCCCACCTCTTAAAACATCCTGAAGACTTAATGAGTGCATCTGTGCCAAATGCTAGCACAGTGCCTACCACGGAGGCCCTGCCATTAGAAATGTTTCCATTTGCTCTCTGAAACAAGAGCTCTTGGGGCTGTAATACTTCGTTCTCATGCCCATCGCGGTGGGATCCTAAGGCAGGCATCACAAAGGGTAAGTTCAACGCAGGAGCAGGGTCAGTGTCTAATGATGCAGGATGGCCTTTTATACTGAAGGACCGTATCAGCCATACCCTGTGAAAGCACAGGGACTTGGTCAAAAATGACTCAGTAGTAACTAGAGACCCTTTCCTCCCGTCTCCCTACCCAGTGACTCGGAAGTACTCATGCTCTATGGGCCTCAGAACTAAGCAAACTCTTTAGATGACCCCAGAAGACTGGGGGAGGCAATGGCTGCCCTGCTGCCTGCTCTCAGGGTGCTGATTCCCTCTGGTCTGCCCTGGGTCATCAGTAGAAATGATGCATGAGTGGAACAGGTCCAGACGTTCACCTGGACAGCCATGGTGTTGGCCAGGATGAGGAAGAGCCTCAGCGGGAGCCGTGCTTTATAGGTTCGGTGGCTCCACAGACGAAGAGCCCCGGCTGTGATACCCACACACTGCAGACAGAGACCGTGGAGATCACCAACAGGAAAGCTCCCCTGAGAAGAACGTTAGGACACCTTTCCGAAGTTCTTCCATTGTGTCTTTGTAAGGCTTGGAACGGGGGGTCTGTTTTCTCAGGAATCCTAGGGCTATAAAACCGAAGCGGGACCCTTTGACACTGAAGCACTAGAGATGAGACCCAATATGAGGGACATGTAGCAGGACGTTCATGACTTGCAGCTCTCTGAACAAAGGGAGAGCCAAGCCTTCACTGATTTGCTGAAGTGGCAGCTCGCGGGCAGAGGGACCCATTGTCTTTGTGAAGAACTTTAGGAGCCTCTGTCCTATTGGGGTGTTTCTACCTTGGGGAGGCTTTGTTCCCTAAAGCTGAAGAGAATACCATCCCCTCACAGACTCTCCACCTAGAAATGGAGACTAGCTAAGGAGGGCCAGGTATTGAGGATGCAGGTCAGGGAACAGGGTCCCAGCCGTTGTCCTTGTGCAGGAGCGTTATGCCAGGTCCTGTGTCCTTTGATCTTCGGCTAACTTTCTCTAAAGTGTTGAAGGCCATCAGCTATGGACCACAGTGCTAAGGACCATAAACGTGGGTGTTTATGAGCCAGATCAATCTGGGCATTGCCAAATTAGAAGAGACCCAAGTGGCAAGGGACACATGTGCAGTGCAGAGATAGGACTATATAGCAGTCAGTACAATAGCATGTCATCATTGTAGTAGAAGGGTAGATACATCAGGGACAGCCAGCCCTGTCTACAGTCTCATTTGCACAGAGGCTCAAGCTTTGCAAGGGTATTACTATTCTTATGTTCACTGTATACCTTGAATGGGTTAGGTGCCACTAACATGACATCACAGTTTAGGAGGAAAGTCGTTCTTGTTTTTCTAGCCCGGCAAGACTGCAGAAGTGGAAGCATGGTTTGCAGCTAGGGTTTCTGGCAACAGTCTTTTCTGGCTCCAGCCCTGGCATGTACTTCCAGACAACAGAACATACCAGCACTGTCTTACTTCACTGACTTCAAAGACTACACAGCTCAAGAGACTGCAAAATCCATGATGGGGGAAGGGGACACTGAGTGTAGCCATCTGTCCCTCTGATTGGTAGCACTAATATAAAAGCTTGGATGTTGGTAAAACAAAACAAAACAAAACAAAAAAACTATGTACAACACTTTAGGGGCCAGCTGGAAACAATGATCCTCAAAGGCTACAGAACTTTAGATCCCACACACAGTATAAATTGGCCCTATATTCTTCCAAAGCCCAAAATAACAGATTGCAAATGGAAAGATAGCAAAAAGAGAGCAAACACAGCCTTGGCTCTGGGGTGTCATTCTTCTCCCTGAACTAGCAACTGCCCTGCCAAACGGACAGTTTGGTCAAGCTCAGAAATGAATGAGACCTTCAAGGAGGGCCCAAGATGGAAGGGAATGAAAAGGGGCCGAAACTATTTGAAGACTTCCCTCCTAGGGAGGAAGAGAGAGGGAGTTCATAGTCTATAGAGGAATGCTACCCATGTCCGGGTCCATTATGCTGCAGATCAAGTCTGGGGTTCTCAGAGGAAGAAGAGGACAGATACTACCCAGCTGCCTTAGCAGGACCATGCTCCATGACCTATGGCTAAAGCACCCTGTTATATGTGGGAGTGGGTACCACGTGATGAGAACAAGCTACTCCCACCCTGAAAATAGGCTTTAGGTCACACTGGGACAAGACCTTGAGGAAGGAAATACCCAGTTGCATTTCCCTGAGGAACCTGGAAAATTTCCAAGATGAAACTCCAGAGTCCAGCTCTCACCACTTAGAAGACCTAAGAGGACTGGGCCAGATGCAGCTAACATCTGGCCAACTAGCCTCTTTTTACCACTACCCTTCAAGAGAGAGTGGCCAGAAAGAAACCACACCTGACGCCACTCTAGACAACTTCCCAGCATCCTCCTGAAGAGAACCTACCAGAGCAAGTGCCTCTGCATCCACACAGGTCCTGCTTGTTCTCCCTGTTCAGGCTTCAGGGGTCACAAGTGACAACACCTGCAAATCACACCTGTAGATGCCTGGGACAGCACCACCATCAGCCCAGGCCATGAGTCCCTGAGGGCATGAGCTAAGACAGGCCAAGGACACACTGTCTCTCTCAGTACAGCAGCCAGTACAGTAAGTTGGACTACTCAAGGGTCCTAATGTCAGCCAAAGAACCATGTGTCGGAGACAGGGAAGATGTGCTAGATGGTATAGCATCCACAGCATCCATAGATGCTGGATGGGGAATGGAACAGGGAACACTTCTGCAACCTTCTTTCATTCTAAGAACATCTTGACCAGCATACGCTGCATCCTGGAGACCTACGTGGGGTAGGGGAGCCAGACACCTATGCACTTGAGTCGTACAGGAACCCGTTTCCTCTTCCTCCCAGGCAAACCAGCCTCATCTGGATGGGGGTGAGGTCTAAAGAGTTGTCTGCAGGTTCCCTGGGGAGGACAAGTAGACAAGCAAGAAACCCACACAGAAAAGCTTTCTCAGGGATAGTTGCTGTTTGTCTCCTGTGTATTCCTCCAAGCCACCATATGCATGGGCTCAGCATCCACGTTAAGGAACTCCCAGAGCTGACAGTCTTGCATCCCGATCCGACTAGGCTCTTTTTCCAGCCCAGTTGGCCCCTCAGGAGCCAAAGGGAAAAGGATGGAGACTCCGATACAGAACATGGCTGCTGACTTGGGTTAGAGTGGACCTCATTAAGGAAAAGGGAGACACCAAGACACTGGCCCGAGACAAGGGGAGCTGCTCACGGAAGATCCAGGTGTAGACCTTGAAGGGGGGAATCAGTGTGATCCCATACAGGGCCCTCAAGTGCAGCAGGGCCATGAGGATGATGTTTCACCAGACGTACTGCAGCTTGGGCGGGGGCCACTCCTCATCCTGGTAGCTGGGGTCGTGTATATCTTCCTTCATCTCAGGACAGATGTCTTCTCCCCACTGTTGGGGAATCTCTTCTAATTTCCCCCGTTCATTCTTCAGCCCTGCTAGGCAGCAAGGAAAATCTGTGTCTCCAGTGTAGGTCAGGGAAGAACGGAGTAGAAGCACAGGCCGGGCCTCTGTGCCCAGGTTAGGTAGGGTTAGCTGGAAGGGATTCCCATGAAGATAAGAATCCAACTGAGAACAGATTGCACAGTGAAAATAATTTGATACAACTTATTCATACACGTAGAAAGCAGAGGAAGTAGCGGTATTTGCCTCATGTTTTTATGACTCGAGGAATTATTGTTTTCTTTTTTAGATGAGGCCTTGTATTATCTGACCTGCATCTCGGACTCTCACCATCCTAGCCTCCTGAGTATTGGGATTTCAGATGAGTGCCACTGGGGTCTGCACCAATATTTATGATAATTTCCAGGAATGTCATGAAATAACTCAAGCCTGGAGTGGCTGGCTATACCTGTAATCTCTGTACTCGGGAGCCAGAGACAGAGTGACCATGAGCTCACAGCCAGGATGACCTATGTGGCTCCTGAGCAATCTGAACTATGGAGTCGGATGTTGCAATGCTATTCCTTCCTCAAAACAACAGAACCCAACTTGGAAGATGTGCAGCCTTCCTTTCCATGGACAGTTGGAAAAATTGTTAACACTGAGTTAATTACGTGAGTGCAAGGGAAAAAATTTATAATGTGGATTATTGTTCTTCAACATGAAGTCTCAAAGTTGTGTGATATTAAACTCATTTTGGTAGAGACGTGGTTATAGAGAGTAAATTATGCTTCTGCTCTGTGAAGATGTGTCACCGTGATTGGTGGAATACAGAACTGAATGGCCAATAGCTAGACAGGAAGAGGTTGGAGAGACTTCTGGCAAGGAGAGGAAGGGGCAGGGTCGCAAGCTAGATGCAGAGAAAGCAGAGTAGGGATATGGAGAGAAGAGGTAACAAGCCACATGACCGAATGTAGATTAAAATAAATGAGTTAATTTACGTTATAAGAGCTAGTGGGACAAGCCTAAGCCATGGCGGAGCTTTCATAATTAATAGCAAGTCTCCGTGTCATTACCTGGGAGCTGACAGATTTGCTATATACTTTAAAGCCCCTTGTCATGGGATTGAGTCACTCATCTTTTTTTTTTTAAAAGATTTATTTATTGTACACCGGTGTCTTTCCTGTACATACTCTGTGTGAGGGTGTCGGATCTCCTAGAACTAGAACTACAGACAGTTGTGAGCTGCCATGTGGGTGCTGGGAACCCAGGTCCTCTGGAAGAACAGCCAATGCTCGTAAACCGCTGAGCCATCTCTTCAGCCCTGAGTCTCTCATCTTTGTTTTCTTCCTGTGGGCCCCAAATATTTCCAGATATGTCCATTTCAATGTTGTCTCACCCAATCACTAAGAATAAGAACTGCTGGGGTCCTGAAGCCCCCCAAGTGAGAGCTGAATGAGTCTCTCCTGCCTGATGTGTGGTCCACTCACAGCATTCACCAAAATATCTTACCTGAGCAGAGATTTTTATTATACAGCAAAGCAAAAAGGTGTCAAGTTTGTGTTGTAGACAGACGGTCTCAAATTTTCACCTGAGATTCCTCATCAAATGAAACTCTTACCTTGGGTCCCATCTCCTTGCCATGCCTACCTCTTTCACTTCACAAGATATTGCTGCACAATTAAGTTTGGAGTCAAATATTGATCTGTCCTATCAAACCCAAATATTCCCAGGACCATTGGTCTACCTGATTGAGGTGATGGGGCTCATAGGGACCTCAGCTGAGCAGCATGTCAAGTCTTGCTGGGAGCAGCACTCACTCAGCCACTCCTACTAGTGGTCCCATGTTTTTAAAGCCCATGTACAGG
>JAQHUG010000012.1:15718323-15728495 GCA_028555095.1 Dicrostonyx torquatus | reverse complement strand
GAAATAATCACACAGAAACTATATTATTTAAATCACTGCTTGGCTATTAGCTCCAACTTATTATTGGCAAACTTTTACATATAAATTTAACCCATTTCTATTAATCTGTGTATCGCCCCTTGGCAGTGGCTTCCAGGTAATACCCTGATCGGCTTGCCTGGGCTATATGGCTTCTCCCCAACTCTGCCCTTCTTTCTCCCAGCATTCAGCATAGTTTTCTCTGCCTACCTACACTCTACGCTAGCAGTCCAAGCCAATTTCTTTATTCACCAATGGTATTTACAGCACACACAGGGGAATCCCACATCTTAACACAATGTAAAATCAACAAGAGATAAAATAAGACAAGCATGAGTGTGATTTTTCTACTCTGCTGCCTCCTCCATATAATGAATTGTAGCAGTTATAATAATGATATTAACAATGCTAATACTGAAAATAGTGTTGATAATACACAGTGTGCTAATGGGGTCTTCCTGTATCCAAGCACAGAACAGTATGAAATACTGAAAGCCTGCCACAGACATCTGGTGGACTACACTCTATCTTTGCTTAGACATCTCTGTGCCTGCTTGCCGACAGCATATTGCGTTATTTTATATGTAGAAGATCATGGTGAAAATGATCTTTCATTTTACCGCTGTGCCTGAAGCAATTAGTCGTTCCAAGAATGTTTATTATCACTCAGTCATATTTTGCTCCCTCCTAAGATTTTATTCCTTTTGATACCCACACCTAGAAATGAGTCTGATCTACCTAACTTCCTTTACTCACCATACTTGAAGCAAATAATGGAACTGCTTGGTTTGGACAACCATGACTGAGAGTTAAACATAGAACATAAAATAGTATAGGCAATATGTACAACTGCTCTCATTCTTCATAACTACTTCATACCTATAAGTCATGCAAATGAATTGCTCAGTTTTTAGTAAGGGGAGCCCTGAAATTAAGGGGAAAATGGCTGTGGGGATAAGTGAATATAAATCCACTTTGGACTTCATTATAGAGAAGTTGATGCATAGAAACAGAAAGTCTTATAGAGAAAATAAGCATTTGAAGGACCAGTATCTGTGCTTCAGATTCATTCTTTCTGGAAGCATTATGAACTCACAGTATGGTAAAGTCAAAACATCCACAACTGCTATCTGCACACACTCTAGAAGAGTGTCCAAGAGAGCACACCCTGTGGCACAAAAAGACAAGAAATATGGAAATACGATCCAGGTGAATGCCACTAAAAGTCATGAACTCCTGAACCAAGGAATTGATAGGTACTGAAACAAGTACACTACTACATAAAACCTGCAAAAGTATTTTAGCAAAATTCATCAGTGTCTTGGAGCATATATGCAAGCAGATGGATTCAATAAAGGACCTGGAGATGAAAGTCAACAATAAAAAGGGAAAAGTCAGTAAAACGGATGATTAAAATCAGCAATGTGGTTGAAAAGATCACCAAAATGGACGACACATGCAGCCAAGAAAGTAAGTTTTGATAAAAAGTGGAAATGTTGAAAATGAACAGTTCAAGTATTCAACAAAACTCAGTAAAAACCATTAGCAACAGACTAAGCTATGGAGAAGACTATCAGGAATGGAGCCCAATGCTGAGGACATACTTACTTCAAATATCCATTAGGGAAAAAAATAGCATGACTACAAAGTCTAAGAACTCAGCAATACAATCAGAAACTAGATCTATGTGATCACAGGATCGCAGGGTCACAGATAAAAATCAAAGATCTGGGATAAACATTAAGTGCATAGAGAATCAATTGAATGAACTTATAGCAGACGTTTCCCCAAATGTAGAGAAAGAAACAGATTTTCAAATCCAAGAGGATCTTAGACCTTTAAAATAAACAGACCAGAGGAAAGTGCCTTAGTGATATATTAAAGATGTAGAAAACAAACAAAAAAATCTACGAGGAAAACATCAACTCACATGCAAAGTCATAAAAATTAGAGTATCGAATTTTTCATCATTAATCCCCAGGCCAAGAGAGCATTAGATGGCACAGTTTGTGCTCTGAAAGTAAATAAATGTCAACTCTGATCTCTATTGCCAGAATTGCTCTTTTAAAATTGACAGAGAAACAAGGATATTTCAGGAAGAGAGCAAATCAAAGCATTTCAGAAGCTCTAATCCAACAAGACTGAATATGTTTAAAGGAGTATAATACGCAGAATTAAAAATCCCATTTATGAGAACACAGGAAAAAATAAATTTCATGAGAAGTATTGTTGAACAGATGAGAGCTAAAGAAACATCCATCATGTCTAACACAGAAAACAAACAATCCTCAGTAGTAATAGGGAAGAAAGTAAAGCATAAATAAGCTAGCCAAGAAGAAAAACAACAAAATAGCAGTAGTTAGTTTGTATGATTCAATAATCATGTTAAATATAATTGGCTCTATCAAGCCTGAAAGAGACACAGACTAGCTGATCAATTAAAATCCTATAGCAAAGATTGTGTTGTCTCTGTAAAACAAATTTTACTGGTAAAGATAGCCACAAATTAAGAATCAGAGAAAGGAAAGCAATTTATAAAGCAAACAGAAATGAACCAAGCTGACACGGCTATTCTGATTTCAGGTAAAACACATTGAATCCAAAGAATCAGAAGTGATAATGTCATTGCATGAGGGCAACAGTTAATAAGTTATAACAATTGTAGGTAAAAAGTTATACACAAGCACACACTCTTTTACATTCCTGATACCTACATGATGGAAGGAGAGAACCTATTCCTGAAAATTGTTCTCTGACTTGTGTGCATCCACACATATAACAATTGTATACATGTGCATGCACACACATTGCATACAATGCCGTGAAAATGTTTTAAAAATACACAAGCATTCTCCAATATGTACACACACTTTTTCCAATGTGTCCACACACATTCTCCAATATGTACACACCGCGGTAGTGATGGACTACTGCATCAGGCTTAGCAGAAGGAAACACATTAAAAAAAATCCAGCCCTTGTGGTGAATTTCACTATACAACTGTTTTCCATATTCATTGACATGATTGACGGGTGTGGAGTGGAGAGTATTTGAGTGGCTGTAAAGAGTAGACATAGAAAAATGGGAAATGTTGGGGGTGACATTTGGACCCTAGAAGTTTATATTTTTTACTATTTGACTGATTGCATCATGTCAATGGGAATGGGGAGAGTGCATTTTGCACTATCTTCTATGTCCAGAGGCAAAAATAGGACAAACGATAGTTTTACGTGGACACTGATATCAAACTTTTATTCATAACACCCTAAACCTAACTGTAGATAAACCAATAACAATTCAAAGAGATGTGCAAGAAAGTTTTTTTCTGCAGGTGACTCTGAGGCAGGAAGAGAGTGGCATGGGAAAAGAGAGTCCAAGTAAACAATAAATTTCCATTCTCTAAAAGATACCAGCATTACCATAGGCATGTCTATAAACCAATATAAATATCAAAATAGTTCAAATAAATGATAGAAATGTTTTGTATATATTAAGTTTCTTGTATTAACAAAAAACATCAAAGTCAAGAGGAAGACTTAAAAGATATTTAGATCAAACTCAGTATTTCAAATGTTACACATTAGCTACAAAATGCTATTTGCAATACCCTTGAAAGACATGCAGAGAAGAGGGCTTACCTGGCACATCAGTGATGCCTCCAAACACAGGGCCTCATCCAGTGGCCTCAGCATCTCCTGAAACCGACTGTCTTGGTACTCAAAGCGCTCCCCAAAGGTGACAAAGCAAATGATATTAGAAACTGCATTGTTGATACTGAAGTGAGGGTTGAAAGGCTGGCCTGGGGTTGGGGAGAGGGAGGGATGAGCCCTTCAAAGTTATTCATTTGTTTCTATTTCCTACACTAAATTAACTTGATATGACAGAGGAACACACATTGCAGAGAACCATGGAAGAGGTTCTGGTCAGAGCGTACTACATAAGGACTGACATGCTCCAGGGACTCTGCTAATACATGAGAAGTCTTACTGATGACCAGGCCTTAGGTGCAACAGTGTGTCTAATGACAATCTGTGTGCTTACCTGCAGAATTCCCATTGGAAGGTCATGGCTACATGTTCACTGCCTAATCCTCTGTTTGCCCAGGGCAAGAACTTAAGACATTTAGGAAGAACGTGTTTAATGAATGAGAGAGCCACAGTCTCCCACACCTGCACTGTGGAATAACCACCTTTCTCCTCTTTTATGGCCTCCACAAGATAGCTGGCCTCCTCCTGTAATCGCTGCTCTAAGCTCTTCTTTCCCAACCTAAAATTCCTCAGGGTCATCAGAGTAAATCTTCTTTGCTCCTTCCATGTCTGGACACTGGAGAAGAGCACTCCTGGAAAGAAGACATTCAAAGTTATGACACTGAAATTCTGGTCTAAAATATCCTCATTAACTCGATGACATGTGAAATGAAAAAGAGAAGGGCCAATAAGGGGTTTGGTAACTGTCTGGAGAGAATAACCCAAAGCAAGAGGCATGATGACTAACATCCTGGTGATCTGCACACTGATACTTCAGATGTGTTTTGTAATCTACTCTTTAAGGAACTCTGCCTGTTTATGACCAACCAGCAACAGGTCCATTTGCACTGCTACAAAGAAATGAGGAATACATAATAAATTAAACTTTTTATGGGATCACAATTGTTTGACACTCGGGTGTTCAAATTCCCATCACCTTGTTTCCATGACTGACCCAAAAGTCTACTTAGTTGTGTTAAGTTGAATAACAGGAATGGACTAAAGGATAACACAAGGCATATAAATTAAAGAGGTATGAAAGGCTCTATTAGAGAATTCTTAGTCAATACAAGCTTTAAAAGATGAAAAAATTAATCAGTATGGTAAGAAGCATCAGTACTCCAACCAAAAGAGCAAGAGACGAACATTGCAGTCTGTTCAGCATCTACCACCTATTTCATGGCACATGCAATGCCATGTGCAAGTCAGTTTCTTAACTTTCAGTGAAATCAGTAGTTCTTTAAACACAAGCCCTGATCTTTAAGTTATAACCATCACCAGGTGGCCCTTTCCACATCCTCAGCCTGGTCATTCAGCAACTCAGATACTTCTTGAAACCTTTTGCCAGTAGCACCTGTGATCCTGCCATTCCAGAGTTTCATCTAAATCCTTTGTCAGAAATTTCCCACAACTTTGGCCAGCTTGTTTCTTCCGCCAACTTTTGAAAATGGAATTATTCAAAACTAGTGTACCTCTCTGCTCGCTGCACATTTAGGAAATCTTTTCATTTCTAGAATTTAAATATCCTCTCATGTCAGTTACAGGCGTACACTCCAGAACCATGTATATGACTACTTGCCTTTGCAAGTTACCAGCATTTAGACTCAGCACATCTGTGGCAGCTAATATTATTGGTATTTCTGAAACTCACAAAAGAAGCTAGCACCATTAAAATACATTGTCACCTGTCATTTTTCCTCTTTGCATTATCCATTCCTTTGGAAGCGATTTCCTTGGCAGTCCCACATGAAACTGATTCTCTTGCCAGCCCTCTAGGTAATTATGCCATATGGTTTTTCTCTTGAATGACTTCAGTCTATGTGTCTTCAATGTCATCGTCACGGTCTAATCAGCTGTCATATATTGACTGAAGTTTCAAAGCCCCACCTCTGTTAACCCACAATGATAGTTTCATGCTGTTTTCTACTGTGAGCCTAGATGAGCCTCAGAATGTGCAGTGAGTGATCAGCTCTACTCAGGATCACTCTTGGTGTTAGGATGCAAACCAAGACCTCAGCTCTTCCCAGGCAAGGTGATTAGCTTACACGCACGTAGTGACCCTTTCCTTACCATGCTTGCCATACCGGACATCTTTTGGTTTCATCAGGCCCTGGTCTTTCTTCTTATTTCATGAGTATTCTTCTCCAGTTGACTATATTTCAATGTTACTAAATTAGTGTCCTTACTTACAGAATTTTTCCCTGAATACTGGTAGAACTTTGATACTACTGAAAAATGCCTTGTCCCATTAACATTGTAATTCTCTGTGATTTTAATTAGCTAATTGGCTCAGCATTTTTTATTTAATGGAGTATATGTTATGTAAAGATGGAGATTTTATCAATTATATACACTATGAATCACTTATGCTTAGCACTGTGCTCCTTTTAATAGGCAACATAGTCATTTATGTACAATTAATGATTGGTTGCCTCAAGGAGTAATTAGGAAATGTCTAAAACTGACACTGTGATATGTCAATGCACTTGAAGTTCTGCTTTCGATTTTGAAACATGCAACCTGATATAATGACAATATTGAGTATTCGTTTTATTCTAGTCTAACCCTGTCTAGAAGGCTGGAGATGCCTGTGGTGCATGACATTAATAATGGAGTATAAGAAGCCATAAACAAGAGCAGCAGCAGAAATAGGCTAACTTACACTTGTTTTCCTAGGACAGAGCATGGGCATGTCAAAAGAGAAGGAAGAACACAGTGTTTCTAGTTGTGGTTGGATGCTGTGGTTGCTTCTCACCAACACATTTAGAATTAGTTTTTTTCAAGATGTGATTTTTTAAATGCCTATTAGGGATGACACCATTAAGTCCTCTGATGGGTGCTTTCATTCAGAAAATATGGCATCCCTCTTCCTTTAAACATGGCAATTCATGATGGGACTGGCTTATGGGAGTGTTGGAAAGTTCGATACAAGAATGTTTAATACACTATTAACACTAAAATAGACACTCTGTGCTGCTCATTAAACTTACCAATATTCTTAGAGATATGTTCTTGGATAGGAGAGACAGGACGGTTCAAAATGTCTTGTTCCATGTGAGTAAAGACTTTTTTGATTAAGGGGAGTCCAGTTATGACAACTGAAGTTATGTTACCAAAATTCAGGCTAAAAAGGTTTCCATATGTCTTCACAAACTAAAAAATATAGCAAGAGTTATAGTTAAACATGCCTGTGTCTATCTATCCAGGGATGGCAGGCATGTGTGTAACTAACGGGACACATGTTGAGAGGTTTCTGTGAATGGGGACATGTACCATAATCTGTGGAAATGTTTCTGAAGTTGTGGTTTCTTCTACTGCACTAAACTAAAATACAAATCAGAAAAAAAATTTACTCTATAAAAGTTAATTAATATGTTTGTATGAATTGACTATGCATCTACTATGTGTCAACCAAAAGGAAACCATGAGGATATAAGTTTCAGCAAAGAAGCAAAATTGCTCATCTGATTGATGAATCCCAAAATGTAATGAAAGGAGAACATGTGACACATTTGACCTGTCAAAGTTCAAGGAAGGTAGGTATAGGTTTGATGTTGGTGCAGATTGTATGGGTTTTCTAGTAGATCAAAGTGATTCATCAGAAAAATAATGGCCATACTCAACACATGTTAGACATGGGATGTACATGTGTGATGAATGGGACAATCACTAATGGAAACTCTGTGAATTTGTATATGAAAGAGGTTCCTTAGTGTGATAAGAATGATCTTGATTTCACCAAACTTCAACTAATTTCAAGATTAGAAATTTCCTCATAATTCTTACATTCATATGTCTAGTCAAAATGAATGAAATGAGCATCAACTTTATTCCTAGACTAACTCATGAAGATGTGTTTCAAAGACATCAAAGGGTTAAACTGAAACATTTAGACATCCAGTGAGGCAGAGAATAAAGGTCATCAATCCAGAGAAAGAATAAGATGTATGTGTATGAGGCTGCTATAGCAAGCATGAAATTCTTGGTTAAGCACAATATCCAGGATTGACTTAGGCAAAGGAGAATGTGCCTTCATCAAACCTTTCTGGATATGAACTGTACAATAAAGGTCTGAGGATAGCAGTGGAGATATCTCTGTAGATCTGTAGTGATGTAATCATATAGAGTCTATGTTTCACTACCTGGGCTCTTGAGGGAAGTGCTCTCTTCCAAGTCTCAGACTCCCACCTATGATAGAGGAAAACTTACTCCCCGCTCAATGAGTTCTGTGGGGAAGGATGAGAGTGGTACTGTGAGAAGCACTCTGTTTAGTTCCAGGAACCCAAACATTGACTGCATCTCTGAGAAATGAATGAATTCTGTGTTCAAAGGTCTGGGGATACAAATTCATGGTGAGAGCTAGGACAATAACTCAACAGTCCCAGGTAGCTGCACTCACTGAGTGGGTACTCAGTAGGCTTTATGATTTACTTCCTTCTTTATAACTGTTCTACCATAGGTAGAATTTTCATCATCTTTCTAAACAGAAAATACATTTCTAATGAAGGAATGTAGACTAGGAAAAGTCTCTTGCCTGGTGGAGGGACTCTGCCAGATATTATGTACATCTGCAGAAAAATATGACCTTTGGATCTCTATGAGACTTGGAGTTTAGTGGCCGGTATAGCAGGGACCATGCATGAGGGTGTGAGTGACAGAGTTTAGACGGGCAAGAAGAGGGACTTGGCGAAAAATGAGAGAAATGCAGAAAACACAAGGTGTTGCAAAGTTGGACGAAAGTATGTGATCATTTTCAAAGATGTTTCCATCTGTGTGTTCACAAATCTGCCTCACGTTGACCCAGCTCTGCTTTTGTCATCCTGAGTCTTGCCAGTAGTACCAAACAAGAGGGTAAAATTTCCCCAGGTATCTGTGGTCTCCTTCCCTACTCTTACCTTCATTGACTTATGTCCTATCTTATCAATCACAAAACCTTGGACCTTTGTAAACCCTGTCAAAACAAATGATTTGATCTGATTCCAGTATCTTGTACCCATATTATAGATTGAGCCATAAACTCTGTACTTCCTTAGTTCTTTATTCAGAGTCCTTGCTAACTTCATTGGGTTGTAGCACAATCTGTCTTGTCTGGTTCATAAGGCAGAGAATCAGAAAAGGCAACAAATGTATGCCATTTCTTTGAAGAGTTACTGGTAATAGACGTGTACTACTAAGGAAAAAGCTAAATTCATCTTGATCAGTGTGTGGGTGAGATTTTAGGTGGTATGAGAATTTATTGACTAAATTTATTAACTAACTTTTAATGTCAACCATGAAGCTTTTGGACAACTTAAATAGTATAGCTAAAATGTCTCCTAACAAGTAATTTGTACCACATAGATTCCCTCCTTGTACTGGAGATGCATCCAGCATCTGAGACTAGCACTAGTGTCAATGTTCTTACCACCTTTACAAGCTCTATGCCCATGTATGTTTCTAGTTTAAAACAAGTGATTCAAAAATTTTGTCTTGTTGCAATAAAAGTGAATATGGGCAGGTCCTGATCCTTACAGGATTTCCCAACTCTGTCAGGTGTGTCTGCCAATTAATGTAATAATGTATGAAATGACCCAGAAGACCCTTGGGTATATGTCATAATGCAGGCAGAGCACAATTTTTACTACAAACTTAGTAAGCCATTTGAAAAATTAAAACAAAAGTTTTTTTTTCTTAAGGATGGCTCAGAGGGTTAAAACAGAGTTAAATTTAAAAATAACAATAGGAAAACCAACAATGGATTAAAATAAAGAAACAGAATAAATCTACAGATATAAGAAACAAAGCTTGGTAACAGTAGTTTTTAGACTTTATAGAAGAGCACAGTATGCTTTGAAATTTCAGAGTGTATATCTGCTCTTGACTATAATGCTGTGCACATGAACTCATTTAAGCACAACTCTGCACACTCCTTGGTACATTAACTTCTCTTCAGGGTAACATTGTCATTGACCATCTTCTCAGAGAGCCTTAGAGTGCAGAAAATGTGCAATGCACAGCCTAAGACGACATCTGCTATAATCCTGTTAGAAACTGAGATGAAGACAAAGTCATCTAAGGGAAATGGTACTGGAACCAATTCTTAAATGGTGAGGTTATCAGCAAAACATATATAGTGTGTATGAAGTGAACTCCCTTGGTTTGAATCAAGAAGTTTGAAATGGTTTTTTCTAAGAAAGATGACTCATTGGGGCTCAAGACATTCAGTTGGGATGTATCTGACCTGCTTTAATCTGAATTCTTATTCTTACCATATGTATCATTTGGGAGAAAAATGGTGATATTTTCTATATCTATTTCCAAATCTATGAACCTTAGGTTCATTGTCATAAATAAACATGTCAACAGAATAAATAATAAAATAATCATAACAATTCATAAGTTGGGAGTCTTTCTTAGTAACAGAAGATG
>JAQHUG010000012.1:15699731-15712197 GCA_028555095.1 Dicrostonyx torquatus | reverse complement strand
CAATAGAACATTTACAAAGACACAGGGAGATGATGGAAAGTTCCCAACATTTGTGTGTGGATGACTGTCACGTCTCCAGGAGAGAGGTGTGTAATACTGAGAGGCTTCAGAAATGCCTTTAGAGCTGAGAGGCCTCAGAAATGCGTTTAGGACTGAGAGGACTCAGAAATGCTAAATGCACTTAGAGTCTTTCATTCCCTCCTCTTATTTGGCCAAATCTCAATCTTGAGATTCTTAGAGATAGATTACATCATTTATACCCTGGAAATGCTTAAGCATGCATGGGCAGCCCATTTATAGTAGTTCTACTGTTGATCCTATCCTGGGCAGTCCTAGATGCTTGTGTTATTGTCATATACAAGGTTCCACAGTCTTCCTTACAGCAGTCTATCCAGCATTTTGGGGGCCTTCTTTTTTGCCTAACCCCATGTATTCCTCCAAGCACTGCTGTCTTTGGGTATTTGCCATCATTCATTCTCATAACAAGGTCATGGCTGTATCCTGTAGTTTACTTCCTTCTGTAGATGAAGATATTTCTTAATGTCATCATTTCACAGCCTATCTTTTCATGCGATACCTAGAATCCTCTCGAGACATGCCATCTCAAACACATTCTGGCGCTGTTCTGAGGAGTGTTTCACTCTCCAGGTTTCAAAGTTGTATAAAAAAAGACACTCAAGACAAATGTCTCATATACTTGTACATTTGTTGTTGTTGTTGTGTCTCTTTCTGTCTAAACCTTTCCTAATGCCTAGAATGCAGCCCTCACTATCTCTGCCTCTTGATGTCTAAAATAGCTCCCTCCTTTGAACTGAGGTTTCCTCCCAGATAGACTAAGTTGACTGTTTGCTTGAGGTTCTAATTCTTTATTTCAATGTTAAAATTCTTGTGTACCCTTCCCATCTGTTGTATCTCCGTATTCTCAATGTTGACTTTTATACCGTGGTCTTCACTGACTTCCACCACTCTATTTACCATGGCCTGCAGCTCATTGGGACTTTCAGCAAGCAGTGCTGGATCATCAGCAAAACACAAGTTATGGATTCACACACCACATATAAGGATACCTTTGCATCAGTCAAAGTCTGTGGAGAACTAAGTGATTAAGACAGTTATAGGAGTGTTGCAGGAATGTATCCTCTCACCATTATATACACACACACACAAAAAAAATCAAAACCCAATATACAAGCAAAACACAAGTAACTAAAAATATGCCTCAAAAACCATTATGAGACAAAACATTTAAAAAAAAACACTATTGAGCTCATTTTGTGTTGGATGAAGTAGCCTAGAAGTAAGTATAAAACGTAATTTAAAGGGCAAAAAACCATTAGGAAGCTGAATGTTAGGATCAAGGCATGTGCTGAAGTAAAGGCTGTAATGGTTAAGACAGCACTCTTAAAGAGAGGTTTGTGGCTTTACACTGAAACAAAGGGAAGGGTGTTGAAGAGCAATAGCCTACCTAGTCAGTGTGAACAAGGAGAAACTTGTCCCCAAAAAGGCAATTACTTAACATAGGAAGGTTGGTGCTGGGAGATAATTCCAACCATACTAACACCAGAAGCAATCAGACCTGCCCCTAGGAATAACACAGTCATGGAATGAAGTGAACAAGCTGCAAAGCCAGGAAGAAAGAAATTAAAGAGGATACTAGACCGTGGAAAGATCCTTCATGTTCATGAGCTAGAATAATAAGTGTTTTGAAACTTGTTGTATTACCAAAATCAATTTGTATGATCTCCTAGGAAATCCCAATAATACCCATATAGATATAGGCAAAAAAAAATTATAAAATCCTATGGAAGCACAGAAGGCTCCAGTAAGTCAAACCAATCCTGAATAGAACAGCATTTAATAAAGGTATCATCATAGTACAATTATATGACTGAGCCAAAGTACCAAAATAAGCATTTTTGGCACAAAATATATATGTAGAACATAGAATAGGATAGGATAGGATAGGATAGGATAGGATAGGATAGGATAGGATAGGATAGGACAGGACAGCAAAGAACAGAACAGAAGAACCAGAAATAAATCCACACTACTAGAGGCAAATGATGGCATGCACCCCAACATGCTAGGGTTGACTACATGTCCTGAATAAGCCAGTTAAATAAACCAATTAATAATAAAAAGCAAGCCAGGTGTGGTGTCACATGCCTTTAACCCCAGCACTTGGGAGCCAAAGGCAGGTGGATCTTTGTGAGTTAAAGGCCAGCCTGATCTAAAAAGTGAGTTTCAGGACAGTCAAAGCTTTCACACAGGGAAACTATGACTAGAAAAACCAAAAGCAAGCAAACAAAATAACAATAAACTGTTGGAGATCAAGACCAGAAAATAGGAGATTTATTTAACTTGGTAACAATGTAAAGAAGGACAGAGAGATCAAGGTGACTCCTACTACACACTCATTATTGAGATCCTGAAATGAAACCAATGTTTAAATATGAAGCAAGATATATGGGTAACTAAGTATTAGCCATGATGCAGTTCCACCAGTCATTGCGTCTGATCCAAGTCTCTCAGTAAGTTCAACTGACAAGTTCTGAATCTTTTTCCAGGAGAAAGATCCTTTTCCAGAAGGTAAATTTCTCCCCTGGCCAGATCCGAGAGATTTGTCTTAACCTGTAGGAGATTCCTGGGTTAATTCTAATGTCCTGAGATCCATGATTTCAATAATCTCATATTTAAAGAGAGAAGCACGAGTGCCTCTTTTGAATATACTTATTACTAGCAGACATATTGGTGGAATGTGCAACAAAAAAGATAAATAACCTGTGAAGGGACAGTGTAGGGAAAAAATGCTTTGCCTGCTCTTCATTTAACAGGAGGTTAATGACCAGACTACATAAAGTATTAGAACAAGTGTGTCTCAGAAGAGGCAATATAAATGTTTAATAAAAATATGGAAAAGTTTTCAACATTTTTATCTTAAGGAAATACAAATGACAGCTCCACTGAGACTCCATCTTGCCTAAGTCAGAATGTCTGTCATCTCTAAAGCAAAAGCAGCCTAGCTGGGGATGAGCTGTCAGTGGATTTGTTACCACTGGAGTTCTGCCAACCTTAAGACTCTACAATTGGTCACCTTTCCTCAGACAATTAAGCAACCATGCAGAGAAAGGAGATCCATTCAATGTATCCACAGTGGGAAAAAGAGTAAAGAGGTCCAGTGATCATTCAAATACATCTTTGTTCCTAGCATCGGGTTGAAGTTAAAGTGGAAGACAAGAAGTTCTCACAACGAAGCAGGCCTTGCTTTAATACCACCTATCATTAAGTATAGATGTCTGGACCAGTGTCTCCTGTGAAATGGCCAGAAGTTGTATAAGTTCCTCTTCATCCTTCTGCTTTTCCTTCATGAGTTTTCTGGGGAAAATGCCAATCAATTGGAAATAATTATTTCAATAGTTTAATAGCCATTCTAGTCATGGGTGCACTTTTGCCCCTTTAGTTGATCTTTCTGTGAACACAGTTACAGAAACTTTAATTATTGTTGGTGATAATGAATATAAATGACTAATATACCCTATATGGTCACAGGTATAGAAGAAGATCCTTAAAAAGCTAAAAATAGAACTGCTGTGTAATCTAGCTGTCCCACTCATGGGTATACACCCATAAGAATAAAAGTAAGTGTACAATAAAGATAAACACATATCCATTTTTTATTGAACCACGATATACTAAAAATAGTGCAGTAAGGGCAGCAATGAGAGAACAAAGTACTGCTCTACTAATGCCCCACTTGTCAAATCAGTGTGTTTACTGGGTTTAGCCACAAAGCATAGGTACCTTGTATTGAACTGTCTACAAGGATGATCATCTGATAAAGTTGTCCATGAATTTCCCCATATTAGATTAGAAAATTGCAAATCCAGAGACCAATTACAATTCATATCATGCTCTCTTTAGCCATGTTAATAGGTTTTTCCTCTTTACTTGTTCTATAACCAATATTGGTTTACCTACATGGATGATATCATCTGCCTGGTTATACACTCAGAACAGGTGTTGAGTATAGACCAAAAGCATTATTGCTTTCTTAGAGTGTTTTAGAGAGAGAACAATTGATTCCCAAGGATTTTCTTCTGTAGCATTTAAACATTGTAGGGTAAAAAGTATATGATAGTTGGAACTCACAATCAAGGAGGAATAAAATGATAGAAGTAGTTACTTTTATCCATGTCTAACCTAACACCTTCTCTGACTAGTGTGGGTCTAAGGAACAATCTTTGACAGCTCAAACCCACAACCAAACTATCTGCAAAAAGAGACACACACTCTAAAATCTTAATGAGTGAGTGCCTTCCCTGTTACAAAAGGTAATATGATTTCCATTAGAGGACACTGTTTATCCTCCAGGCCCAGATTGGGACGGACTACAGTGCAGAAACACAGCATGTATTTCCTTTTTAAGGTTTAGGGCAAACTGATACAGTCTACGGGTATCTTGTTTCCTTTCTGTATGACTAAAAGAACATATGTTGGAACAGTTTCAAAATCTCCTTCTATAATACACTTGATAAAGATGAACATAGTGGGTAGGGCCACACCTTAATAGGACAGCTTGCATTTGTACGTCCTTGGTTCTGTAGTTAAACTTTAATCTTCCTACACGACCCTGAGGAGTTTTCTGGATCATTTTGTCAGTCTTCCCAATATGGTCAAATTAAATAAATGCCCTTTTTATGCTTTCTGCATTTAACTTAGCACTTTTTTATTGGCTGATTTAGATATGGTGGTCAGGCCTGGCTTGAATCACATGTAGTGACCCACAAAATCAATAACACATTGTCTTCTGCTCCACAGCACACTCAGGATCTTTCCTTTTTCATCCTCCCCTCATGAATAATAAATGATAACCCTTTTGGACTAATCCCTCTCATTGTCGGAGAACTGAATTCCTCCACGTTTCTTGAGCTCCCTCAGTAGTGACAAAGACTTTAATATCCTGTAACCTTGATGGATCTTATATTCTGCATTTTGTGTGGTTAATCTTAGACTATCTGTCAGGACCTACCATCCAGAAAACACTCTGGAGTAAATATTGACCCTCATGTGTTAGGGAAGCCAGCCACCTGCTCATATGTCACGAATCTAGGAGGTTTCTGGCTCCTTTGTGAGTTATGCTTCTGATGACTCCTTTCAGTGTTAGGAGGCAACTGTTCATCTCCCAATTAATGTGTAGAGTAGGGCAGATAGAGAGTAGGGGAATGGGTCCTTTCACCAGCTGAGAGTTGTTCATGTGCTTTGCTGTATCTCTGGAATGCCAACACTGGGAGAACATAGAAAATTAGACTACATGTCGGAAGAAGTCTATGAAAGTCTGGAAATATTGGCTACAGCACTGTTTCCAAAATATATCACACTGTTTTTGATTGTGTGGCAAAGGAGTGAGATTCTTTGAGAATACCATAAGTTCTTTCTATTTTGGTGCCCAACTCATAAATTGACCCTTCAGGCACGACTGAACTCAAGGAGGCAAAGGCTGGCTACCAGGAGACCTCTGGTGCATCTTACCCAACTACCCAGCTTCTCTTCTCAGGAAGCCTTCTTTGTTACAGTTACCAGGCCAGCTTTGCCTCAGCCTATGGTATCCTTGTCTTCTGCCTTGTACAAGCAACCCATTTATCAAGCCAGACACTTTGTCTTCTTTATTCTAAGACCTCCAAAGTCTTGTCTAATTTATACATTCACTGCACCAATGTTGGTCTATGGCACTTTGTAGGATAGTAGTTGTGAGAAGATTCACTTCTAGAGGCAACTTTGAATACTAGGGATCAGGCAGAGGAGAAGAGCAGAGAGGTACTAAAGTGTTCAAAAATAAGTGAAGAATGACCGTTATATACTGCATTAAAAATGTTTGTATAATTATTGAATGGGAAATAGACTTAATATTTATAATATAGCCAATGAACTAAGAAAAAAAGAGATGTTTTATGGGTGGAAATTTCCATTAGGAGTCATAGTGAATTTCTTCCCAAAGGATCTGATTCATTTCAGTTACATGATACTTGATCCTGGGTCTCATTGCTTTCTGTGGTCTGACTGAGATCCCAACGCTTTTATATTTATTATATTTAGTGTATTGTGATTAGATTGTTTTCTGATCTTATACTCCATATCTTGTAAATAATAGTTTTGTTGTTGGTTTTGTTGCCTAGAAAGACTTCATTTCACAAGCAGCTTTTGACTCTATATTGAAGATGGAGGATGGCTGTGGACTTGGGTGTACACATGAACAGTCCCATGTGTCTGTCACTACCCTAACAACACAGACTGATGATTGATTTACTGTTTATAGAAAGAATGTGACCCTTTTACTTTATTGGAGGTGAATTGGTAATATAGGGGTACATGGGTATACTGAAATCATATCAGAAAAACCAGGCTCCAAATATTGAACTAATGAGACCTAGGGTGAGGTATAACTTCATTCTAGATACTATATCAAAAGATAAGGGAGCTACAGGCCTTTCAAACAAGAAAGTTAGGCTGGAGAGATGGCTCAGTGGTTAAGAGCACTGACTTGCTCTTCCAAAGGTCCTGAGTTCAATTCCCAGCAACCACATGGTGGCTCACAACCATCTGTAATGAGATCTAGAGACCTCCTCTAGCATGCGTGAACACATGGAGGCAGAATGTTGTATACATAATAAATAAATCTTTAAAAAAAAGAAAGTCTTCAAGTCTTGTTTATGTGGCTGCTCCCCAAAGCTCAGTTCTAACTCTTATGCTTTCTTGCTTCCATTTCCAAATGACTCATTTCAACAGTACAGAAGTCAATCCATGTCTACAACAGGCAAGCTCTCTTTCATAAAGGCCAAAAACAGAAATAATTTTGTCAGATGATTATGGTACACCTAGGGACTTGTGTCCCCAACTTACTACTGTAAAAACTGAGCTGACCTTGGGCTTTCTGTCCAGCTGAATTATGAGGACCCACAAACATCAGACTGTTCCATCTTGACTAGAGGTCAGAGTTTGAGCTTAGTTTTGCTCTTCCAAAGCTGTTGACAACAGGTGTGGCTACATACCCTGACTTAGGGTGTGGTTATTTGATGTTTCGAACATAAACGTGACCCAGAGAGGTGGATCTGCTCCATACTTATGAAAGCCCAGAGAATTCAAGCCTCCTTCTGCTCCTTCATTTAAAATAGGAGGATTGACATAGGGAGTGGCTACCTTTAGGATACTTGGTCTAAGGTGTGCTTACTGCACATTCCTGCCCAAAAAAATCAAATGCTTTACTCAGGAAATAATGGCCTGATGTCTCAAGTATTGAAGCAAGTAACTGTTCTGCTTGTCTTTTGTGTCATCCTAAAACAGTCTTTTGCCTTCTCCCCTCCTCCTCTTATACTGACGTATAAAAACATATGAAAAATAAACACAGGTAAATTCAGAATTCAGTATTCATAGGGTTGCCTCCCAGTACTATCCCGTGTTTCTGCATTTCTTTCATATCTCTGATCCTCCTACCTAACATTTCTAATCCACATGCCTCTACCCTGGAATGTATGAACCCATCGTGGCCTTACCATAACAGAAGTCACCCCAAAAGCTGGCTTACAGCTTTTACATTTCCTGATTTCCCATTAGAGCCCCATTCCGGGTGGCATTCCTGACCTTGACCCAATGGCATGTTTTAGAGTTGTATTTTCACTTTGTTAGCCCATGAAATTATCATTTTCCCTGGTGTCCTGGTTCCTTGCATTGAATAATATGGAGAAGATAAGACCTGTGCAGGAGGTAGTCTCATAGCTCTGGAAGTCATTACTTTAGGTCACATCAGAACACACACACGTGTACACATTATATAAATATCTAAGTGTGTGTGCAGACTTTTACATTTCTGTCTATATCCAACTTACCTACAATCTACATTTTTACTATCTCTATTAAATATCTGGGTTCACATGGATGATCTCTAATCATCCAGGGAAATACCACTGTTCTCTTCCTCAGTGAACACCCTCCTCAAGTATCCCAACAACTCTACAGGACTCCACAAGCATCTAGCCTATCTTTAAACCCATGTTTATATGGATGTGGTTGCGATTATATGTGCTCATTGTGTGTATACATGTGTGCACACGTATGTGGATGACAGAGGAGAACCATGGGTGTTGACCCTGAAGTGCCATACCCACCACATTTTTAAAATAGGGTACTATCTTTCTCAGAACCTGCATGTAGGCCTGGCCTCTGAGTCCCAAGAGACCTTATGATGTGGGATTTCTCTCTGTATTCTGTGAATACCATTGGTTAATAAAGAAACTGTCTTGGGCCTGAGGGGAATAAGGTAGGCAGGGGAAACTCTGCTGAATGCTGAGAGAAAGGAGGCAGAATAAGGAGAAGCCATGTAGCCCCACTGGAGAAGGATGTTGGAACTTTGCCACTGCCATGTGGTGATACACAGATTAATGGAGATGGGTTAAATTAATATGTAAGAGCTAGCCAATAAGAAGCTGGAGCTAATGGGCCAAGCAGTGATGTAATTAATACAGTTTCTGGTGATTATTTCATATCTAAACTGCTGGGAACAAACTAGCAACAACATTCCTTTGGAATGCTAGGATTATAAGAACAATTTACAATGCTCAAAGTTTTTATGTGAGTTCTGGAGGGCAAATTGTGCTCTTTGCTTCTAAGGCAAGCACTTTGCCAAGTGAGCTGTCTCCTCTGCCACTAAACCTTTCTTTCTTCCAAAGTGATGCATTTTATAGTGAAAAAAGTTTTTTAAAAGTCAGGAAAAATAAATATATAAAGACAAAGATGCTGAGGCCAGCATTTACACAAAACTATATCATTATTTGGACACGTTTTCCAGTATCCTCATGGGGTATCTAACAAGGGTATCATAGCAGGAATGATAGCATGCAACATTCTCTGTAGGATAATGTATAAGAAACCACATTGGTTTTCACTGCCATTAATAATTGAGAAAATTCCTAATGAATGAATGTTTCCACTTTGTTACCTGCCTAATACAGGGTGTTAAGGAAATCAAATAAAAGCAGACTTGAAAAGGAGCATAGATGTAAATGTGTTATGATGATGTCAATATCCTAAGCAACATCTGTGTTTTTTGCCATCATATTTCATTCATCTATATTCTCCAAATGCTCCTCCTGTTGCCTGCCATGAATAACATGGCCAACAGCTCCTATTTTAAGGACCCAATACCAAACAACAGTGGACTCTTTACTTCGATTGATATTCCTGGTGTAATGCTATTATGCATTTCTAAAATATCATTTCTAATTTATATTTGTACTGTTTGTTAATCACTGATCTACCAAAATGTTAAGATGTTTCTATAACCCATGCATGTTACTTGATAAGCTAAAATTGACTTTGCAGCTGTGATCAATTGGACAGAGGACTATTAGCCTGAATTATCCTTATTAGAGGAGGCTTGACCATAAGAATCAGAGAGAGGAGATGTAAATATGAAAACAGATAATGAGAGAGGAAAGATACTACAAGCTTGATACTGAAGATGAAGGAAGGAGCCATAGCAAGGGATATCAGTGTCCTCTGAGAACTTGGAGCACTCTGGTAATGGGATCGCTATAATCCTCAGAAAAAGTTCACCTAATCAGTAGGAATAGGGATTTATCTAGTACTGGATAGTGCAATGTTATACCCTTAAACCTACGGCAACGTGATGCAACATTAATTGGAAACTACTAAACCACCATATTGCTTCTAAGACCCAGGGAGTATCTTTCTCATCTTTGTTGTTTCTGTAAGGAAAGCATCAATAAAGATTCTTGGTTCAACTGAATTCCTATCTTTCTGGTGATTGTTCATCATACAGAACACAAACAATTTCAGATTTTGCCAGTTTCTGAAAACTGTTTGATCTGGTTAGGAAGGTAGTTTGTTTTGATAGAAAGACATAGAGCTTATAAAGAAAAATAAGAAAGTTTTAGAGACACAATGGAATAAATTTTCTATGCTTCTAAACAATCTTGTACTTCCATCTCTTTCTTTCAGTAAAAATTTGGGGCCATCTTGGTTTGGTTTTACCTCTAATTTCTGCATATACAGGTGATTCAATTATTCCCTGCCATATATGAAGCACCAAGACATATTTCACCAGCCCAGCTCCTTGACTTGTGGTCTAACTATCATCTCTCCCATCATAATGCCGGCATAGTGTTCAACCATTTTGGGGGCCCACACATGTGAGCCTGTTCCGCCTCGACTGGAGGTCAGAGAGTTTGAGCTTATTTTTGCTCTTTCAAAGTTATTGACAACAGGTGTAGCTACAAATAAAAGACTCTGACCTGGTGTGTGGTTAATTAGTATTTTGGATATAGAAGTACATCTGCTCCACCTGGACTAAAGTTTGAAGAATTCAAGTCTATTTGTTATATCATGGTAATGAAGTCTGTTGCCTCTACCCTCCCCTTTTGGAGTGAATTATATAAAACATGTGGAAAATGCGGATGGATTCGGTATTCACTGAATGTCCCTCCTGATGCTGTTATTCTAATTATCACACTCCTACCCTGCAAAGTATGAGTTTTGTCGAGGCTGATCCCCAACAAATCATTTTTATGATTCTGCTCTTCATGCCTTCTCAGACAGTTTTGCAAATAATTTACAGAGAGAATATTTACCAATGTGATCACATGGCTTCACTCCTTGACTTACAATTTTCAAAAACATTCACTGTACTCAAAGTCAAACATAGTGCTTTGACCTATGAGTCTTACAGAGATGGAACTTCCAAATCTTCATCATTACCTATTTTTCTCTATACTTTCCAATCTTGATGGCCTCTATGGTCACATCAAGAGCATTCTCTTTCAGGTATGTGCAGTTGGTATTTATTATGACTAAAAAATATCTCCGAATCGAACATGGTCACTCTCCCTCATTTCAGGAAAGCAATGCTCAAAAGTCACACCTTTGGAGCTTTATTACTTGATTATATTTGAATATATAGTCAACTTCTTTCTAACCCTTTTTCAGGATTTATTTTCCATTAGAAAAATTACTACTAATATATATAGTACAGGTAGCTGTGTATGCTGATGTCCCCAACATGAGTTAATCTTTATAATGTAAGTTTGCAATCTTTATTGAAGTAAAGTAGATGGTGAACAAATTTTCAATAATGTTTTCTGGTAAACTGATAGGATAGCATAGTGTAAAATAAACAATCCTTAAAATGAGGCATATGTATCAGATTATTATTTTCACTACCTTCAAGTTTGATAACAGTAATAATATAAAGAATTTTAATATTGTTAATAATAAACTAGATCAATATTATTGTTTTTATATTATTACTACTAAAGAATGCCATATTTAATATAATTAATATTAAGACATGTCAATGTTTACTATTATTAATAATATTGAGTGATGTTAATATTAGACTCTTAACTAATAGACATTCACTCTGCACACTGAATGGAATAACAAACACAAAGCATCCCACAGAATTCTGGTGGGTTACTCTGTATATATGCTTGGATACTTTTGTACCAGGTTTCAGACATCATGTTGTATCATTTTAAACTTGCCACATTAACTACCTCCCAGCTTTCAAGACATCTGCTTTCTTGTCCTTCAAGGATATTTTGTGTCTGTTGAGTAATTTTTAATATTATTAAATGGATATCATTATTTCAAAATTTTTTTCCTGAATCCTAATCCAACTTGAATGTGTTTGATAAATACTTTACCATTTTAGTACAATGGAATGTTAATTAATAAAGCTAGTTGATTTAGACTTTCCCATTAGAGGAATTATTTGTCACACAATGGCAATGATTTTTATCTATTTGGCTCACTAATAATCACTTATGCCCACGACTGTGCTTCTCATAGTAGATAATGTAGTCACTGATATACAACTAATGGTTGATTGTTTCAAGCAATAATTAGGAAATTACTAAAAGTGAAGCTTTTATAGGTTAATCAAGTTGAAGTCTGTTTTCCACTGGAAACACATAACTTGATTTAGTGATTCCTTTGTATACTCATGCTAGTCTATTCTCCACTGTCTGTAACGCTAGTGATCCCTGAATGGCATGGCCATAAGCAAGAAGATCAGCAGCAGGAGGAGGCTGAATCACATCCATTTTCCTAGGGCAGAGGACTGGAGTGGAAGAAGGGAAGTGGGGCCCAGAGCATCTGGCTGTGGAAGAAGGTGCTGTTACTTCCTACCCATGCATCTAGAGTTAGTCTGCAGGACACGCAGTATCTCCAAGTCTCTCTTAGAGAGAAGTCACATAATGCTTGCTTTCATCTAAGAAATGTGACATCCAGTTGACTTTAAAGATAACATTTCATGAGGGGTTTGGTCTACGGGAATATTATAAAATTGCAAACATAGAGGTACCTTTGATACACCATACAAACACCTTATCCTGTACTATAAACTTAATATTTTTTCATTTTTTGAAATTGTCAAACATATGTCATACACCTTGTT
>JAQHUG010000012.1:15684434-15696311 GCA_028555095.1 Dicrostonyx torquatus | reverse complement strand
CTATTCTTACCAAGTAGAGGAATTTATTCTTATCATTTGGCATCCACACTTAAAGAGACACCATGGGTATATATGGTTATTAGGAAAGCAACATAATTTGACCAAATAAGAAATCACCAGCTGCAGCCTACAGAATGGGTAATGATTTTTTTTTACTAACCTCCACATCTGAGAGAAGACTAATATCCAAAATATATAAAGAACTCTAGAAACTCGGTTTCAAAAGGTCAGAACACCTAATTTTAAAAATGGCATACAGCCCCACCCCCCAAGTCTACCACCACCCCAGTGCTCCCAACTTTTGCCTGGCGATCTTGTTTGATTCCAATTTCCAGGAGGATCTATATATATTTTTCTTTGGGTTCATCTTGATATTTGGCTTCTCTAGGCTTGTGAACTATAAGCTTAATGTCCTTTGTTTATGGCTAAAGTCCAATAATGAGTGAGTACATACCATATTCATAAATTTGGGTCTGGATTAACTCATTAAGGATAGTGTTTTCTATTTCCATCCATTTGCATGCAAAATTCAAGATGTCATTGTTTTTTATGGCTGAGTAGTATTCTAATGTGTATATATTCCACACTCTCTTTATCCATTCTTCCATTGAGGGACACCTAGGTTGTTTCCAGGTTATGGCTATTACAAATAATGTTGCTATGAACATAGTTGAACAAATGCTTTTGTGGTATGATTGGGCATCTCTTGGGTATATTCCCAAGAGTGGTGTTGCTGGATTCTGAGGTAGGTTGATTCCCAATTTCCTGAGAAATGCCACACTGATTTCCAAAGTGGTTGCACAAATTTGCATTCCCACAAGCAATGAATAAGTGTTCCCTTTGCTCGACAACCTCTCCAGCATAGGTTAGCATTGGTGTTTTTGATTTTAGCCATTCTGACAGGGGTAAGATGGTATCTCAAAGTTGTTTTGATTTACATTTCCCTGATGGTTAAGGAAGTTAACATGACTTTAGGTATGTTTTGGCCATTCGATCTTCTGCTGAGAACTCTCTGTTCAGTTCAGTATCCCATTTTTTAATTGGGTTATTTAGAATTTTAATGTCTAATTTCTTGAGTTCTTTATATATTTTGGAGATCAGACTTTTGTCTGATGTGGGATTTGTGAAGATCTTCTCCCATTCAGTAGGTTGCCTTTTGGGGGAGAGAGCAGAGAAGGGAAGGATTGGGGAGAGCTTGGGGGAGTGGTAGGGTGGAGATGGAGGAAGGGCGGATATTGGAGCAGGGAAGAAGATATCTACACTAATGAGCGATTTTAGAGTTGTCAAAAGACTTGGCTCTAGAGGGGATCCCAGGTGTCCACAGGGATGTCTCCTGCTAGGTCCTTGGGCAGCAGAGGAGAGGGTGCCTGAACTGGGAAATTGAAGGCACACCTCTTAAGATATTACCCATGATGTACTTGGCTGTGGAGGCCCAAAAATGTGAGCCTATTTCCACTTTGTCCTAAAATCAGAGAGTTGGAACTTACCTCTATTCCTTTAAAGGTACAAGGTTATTGTCTGTTTCTACCTCAAAGGTCCCACCTAGATTTAGATCAGTGAGTTTTTCTCTTTCAAGGTTATTGTCAACAGGTATTGACAATAATATCCAGACCTTGTATTTCAGGAATACAGAAGTAGATATGTTTCTACTCCAAAAAAAGTCTAAGGATCAAACTAAGTTTTTACTCCTTTAAGGAGGTAACAATAGATTCCATCCAGGGAGTGGTTTGCCTACAGAATGTTTTGATCCAGAATGTGAGTGTGATTTGTGTTGTTCTAGCAACGGAATGTTTGACTATGACTGTAGCCAGCAAACTTCAATTGGTCTGTTCATTTCCTAGTATCAGGTTAATGAGGCTTTTTTTTTCTACTCTTATCTTTTGGGGTCAGGGGTATTTTAAGCAATTGGAAATTAATGATGGCAATTTCATTGTTCACTGTAACCCCATCCCAGAACTATCCAGTGTTTTCTGCTTTATTATTTTATTCATGTCTTCAAACTCTTTACATATTTTCTCATCCCCACACCTCTACCCTGGCAAGTGTTACTTTTGTACCACTGGTTCCCAACACATGGCATTTTTAAATTAACAATTTGTTTTCAGTTTATTTTCTTTACAGGAGGAAATCATTCCCCTTGCAACTTTTAGATGAAAGGATATGCCATTGAGCTCATATATGATTTGCCCACCACCAAATTAGGGGTCAACAGTCCAGGCTCTAGAGGGGATCCCAGGTGTCCATGGAGGTCCTTGAGCAGCAGAGGAGAGGGTGCCTGAACTGGGAAATTTGATTCAATTTTCTAAATCCAATCCCTATACTATTTCTTGAATCGCCTTCATTCTCTGACATCACTCTCCTCTCATATGAGCAAGACCTGCAAGCTTCAGGACACCCACCATTTCTTCCTGTACTCTTTTTCTTCTTTCTTCTCCAGCATCACAGTCTGGGGACAGCACAGAGATGGTGACTGACTGGAGACAGGGTGAGGCCCATTCTGAACTTCAGGCTCAGCTTCTCATTGACTGGGGGCTTGAAGGTAAAGTTTTGCAAAAGAGCAGTGAAGAAAATGAATAGCTCAGACCTGGCCAATTGTTCTCCAAGGCAGGCTCTCTTTCCTATGAGACAAAAACAAAAGTCAGCTGACTTTGGTGCACCTGGGTACTCGTGTCCCCAGCAATCTACTGTAAATACTGAGCTGACCTTGGGCTTTGTGTCCATCTGATTAGGTCTAACATCTTCCTGATTTGCCCACTAGAGCCCCATTCAAGATGGCATTTCCTGACCTTGGCCCAACAATATGTCCCAGACTTGTGTTTTTACCTTGCCATTTTTCAAAGTATCCTGTTTTCTTGCATTGACAAACATGATGATAATACCTAGGCAGGAAGCATTCACATGACTCTGGAAACCAGTGCTCTAGGTCATGTTATACCATACACGCTTGCACATGGTGCATTTATCTACATGTGTCTATAGATATGTATTTACAGGACAGTCTCTCTAGTGAATATCTGTTTACATGGGTAATCCCTGATGGTCCAGGACAACCTTGGCACACCACTGTTTTCTCCCTCAGTGAGCATCCTCACCATGTATCCCAACAGCATTGCAGAACATAGTATTTAGTCTATCTTTAAGCCCACATTTGTGTAAATGTGTTTGTGTATATGTGTGTCCATTGTGTGTACACATGTGTGCACATATAGACTTTAGTGGTCAGCTCTGGGTGTTTATCCTCAAGTGCCATCCACTTTATTTATGTATGTATTTATTTTGGAGACAGTGTCCTTGCCAATCAGGCTAAGCTGGCTGCACAGTGAATGGCAGGGCCTCTTGTCTCTGGCCATCAAGCAGAAGGAGTACACGCATATGCTGACATACTCAGCTTTCTGAGGGGCTTCTGAGGATCAATCAGAACATTATACTCTCAAGACAAGGAATTTACCAGCTGAGCTACCATGTCAGGTACCTTAAGAAACTTGCTACTAGCTTCCTTTATTCCTAAATAATACATGTTGAGTGAGAAAAATAAAAGAACAAGAGTAATAGTGTAAAATCTGAAGCAAAGTCCAAAGCCTCAAAATAGCTGTGCTAACTAAGAAGAAGTTTACTGAGATGTACAAACTGGTTCTGAGCAAATGTTTTTTGACTGGCATTGATTTTCATTTTTTCCCACTCTCCAACTTGTCAAAGGCCATCTTGGCACTATGAGTGACTGTGAATCACACTAATACTAGTAGCACGTGCAGTGTACAAAGTCTGTCCCTTGACAATGCCGACCAGTATAGATGCTGGTGTCAGAAATGACACTAGAGAAGAATAATTTCTTTTTCTTATTTCCTCTTTTTCCTTCCTATCCTTTTCTCTTTTCTTGTCTCCTCCTCCCTACTTGTTTTCTCTCTCTCTCTCTCTCTCTCTCTCTCTCTCTCTCTCTCTCTCTCTCTCTCTCTCCCTAGTAGTTGCTGAATCTAGGGTCTTGCATATTCTAGAAAGTATGCCTTCACTGAGCTACACCACTTTATCTCTTACAACCATTTAATTTAAGACAGGATCTCTCTAATTTTCCCAGAATGCATTTCTCCTCACCATCACATTTTAAATGAATTCCATTGGCCTATGAGACTGCATCCTTTACAAATAACTTGGGACACTGAAAAATCTTATGAAGGTGTCCCATATCCACCTTAGTGAAGAGTGAGCACATTATACATCTCTATTCTTAGTGTTTGAGGAAAAGAAATGAGGAAAGTTGAAACACTCAGCTAGGGCAACAGGGAGTTTGAAGTAGGGCCAAGGCCAGGGAATGCAGGACTGCAACCAAACACAAAATGGAGTCACACTGATCAATCTGGAGATGTTTTCATTAAAGCCTAAGATTATGAGGATGAAAGGAGGGAATGGCTGGGTGGAGCTCTGAACCCTCTCCTGCTCATCAAAACTCACCCATTGAGAAAGGAAGAAAGGATTCTCTCTTCTTAAACTGTCCATTCTCCAAAAAGTGCTCTGGATTGAAGGTTTCTGGAGTGGCCCACTCTTTGGGGTCACCGTGCAGTGCAGTCAGGTTTGTTAGAAGCATGGTACCCTAGAAATGATGGTAAGGAGTCAAGGCTTGATATACAGAACAGACCTGCAAGTAGGCAAAGGTAGATAGTGCTTAAGCTCTCATGCTTGACTCTCCCCATTTAGTACCTTCTCCTTTGTCGAGAAAACTTTGCATTGACTATGAGTGCCTTCTGGGGCTATTCTAGTCCATTAGGTTGCTCTTTAATTCTGAACACAAGTCTATAGGAAGAAGTCTGTACAGGTCTAGGGAAAGTCATGTTAGCATCCAAAGAATAATGAGGCACCTCCTACTGTGAGAACCTGGGCATGTCTATGAAAGGAAATGACGAGGCTTCTATCTCTGTTTTTCCATTTTTAACTCTCAGTGTGGAGGATTCTGAACCCAATTCTCTGGGTTAGGAGCACATCAAGAAAGCAGAGTTTGCAAGGTTATTCCATCAGGCTTCCTGGCATGGTGCCTGTGCTCGCCAGAGTGTGCCTTTATCACACTGAATTGTCCATCCTATCAGTGACTTTACCCATTCATCCAATCTCTCTTGATTTTGTCATATCCATTCCTGATTCTGAGAACACCTTATTGCAGGCTACCCCTTTGCTATCTTAGACCCATCTGCTGCACAGCTAATAGTGAAGTGTGCCATGAACGTGATAATTCTGTCACCTCCCATGATTTTCATTACACACTCTGTAGTATGCTTTCATCATCTTATGCTAGTATCTGTGAACACATTTCCAGAGTTAATCAATAAATGACAGAAGAATTACCCTGACTGGGGATAGCACCATCTTTTGTGGTGTGGAGGTTATAAGTTTCAGGAACCCCTGTGCAGAGATCTTGAGATCACAGGGAGATGTGATGAGGATTCAGTCTATACGGAGAAGTGTTCTAACAGGGATTCATGGAGAAACATCAGAGGACATCTTTTAGATGTCAAATTACCGCAAGCCCCATGGAGGAAGCATAGGCTGATCAGAATAGTCAGAACAGGCTTGGTCTGTTCCCCATTATGTTTAATAGTAGAGAGATTTTATGCAAATCTAATTTCCTTAAGCCTCACTTTATAATCTCAAACATGATATGGTTAGTTATTCGGAAAAAGTGAATAAGACATTGTGAAGGAGTTAAGAGTCAACAGCACACAAATATCACTTAGAAACTGTTGACCCTCTGCCCCTTTCTAATATTGCATTTTGGAAAGGTTTCTCTCATGAGACAGAAATCATTTGTATATAAATTAGAAGCCTGCGGTTCATTGTTTTAGAAACAACAGTCTCACTGTTATGGTAGCACAAGTGCCTCAAGTTTCATTCTCATTTTCTAACTCAGTGTTTAAAGGTCTGTGTAGCAGCATTTTCTAGCCCAAGCCTGAGGTCCCTTGGACTTGAGAGCTCCTCTCTCAGGTATCATCTAGCAAAGAACTGCTGACTGTTGTTAGCCCACATTAGCACGGGAAGATGCTAGGATGCCTTTAGCAAACACAGCCAGGCTTGACCTAAATGTGGCCAAGGCATCTTCTTTCCCCACTGTAAATGTAGATATCTGTTTAGATGCATGGAGGAAAACTAGTATTTTATCTGCATACTATCTTTCTGTCCAATTTAAATGATCTCTTGAGGAAGGAATATATGTTGTCTTTAATTCAGGTCCTTACATTGAGGTAAACAAGGGACAGAGATATCCAAGGCTGGGAGTGCATAGTTACCTTTGGCAAGTGGAATCCATTCAAACTGGTGTCCTTTGACACTTCCCTAGGAACATTCACAGGGAGGATGTTACCCATTCTCTGCACCTCATGGACGACAGCATTGGTGTAGGGCATGGACTCTCGGTTGGCCAGGCTTGCGTGTCTCATCTGGCCAATCACTCTGTCAATCTCAGCTTGTACTTTTTCTGAAAGAAAACAGGAGATCCTATTAATTTTCAAATTTAGGTATTTCTTCTTACAATCTAAATGGAATCTAATCTAAATGGGAAGTAAAAAATGACCAGAGCCAGGAGGTAGTGGCACACGCCTTTAATTCAAGCACTCGGGAGGCAGAGACAGTGGATCTCTGTAAGTTCGAGGCCAGCCTGGTCTACAAGACCTAGTTCCAGTACAGGCACCAAAAACTACAGAGAAACCCTGTCTCGAAAATCAAAAAAGAAAGAAAGAAAGAAAGAAAGAAAGAAAGAAAGAAAGAAAGAAAGAAAGAAAGAAAAGGAAAATGACCCAATATCCTGAGCAAATTGGGATCATAGGGACCTTGGGGGAGGGTTGGGGAGGGGAGAGGCAGGGAGGGGAGCAGAGAAAATGTAGAGCTCAATAAAAATCAATTTTAAGAAAAGCAAAAAATTAATGAATCTGTCTTGTTTTTATTTTATTTTAGTGACCTAGCTGTATAGATATTTCCTTAACCCTTCAAAAGCTTGATTTAAAAGGGACATATCCACAATTTAGTGATATTTCTCTGAGCCTACAACATAACCCTAACTTTCCTGAACAGAATAGCTGTGATCAGCATGGCTAACCTCAGAGCAGTACTTAGTCTAGTATGAGTAAGTTCCTTTCCCAAAATGCATTGCAAACAATTCACATTCATGTTTCATGGTCCTAGAGCCTGAGGATGCTAAGTGCAGGGCACCAAAATGTTTCTTATCTGGGAGGAACAATTTTTTGTCTTATTGATGCGAAAGCTTCACTGAATCCTCATGTCATAGTGAGAAATAAGTCTCTCTGATTCTTTTATAAAAGATTAATACTTTTTATAATAGTATAGTTTTTGTCAGGAGAGGGTGTCTCATGGCACAAGAGTGGAGGTCAGAGGACAGCTGGGGGAGTTGTTTCTCGTCTTGTACCATGTGAGCTTTGGAAACTGCACTCTTGACAATGGTGAAGTAGCAAGATCCTTTCCCCCTGAGCTGTCTCCCTGGCTTCTCTGCTACCTCTTTTAAAGGCAATGAATAATGAATAATGAATATGAAGGGAATACCTTCATAGGACCAATCACCTCCAAGCACCATTCCATTGGTGATTAAGTTGCAACAAGTGGATTCATACAGAATTCATGAACATTCAGACCACAGTGCATCTGTAGGCTCTTTTCTCAAGCAGATAAATCAGCATGGGCAGTGCATAGCAAGAACTTGCTGCACAACATTGCTAATGAAATCCTTCAGGTTTCAGTTTCCACATCTGATTAATCAGAATAACTGAGCCTTATCTTAAGGATGTCTTGAAATTTATATGAACAGATAGAATCATAATAATGAATGATAGCGTTTGTTACCTTTCTTCCAATATGCTCATAGACCTTAAATAGTTATCCAGCTAAAAAGTCTATCTCCTGGATTCCTATTGATATTTTGTGATATTTTGAAGCTGTTATTCTAGAGGTCAAGTATGTATTCTAACTCAGTAGTATTAAAACTTAAAAAGATTATTCTCCAGGCAAATACATATTTTAACTGGAATTCAGTATGCATATAAATAAATAGAGGAACACATATGCATTTTGAATAAAAAATACTTGGGTATGGAGTATAGTTCAGTCAGTAAAGTGATTACCAAGCAAGCATGCAGACCTGAGTCTGATTCTTATAATTCTTATAAAAAAAAGTTGTGTATGGTGGCACACACTTCTAATCCCATGGTACTACAGAGTTGGTGGCATACAGATCCCCATGGGTTAGTGATCAGGCAGTGTAGGTTCTTTGAGAAGCTCCTGGTGCATGAGAGACCCTGTCTCAAAATTGGATGGTCCCTGAGGAATAATTTGAAGCTGTGCTATGGCTTCCACATGTACAAACACATAAACATGCATACACACACACACACACACACACGAGGGGGTAGTTCTTTGAACAAATTTTTCTTTACCACATGGGAAGAACTCTGATTATTTCTATCCAAATTTCATCTTACTGTAAAAAAACCACTGGCCTGTATTGACTAACTTGATTTTATACCTCATGGATAAACTGTTACTCAATATTTGATAAAACAGAACAAACAAGAAAAAAGTTCCTATCCTCAGATCATTAAACTTTTCTAGAATCTGATGGAATACACATAATAGCATGGACCATTCTCCCTGATGAGTGCCAGTCAGTGGGTGGTGCAGGAGAATTGTCTGTATTCTGTCAATCATGTTTTAAATAAACGCTGATTGGTCAGGCAGGGAGGCGGGAAAACCAGACAGGAAGTAAGAGGTGAGAACAGGAGAACTCCGGGAAGCAGGAAGCTTCCCTGGCATTTCTGTGCAGTCCCTCTAAGAAGCAGGATGTAAGCTGCCCCGCTGAGAAAAGGTACCAGCCATGTGGCTAACATAGATAAGAACAATGGGTTAATATAAGTTACAAGAGCTNTTTTCATTTTTTGAAATTGTCAAACATATGTCATACACCTTGTTTACATCTTATTCCCCACTCCCTCCCTCCAGTTCTCTCTGAAACCTCTCCTAAAATGTGTGTCATTTCCCATCAACATTCATGTTTTTTGAATAACCCACTAAAGTCAAAAGTACTGCCAGTTAAAGTTACCATTGTTATTAAAGACATGTTCTCTGGTTGGTGTAATGGGGCATTTCAATAAATTTTGTTCGGTGTGAATGAAATCTCTTTGATTAAGGGTAATCTGGTTAGGACCACTGAAGGGATGTTAACAAAATTCAGGGTAATTAGGATTCCATACTTCTTCACTAACTGAAAAACATTTCAGTGGCTGTAGGTAAGTGTGTCTGTGTCAGGGTGTTAAGGGATGGTATACGTGTGTGTCTAATGGGACTTGTCACTGTGAATGGAGGGGTGCACCTTGGCCTGTGGAAGTGATTTGAAAAGGTTTTCTCCTCCTCTGAACTAAATTCAAGTTCAATAAAAATGAAATTTACTGTATAAAAATCATTAATATAGGTCATTATGAATTAAGTAGGCACTTATCATGTAACCCTAAAGGAACATATAGGGATGTGTTAAAAAATAAACAAGGTCTCTACCTGAAGCATCCTAAATCCACCAAAGGCAGCGAAAGAGACACACACAAGTGACCTGACAAGTGCTGAGGAAGATCTGTGAATGTTTTTACAGCTTAAATGGACTTTTTAGAAAATCAAATATTATTTTACCCAGAGATTGATGTTGTTTACTCAGCATGTGCTAGACATGAGATTTACATGTGTAAATAATGAGACTAGCACTGAGGGGAATCCATGCACCTGTGTGTGGAAACGGTACCGTGTTGTACTAGGAATATTTCAATATTTTTCTTCATCCCCACTTCACCATATTCCAATTCCCTTTAGAATTTGATATTTCTTCTTAGACTTTCATCCATACCTTTACCAGTAAGAACTGAGTGAGCACCAAAGTTTCCCTCGACTAAATCATGAAGATGTTAGTGTTTCCAAGAATGTAAGATATCTGATCTGTGACTCAAAAGGGGTTACAACCCAAAGTTTGAGAACCACTGTATTAGTAGATATGGTGAAGGCAATAGAAGGTAAAGGCTCTGAGTGGTTATGTCTCTGAAGCTCTGGAGTGATATAAGCATGCAGATTCTACAGCTCACTAATGGTGTGCTGTTGGGGCAGGTACTCTCTTTGAAATCTCAGATCCCCAGTTTTGAATTCTTCTTCCTTCAAAGAATTCCTTTGGGAAGAATGAGAACATGTTGGTGAGAAGCACTGTGTTCGGTTCCAGCACCCAGCCACCCACTGCATCTCTGACAAGTGAATGAGCTCTGTGTTCAAAGGCTCAGGGACAAAAATGCATGGTGAGAGCCAGGCCAAGATTTCAAAGGGCTATCAAAATGTTTGGGTCTATAGTCCTATTGCCACAGGAAGCTGAGTAGATATGAGTGACCTTTGCTGTAAGGCCATGCTGATGTCCACAACCCATTTTACTACTGAAGGCAGCAAGTCATGTTGATGTCCTTGGGTCTGTCGATCACCATACTGTTACCCTTGGCCTGTGTTGCCTAGACTGGAAGCCATGGACGAGAACTCTTCAAAATTATGATAAGGCACATTGCTTTGGGGAAAGTACAAGGCCCTTCCTACTTTATTTAGGATGAGTAACTTATCCATCCAAACAGAATGGGTACCCAAAAAGCCAGTACAAGCAGTAGAGATAAATCCCAGTGCCACTGTCAGTGACCCTGCAGTCTGCCCCAGCCATACAATTGTCAACCACATTCAGAGGGTCTAGTTTGGTCCTATGCTAGTTCCTTCCCTGTCCAAATGGAGTTAGGAGTAAATGGGGTTGGAGTGGGGGAATAGGTGGAGGGAGTGTGAGGAGGGGAGGGAGTGGGAACCGAGATTGTTATGTAAAATGAAAAAAAATAGATTGTTTTCTTTAAATATTAAAAAATTGTGATAAGGATGCTGAGTTCATGGTCACCCTGGAAATATTATGTTGGCCAGGCTGGCCTGGAACTCACAGAGATCCACCTGCCTTTTTCCCCACAGAACTGGAATTAAAGGTGTGCACCACATGTCAGGCTGCTGGTCTTACCATTAAGCAGCATCTTATCAGAGGAGAGAGATTGTGTGTAGGGGTTGGGTGGGTGAATAAAATAAAGAAATAAGAAGAAAAGAACAGCACTGCTCCTAGGTATGGTGGAAGGGAAAGTTTATTACAGATGCAGGAGAGCATAGTCAGATATCTGGGAGAGTTCAGAGTGCACATGGCCAGACTGAGCTGGACCATGGGGAAAGGGGGGAGAAGAAGGGAGAAGGAGAGAGAGAAACAGGTGTGTCATGACAGACAGGAGGCCAAAGACACAAAAAGGAGTAAGTAACCAAAATGTCTTCATTATTTAGGAAAAGCCTCTGGAAGAAGGCCAGCCCAGCCCCTGAACTGGAGAGTTTAGGGCACAGGGCAGGGTAAGCCAGTCATACCCTGTAATAGGTAGGGGCTGAGGGATGCTGTTGAAGTACCTGGAGGCCAGATTTGCTTTGATATGTAAACAGGCACCTTAGCCATTTGTCCTGGGTTTGATTAAGAATAGGAGTGGACAGATTTGTAAGGCTGAAGTACCTGTCACATAATAGACAAAAATCACTACTGGGAAGTTTCAGAAATAATACCTTGCCCATTTATTGTGCTGTGCAGTTATGAAGCTGAGAAAGGGTGTTTAGAACTGTATGTGTCTTAAAATTTTGGTTTGAACATTTATTCTCAAGTTGGGAGCACTTATACCAATTTATTTGTGGGTTTATAATCCCTTTGTTCCAATTCCATCAAGAATAGAGTATCTGATCTCAAATGGTAAGGCCTGCAGCTTCTCATATCCACCATGGATATATATATGCTGAATCATATACTATTGGTAAAAA
>JAQHUG010000012.1:15649635-15670691 GCA_028555095.1 Dicrostonyx torquatus | reverse complement strand
TATTAAGAATTGTAGATCAATAGTCATCTATGTTTGTCATATTTATAGCTAGACTAATCAGGTTCTTTAGATACATAGAGATTATATTCTGTATAAATAGTCTTCAACCTCTTCAAAGAGCTGTAGAAAGTGTATGCCTTTTCTTTTAAGAGTTGTCAGTAAGAGATGTGTACAAATGAGGAAAAACCTAAATTCATCTTGATCAGTGTGTAGGTCAGTTCTTAGGCTGTAGGAAAATTTATTGACTAACTTTCAATATCAACCATGAAGTTTAGGGAACAACTTATAAAATAAGGCTTAAGTGCATCCTAACTAACAATGTGTATCACATGGATTCCCTCCTTGTACTGGAGAAGGATCCAGCATCTGAGACTAGGTACTAAGGTCGATGTTCTTTCCACCTTTACCAGTTGTGCCCCTGTATGTTTCCAGCCCAAAGCAAGTGAATCAATAAGTTTTATCTTGTTGTGGAATGAATGCAGATGAACATATCCTGATCTTTACAATTCTCAACCATGCCAGGTCTGTCGCCAATTAATATAATTAAAAAATCAAGAAGGTCCTTGGGTATGTGTCTTAAGGCAGGTAGGGCACAGTTTTCACTACACATTGAGTAAACCATTTGAAAAATTAAAACAAAAGTGTATTTTCTTAAAGGTGACTCAGAGGGGTAAGAGAGTTAAAATTGAAAATAACAATAGGAAAACCAACAATAGTTTGAAATAAGAGATATAAATGTGACAAAAGAAATAGGAGACAGAAAATTTAATAGTAGAAGTAAAGCTGCAAGTGGATTGTTGTAGAACAATGTAGGGTGGGATGCATGTCTTGGATAAAGAGAAAGTAGTAGCTATGGATTAATGAGATAAATGATCCATGAAGACAAATGGCATGCCAGTTCTATTGAAGCCCTTTAGAAGCAATAGAAAAGGGGCATCCGGGGGGAAATGAAAAATGGCATCAAATTCCTACCACCATTAGCAGTATATGAGAAGGTCTGTTAATCTGAATCCTTACAGCTCTGTGTGTGTGTGCCAATGCATGTGTGTTTTCCTAATGGGTACAAGAACAAAAACTGCATATTCTTTGTTACTTTAAAGTTTAGCATTTTTCTTTTAGGAGTGTGTGTGTGTGTGTGTGTGTGTGTGTGTGTGTGTGTGTGTGTGTGTGTATGCCAGAGGTCAACCTCAGGTATCATTTGCAGTAGTGATCACCTTGTGAGTTTGTTTGAGTCAGTGTATTTCATTAGCTCTGAAAAGGCATGGCAGGCTGACCAGTGAGGTTTAGGGCTTTGACTGTCTTCTTCCTGTCCCTGAGTTTATCATAATAAAAATGATAAAATCTCGAAACATAGATGAACACGTTATATGTAATTATTTCTGAATGGGTCAGTGTATGTACATGGTGGTGCATAAGAGAGTGAGTTAGGGGTCTTGTTTGTAGAGAAGTAGTTCTTTGTCTCTCCTGCTTAATTGTGTTCTTATGTGTTCTTATTTTCAGTATGTACATGTCCTCGCATGCTTTCTGTTGTGATGAATCACTGACAAAAAGCAATCTGGGAAGAAAGGGTTTACTTTTACAAGTTATATTCCACCATCAAGTTCAGGAATGATGTTATCTCAGTGGACTGGACTCTGCTACATTAATTAATAACCAAAATCAAATGTCCCACACACTAAGGTGATGGAGAAAACTCCTCAATTGAGGTTCCCTCTTCCTCAGGTAATGTCTAGGTTTTGTTAAGTGGACTAAAACTAACCAAACAGTATACATTTCTTTTAAGCTGAAAAAAATCACTTTCTATTCAATAAGGAAACAAAAAATAAATCTATGGACATAACAAAGAAAGCTTGGTAGCAGTACTTTTTAAACTTTATAGAAGACTAGGCTATTCCTTGAAATTTCAGAGTGTATATCAGCTCTTCACTGTAATGCTTTGCACATGAACTCATTTAAGCAAAATTATGTGCATACATACACTCCTTGGTAAATTAATTCTTCTTCAGGTAACATTGTAATTAACCATCTTCTGATAGAGTCTTAGAGTGCAGAAAATGTGCAATGCACAGCCTAAGACAACATCTGCTATAATCTTGTTAGAAACTGAGATGAAGACAAAGTCATCTAAGGGAACTGATACTGGAATCAATTCTTAAATGGTGAGGTTATCAGCAAAACATATATAGTGTGAAGGTTAAAATACTCATACTGTGACATCATGCCATAGAGACACAAAGACTGAAGCATGAGTAGATGCAGGAACATAAAAGTTACTTCCTCCCGGAGAAAAGTTTTATTAGAGAACACACAGCCAAAGGTCTCGACAAGTGATAGGGAATTCAGAAGTCCTCAGCTGCAAGAAGCTCACAATTCCAGGCAGCATGCAAGTCAGAACAGTTCTTATTGTGGCCAGGGTCAGTCAGCCTTTTGATGAGGGAAAGCTAGAAAGTGCTCCAAGAAAAATTAGATGGGAAGCAAGGCTGTGTTTAGGCCTTATCTTCTAGGCCTTACTTTTTAGGCAAGTACGTTTTAGACTCAGAAGTTTCACCACCAAAAGCATTAAGTGGACTCCCTTGATATCAATCAAGAAGTTTGCAGAGTTTATTTATTTTTCTTCTTCAAGAGAGATGATGCATTGGGGGGGCTCAAGACATTAAATTGGGAGGTATATAGCCTGCTTGAACCTGGGTTGTGATTCTTCCATATGTGTGATTTGGGAGAAAACTGGTGATATTTTCTGTATCTATTTTCAAATCTACAAACCTTAGGTTCATTGTCATAAAAATATGTCAACAGAACCAATAATAAAGTGATCCCAACAATTTATAAATTGGGGTTGTGCTTTAGAAGAAGGGCCTAGTAATGTGAGACACAGGCCCACCCTGTACTGCAGAGAAAGAAAACAGCAAAAAAGAAGACCCAGCACAGAGACATCACAACTGTGCCTCATTAAACTGATGTCCCCAAAAAACAGAAAAGAGAAAATTCTTGAAGTATGGCTGAAACGTCTTAGTCTGGCAAAATACAAACCTACCCTGAAGAACTCAATGGCATAAAACGACAAGTGAAAGCAAAACTGTCAATATCAGCCTGAAAATTCAAAACACAGAAATCTCTTGAAAGCAGAGAGAGAATGTCTTGCTACTTATAGGGAAACCAAAAGGCCAGAAGAAGTGGGAGAACATCTAAAAATGTTAAGTGCAGCAGATAATCAAACCAGTGTCCTACAGTCAGGGTAAAGACAGTGCAGGAAGGAGGGGAGGGGGGAAGACATTATGCAGAGGGCAGAGCTAAGAAGCTTCCTTCTGTATCAGCCTCCTCTGAGGGAATGTAGAAAGAAAGTGCTTGAGGTCAGAAAGAAAATGAAGTTGAAAGGTCAGAGAAAAGATAGCTATGGGAGGACGAGTAAGGGGCAAAGACAACAGACTCCTGTGCCTTTGAGTTCCAGCTGCACTGTCACTGAGAGCAGGTTAGTGTGGGATGTGGGTCTCAGTGAGTGGGGACAACACATGGGACAGTGCACCATACAGGGGAGAAGGCTCCCCCATGTTTATAGTCGCTTTGCTTCACATGGAAAATGGTGTCAGCAAACACTCATGAGCTGCCTGTGCATACTGAGTAACGCAGAACAGACGCTGGGAGGACAATGTAGAGATGTAGAGAGAGAGAGAGAAGATGAATAAAAAAGCATCTACTTAGAGAGCGTCCAAGAAACATACAGGAAAGGGATAGTGGAAAAAACAGAGGTGGGAAAAAAAATTATGGGCTTAAACCATTAAATAGAAATAAATAATAAGACATGTTCAGTCTTCACATGTAATGGGAAATGACAGGGATAATTAAACATGGCTGGAGCATTCACTATCTAAGCAAGGAAAAATACTGTGGATAAAGAGGAGCATTACACGGAAGATGGTCACTCACCAGAAAGACCCACCCGTCTTACGTGTGTACATAGTGCACATGACAGCCTTTCCAATAGAAGGGGGAGAGCTGCCAGAACTGAGTGGAAAGACAGAAAGACTCCCAGCGGAGCTGGAGATTTCAGTGCCTCTTTCTCTGGAGTTGATAAAATCAGTAGAGCAGCAGTCAGCAAGGATGTAGAAGGACCAAACAAGTATTAATAAGAGAGAACCAATATTTGTAGAACACTCCAGTCAAGAGGAAACTACCCCTTTTTTTCTCAACAAGCACTTTAACCAAGTAAGTGGAGGGACCACCTTCCAACACATTTCTGAAGTTGGCAGGGCTTATTTGTCAAGATATATCACTACGTCTTCAATACACCTGGACTTAAATCATAAAAGTTAAAGGAATTAAAATCATACACAGTGTGTTCTCTGACAAAAGAATTACAACAAAAATTAAAACCCAAAATACAAGGGTAAGAATATCTCCAACTATTTGAATATCGAACAGCATATTTCTTAAAGGAGAACACACGGTTTTCGTTTGGGATAGCAGGTTGCCACCACTATGAATCTGGTCGTCTGTCCTAGTACCGAGATGTCCCCAGATGTCCCCTGTTCCTGTAGCTCGGGGTTCCATCAGAACACAGCTAGGCACCCTTTGCCCATCCTACCAGCTGTATTGAGAGGTGAGGCTTCTCAAAGTCCAACTGGAATATGCTGCCCACGAAGGGCAGACCCTTCGGACCCGGTGGGTAGTTCTTGGGGCGCCGGTTTTTGAGGTAGTCAGCCAAGAACAGAAAGGTGACAGCAGCCAGCAGCAGAGTCCTGAGATGGAGCACTGCCCAGATGGTGGCCACCAGGGAGCCTGCAGCAGCGAGCATGGCTGGAACTGAAACCGGTTTTTTGAGGAATGAGAGTCTGAGCTGGGACAAGTCCCAGGTGTTAACCACCAAGGGCTCCCCACATAACCGATCTCTTCACTGGTCCCTTCCTATCCCTTCCTGTTCACTCCCCTGTGTTCCTCCTATTTCCTCCCTGCAGCTGGGCTCGCTCGATTATTTCCTTGCCCCACCAATGTTTCTTGGAGTAGCTTCCAATCAGCTTGAGGGAGCAGCTCTGATCAAGCTCACAGAGCTCTGCACTCCGCCCCGCCCCGCCCCGCCCCTCAGAGCTTTTACCCTTTCCTCCCCAACCTTTCCTCTCTTTCTGGCTGTATTCTGCCCTGCAGGTGTCTAGGAGTAATTCTATAGTGGTTAGTGCTGTGCCCAGCCAAGTGCCTGGCACTAGGTTCCCAGGGGAACACACAGGAAACATGGTTTTAAAGGGCACCAATAGGTATGCTGAGGTGGAACCTGGAAATCTCAAGGGGCCCCACCCCTAGAGAAAGAACTACAGGCAACTAAGGGCTGCTGATGGGGAGACTTAGTCTTTTCCAAAGAGGGGTTCTCTAACTGGGTATTCTATACTAAGTGGAGTGGCCAACCCTAAAAATATGAACAGACAAGAAACAAAATGGACCCAGGAGGTTGTATTTATATATCCATGTGTTTACATGGATAACAACTATATAATCGATTTTTTTAAGAGGGTCATCAATTTGAGTAGGGAGACATGGGCAGGACTGAAGAGAGGAAAGGGAAGGAGAGAAATGATGTGATTATGTTTTAATTAAAATTAAAAAGAAATAATTAGATGGAGTGTGTGGTGACGCATGTCAGCACTCAGAGGCCGTGCTCTCACCTCTTCAAGAAATCACTTCCCTTTAATAGAGCTATGCTTGCCAAAAAAGTGCATCCACGGATGCCTAGTTAACATTTGTTGGAGGAGCATCTTGGTTCTGATTACTATTATGAATAATATTGTTATTGTTGCGGTTCTGGGGACTGAATTCAAGGACCTATGGCAAAGCTACTTATTTATTATTTCTGGGCTTACACTTATGACATGGAGTGCCTCTGGAGGTCAGTGGATTATTTGTGGGATTCCTTTCTCCTTTCACCTTATGACACCCAAGAACCAAATTATATCCACACTAACCCAAATTGCTACTAGTAATGAAAAAAATCTTAGAAACACAGGATAGGACACCATTGATGTATATGGGAATAAGATGAATGCCCATCACCCTTGCATCAGAAACAGGCTAACAAACATGAAAACACAAAATAAATGAATGGCAAATTCATAGCAGCAAACAAGGAGGAGACTCTACCAATGCAGGGTTCTACATCTGCAAATAATTTTCTTCAGAAACTAAGGCAAAATAAACACATTCTATTACTAAAGAAGAGGTAAGGTATATCTAAGACAAGCCTATATTTCTTTTAAGTGCTTGTATTAAAAAAAAATCAGACAGTATCGGACAAATAGGTTGAGGATACAGCACAATGTCTTTGAAAACCGAGCACCAACCAGAACCCAAACAGAACTCATAAAAGTGATGGTTGACATGAATGCAATCATACATAAAAGAATAATAAAGAGAATGAGTGAAACAAAGAGTGGGTTCTTTGAAAAGATTAAAGAGACTGATACCTTAAAAAAAGAAAAGAAACCCTTGGAATATTCAACAAATTAGTGGTGAAAATTGACATTTTCAAAAAGACACTTTTGAGAGAATTGTTAGAATTTATTTTTGAAGATTTGTCTTTCAATAAATTGAAAATATAAAAGAAATGGATAAATTTCTAAATTTTTATATACAATTGAATTAAAAATATAACTATGAACAGATCAATAACAAATACTGAGCTTTAGAATAACAAAATATTTCTCAACAAAGAAAAGAGCAGTATTAGGTAGAGTCCCTGATATCTAACACCCCTCAAGATATTCTGCAAAATAGAAATGGAGTCAATACTTTCAAACTCAATGTTTTGAACAAATATTATCCTGATATCAAAACCAGGTAAGGATGAGTGAGAGAGCGAGAGAGAGCGAGAGAGAGAAAGAGAGAGAGTTCTTGATGAACATAGACATAAAATCACTTAACAGAGTGCTTACAAACCAAATTCAACACCACATTAAAAGAAATCATGCACCATGATCCAGCTGGTTTCATTCCAGGGATACTATGATAATTCAACCTGTACAAACAGGTAAGTTCAATATTGCGCACAAGCAGGATCAAGGGTCACACCTCAATTTAAAAATAAAAAAGCTGCATGTTCAGCAAACCCAGAGCCAATCCACTTTAGCACATGTATTCTGTATTGCACTTACAAATGAATTCAAGGCACAGCAACAAGAGAACTAAATAAAATGAATATAAATAGAGAATGAAGTAGACTAATTATCCCAAAGACAATATGATTCTCTGCTTGAAGACACTTGTCTAAAAGCAAACTCGGCAAAACAGCCTATACCAAGCTAAGATAAAATAAAAAAATAGTAGTAGCTTTTTTTAAAAAAAAATTTATTTATTTATTATGTATACATCATTCCTTCCATGTATGCTTGCATTCCAGAAGAGGGCACCAGATCTCATTATAGATGACTGTGAGTCACCATGTGGTTGCTGGGAATTGAACTCAGGATCTCTGGAAGAGCAGTCAGTGCTCTTAACCTCTGAGCCATCTCTCCAGTAGTAGCTTTTTTATAGATCAAGTATGTATCAACTTAGAAAAAAATCAGAAAAACAATTTTATTCAAAAGAACTTCAAAAACAATAAAATTCTTAGGAATAAGCTTAATCAAGATAGTGATAGACCTCTAGAATAAATGCTGCACAGCAGAGAAGAAAGAAATCAAAGAGAACTCCAGAAAATAAAAAGGCCCCAAATGTCATGGTGTGATAGATTAATATAGTAAAAATTTCTACATTCCCCAAATTCCTGCAAACCCCATGAAAATGCCAATGATACTCATGAGAAGATAGATAATTACAACATGTACTTTCAAATTATATTATATTACCTTAATAACAAAATCACCATGATATTGACACGAAACATACATAGAGAACAATGGAATGAAATAGAGGACCCAGAAGAAAACTCACACAGCTGCATGTATCTGATTCTAGGATACCAACATATGTTAAAAAATGGTAGCATATTGTTTTAAATGGTGATTGTTGAAAGAAGCTGCTTGTTGGTTTCTGGCTGCTTAGCCCTGAAATAATCACACAAAAACTATATTACTTAAATCATTCCATACCCATTAGCTCTAGCTTCATATTGGTTAACTCTTACATATTAATTTAACCCATTTCTATTACTATGTGTATTGCCACATGACTGTAGCTTACAGGCTAAAGTTCTAGTGTCCATCTCTGGTGGGGCTACATGGCTTCTCTCTGACTCTGCCTTCTTTCTTCCAGCATTCAGTTTAGTTTTTTCTGCCCACCTAAGTTCTGCTCTATCAACAGGCCAAGCCAGTTTCTTATTCACCAATGGTATTCACAGCATACAGAGGGGAATCCCATATCTCCTCCCCTTTTCTGTTTAAATAAAAAAGGTTTTAAATTTAACATAGTAAAATTACATATAAGAAAACAGGTATCAAGCAAAAACTATAGTTACAATATTTATATCTGTATTATATTTTATCATGACTAAGAAAAACTGTAACTATAAGTTCTTCAACTCCATCAAAGACCCCAATAGTATATAATATTACCTAAGAAAACATTCATTGTAAGCAACTTCTAAAACTCTAGAATTGACAGACACATTTTGCTGCCCGGACAGCCACCCAAAGTTCTTCTGTACCATTGGGGCATCCATCTTCAGCCAAAAGCCCATAGTATCAGGCAGACTTTTTCATGAAACAGAAAATCTCAAAGACAGTTCCACCTATATTGGCAGTTTGTCAGTAATGTTTTTTTGTGTCCTGTAGACTTTATCATGAAGCAGGACCCTGAAGAATCATTTCACCTTTAGGCAAGTTCAGCAGTCATTTCTCTGTGGGTCCTGCATGTCCAGTTCATCAAGCAGCCCAGGCAAGAGCAGTTTCTTGCCCTAATGGCTAGCAAACTCCATAAGAAGCCTCTTCCATGGCCATCTTCCTCTTGAAGTAATTGGTGCTACCAGGAGCAGTTGTGTCTCATTGTCATGATAAATCCTAAGTTCTTAAAACATTCTAAATGCTATATTCTGAAATCTTTGAAAGAAAGGTTTGAAGAATGCCTGTCCATCTGAAATACATCTCTGTGCATCTAGAAAATCTAACTAAAATGATTACAAGCTTGACTATTATAGATGACTCTCTATTAACCTATATTTCTTAATGTTATATTACACTTTTAAATGTTCTGTACAAACACAATACCTTAATCAATAGCAGAAATAAACATATGACAAAATTGACTTTAAATCTGTATCAATAAACCAAGATACATACCAATGAAAATCTCTATATCATATCCCCCTTTAAATGTAAATAAATATTTATAAACAATATTTGGAAATATGGGTGTAGTTTTTCTCCAATCTGCTTCCTGCCTTTTGTTGAGTGAAGTAATTTCTTGGATTTGTTCACGGCAACTTTTCAGGAGGTCTTAGTCAATCAAACCACATTAGTTTGGGAGCATTTCACAGGTTCTCATGCTCTATGGAAACAAAAAAGAACCTCTTTTCCAAAGCAACATATCTGTAGACTCAAATTCTGAAGTTGTTGTATATAGAGGAGAGGTGGTGTGCGGGTTGTATGTTCCCCAGCCACCAGCCACTGGCCCGCTAGTGGCTGGCTGCCTGCACCCGAAATAACCACGTGAGGATGGTATTCATTTAAACTCTGCCTGGCTTATTATCACTAGCCTTTTCCCGGCTAGCCCTCACCTCATAAACTAACCCATTATAAAAGTCTGTAAGTCACCACGTGGTGACTTACAGGAAAGGTCTAACCTGCATCCGTGGCTCGTGGTGTCTGCTCACTTCCTTTCTTCTCCTCCCAGCACTTCTGTTCTGTCTACTCCGCCCACCTAAGGGCTGACTTAACTATAAGCCAGGCAGCTCTTTATTTAACCAATCAAAGAACAGAAATACAGGTGGACCCTCCCACATGAAGTAAAGATACCTTTATCATTGTTTAATTTAGCAGTACATATAATGAAATGTCTCTCTGTACTTTGCTCCTTCACAATCAAAAAATTCAAAGAAAACACAATATACATAATCCAGACTCCATCAATTTTTCATCTTTTCATAGCGTATTTTTCTTTATTACTTTTAATTTATGACTGTCTGTATCTTTAAAGACTTTGTTTTACTAATTTTTCTAAACCATTTATTCTATACTCTTTATCTTCTCTCTCCTAAGCCTATGTACATTTTTTAAACACTGGTCTTATTTAGAGGTCTTTTATGTCTGAATCTCTCTTATTGTGCATCTGTAATTCTTTGCTGACCAGAATTGCTTCTTAAAATGCTAAGTGCCTCTTAAAAACTTAAGTTGTGTCATTGCTAGGGGAAATACCACACTGCCTGCTTGTCCTGCCCAGCCCAGTATGATTGAGCTGCTCACCACCTGCAAAAGCCATGCATAATGCCCTATCTCTAGGCACAGAGATAGGCTGTCCTAAATGTAGCTGGTCCATTTTGCTACCAAGCAAGCCTCTGCACATTGGTCATAAACCCCATTCAAATGCTCAGTATCCTAAAAAAGCCAGAGGTCATGCTAGGAACATGGTCCAAAAAGCTGGCATTTCAAAACAGTGGGGCCTTTTTTCTGCTACTGCTGAATCAGGAAAAACTGTCTTAAAGGAGTCAAGCCTCTGCTTGCTTTTAGCAAATAGAGCACAACCAAGAAAATGCCACTACCAAACCATGCTTAATTCAGATCTTTTGTGTCTAGGATTCCTTCCCAAATTCTCTTAGACTTTAAGTGGATTTTAGTTGGCCACATGGGTGTCAATTTGTTGTGAGGTGGCCGCTTGTTCATTTCCAGCTGCTCAGCCCCAAATTAAGCACACAGAAACTGTATTAATTAAATCACTGCTTGGCCCATTAGCTCTAGCTTCTTCTTGGCTAACTCTTACAGCCTGGCTAGCTTACATCCAAAATAACCACATGGAAATTGTATTAATTAAATCACTGCCTGGCCCATTAGTTTTAGCCTCTTCTTGGCTAACTCTCACATATTATTTTAACCCATATCTAGTAATCTGTGTATCACCACGGGGTGGTAGCTTACCAGGAAAGATCCTACTTATGTCCATCTCAGGCCGGAGAAATATGGCATCTGCCACACTTCCCTTCTCCCCAGCGTTCCATCCCTATCTACTCCACCCACCTGAGGGCTGTCCTATCAAAAGACCAAGGCAGTTTCTTTATTAACCAATAAAAGCAACATAAATTCAGAAAGACCCTCCTACACCAGGACTTCTAGCAGTGGGAACAGGAGCTGCCCCTAACACTTTGACATATTCTGGGTTGCCTTGCTCAGACTCAATACAAGGAGAGCAGCTTAGTCCTACCTTTTATATACTATGTTTTGTTAACATCCATGGGGCACCTTTCTGGACAAAAACAGAGAAGGTGTAGATGTGGGGGGTGGAAAGAAAGTGGGGGAGGGAATGGGAGAAGAGGAGGGAGGAGAAATTTTGATCAGGATAAAAAGTAAAAGAATAAACTTAATTTTAAAACAAAGTTCCTGTTTTCACTGGCATAAGTATTTAGACTTCCCTCAGCATGAGTTTCCAATGGAAATTCTGATTCCTTTATGGACCACTGTTTTGATACTTTGATAGCTAAGAGGAGGAAAGTGGTGGGGATAGGGATGGTTGCATGTGCCCACTCATAATATTTTAGTTTCTGCCATCACCTTTCTAGAACTTTTTGGTGCTTTGGGAGGGCACTAATATAAATTAGTTCATCAGTAATGGATATCAGTACAGAAGATACTCAAATGAAAATAGAACTTTCATATAATATAGCTGTATTGTCCCTGAGTGTTTACCAAAAGGAATCAGCCAAAATGCAATTGAAATGTCGGCAAGCGCATGCTTATTGCACCACCGTTTATCACAACTGCTGTGCTAACCTTCCTTAGCAAGATATGGACAAAAGTGTGGTCACCCTAGATAGGGAATCAACAAGAGACCAAAGTATATGTGTGAGCATATATGATTCTACCAAAGTCCAACTTGGCCAACCATAAAATGTTCTGGTGTTACTCAGAGGGCATGAATGAGGGGTTACCCACAGGAATATGAGGGACACGAAAACAGCTGCTGTCAAGGACTGGCCTTGACAAAAATACTTCTTCCCAGGGTAGGATCGTGGGAATAGAAAAATTTTATGAAGACGCATAAAAATAATATGACAGAAAACAAAAGACAGTATTGGGAGGGTATTTCAGGTATCCCTCAGTCCCTGAAATCACCTATGTTTCTTTTTCCACAGCTTTTATACCCACTGTAATTGGAGGAGAAGGTAACAAAAAACTTCATTAACATGATACAAAAGATTAACTCACACAGTCAACTCTGAGGGATCCAGCCATCAGAGTTCTGTTGCCTAGGTGATGAGGTCCTGCAAGTCACACACACTGAGCCCTGGACACTAAACACTGCCCTTCCCTAGGTGACCTCCTCTTCATCAGTGGAAGGAGCAGAAGTATATTTGCATATCCCGACCACCCGCTGTCAGGAGGGCACCAAGCTATCTTAAATTTCTGTTGTGTAATTGTACTCTATGAGGCTAGAGTCTGAGTAAAACTTTTGTACCTGGTAGGAGTCATGTGAATTTCTCCAAGGAAGAGAGAGGCAATTACTCATTCCCCTTAACTTGTGTTCCCAGGCCTACTGTGGTGTATTTGATTACCAGTAGTTATTTTTAAAGTATTGCTAATCTTTTAAAATAATTTGAGTTTTGTAAATATTTCTCCATATGGATATATGCTTTGTGACTACAGCTTAAGTGGAAACATTTAGCTGAAACTCCTTACTTCTTCAGGAATAAGAACTAGAGAGGTCCTCACATATTCTTGCTAAAGATAGATAGATAGATAGATAGATAGATAGATAGATAGATAGATAGATAGATAAACAAGGACAGACATATAGCAAAGAGTTGCTACCTTCTAATCCCACTGTACCCAAATACAGGAAGATAAAAAGCCTTTTCCAAACAAAACACATTTATTTCAAAAATTGCATGGTGACTTGAATTTGCTTGTCTATTCTCAAAGCCATTTAGTAATTCTTTATACCTTGAGAAAAACTATCAATAAAAAGAACTTGCTTTTTAACATTAAAAGTGGGGGAGGAGGGGTCAGGCAATCACTTCCTGAGTTAGAAGGTGCCATTAAGCCTGTTTGTCCCCAGACTCACCTTGTCAGACAAGGTGAAATGGGCTTGCATTTTTTGGCCTCCACAAGCTGTACTGATGCGCATTTTCAGCCTGTCATGGCTGATGATTACTGCCTGTTCAGCTGGGCTGAGCAGGAAAAACTCACTTCCACCCCTGAAACCTCTCCCATCAGGGCCCAGTTGCTGGTCTATAGATCTTTCTGTGTCTCTGTGTCTCTGTGTCTCTCTGTCTGTCTGTCTGTCTGTCTGTCTGTCTGTCTGTCTCTCTCTCTCTCTCTCTCTCTCTCTCTCTCCTGCTTCCTCCAACACAAAAGGTCCCATTAAGACCTAGGACTCCAGGGCTGGAGAGAGAGTTCAGCAATTTAAAGCACTGGTTGTTCTTGCAGAGGACTTGGGTTTGGTTACAGAATCCATGTGACAGCTCACAGCTGCCTATAACTATGGTCTCCAGAGGATCTGACCCATTCTTCCAGTCTCTGAGGGCACCACAGGTCGCAGGTAAGAAAGATAAGGCAGAGAAGCAGACACTCTTGATCTCAACTGACTGAGTGGTTTATTTGACTATCAAGGAACCCCAACCTTTTTATGGACACAAGCACACACACAAACACACACAGAGCTATTAAGAAGTTACAGCTATTGGGGCGGTGGTGACTGGAAGCAGGGTGAAGGGAAATAGTCAGGCTGGGGCTAAGATAGATAAGATAAGATAATAATAATAATAGATAAGATAGAGGCCCCATATGGCATGACTCAGTTCCTCGTGACTTGAGGCCATTACCCAACTGTCCCAATTCTGGATGGGTAAAAGAAGAGTGGGGGTGGTTGTAGTTTTGGGGAAAGTACTTTTGCCAGCTGGAAGTGGATTATGGTCTCGACAGTGGAAGGAGCATGTTGAGGTCTCCTCCAGAGGGGGACAGGGGCTGGTATCTCTAAGCCATGAAGAAATCAGTAACCTTGTGGGTGGCGACACAGCTAAAAGGGCAGAGGTCACGGGGGAAAGTTAGTACAAACAGAGTGATTAAGCCTGCCAAGGGGGAAGGAAGTCCATGGCATTCTTCCAAGTAGTTCAGGTACCTTTCCAGAAAGTATGGTCTGTTCCTTTTCTGTTTTGAGTTCTAACAGTAGTTTAGTATTTTCCTGTGTCAGGCCAGATCAGTTGGCATACAAACAGCATTCTTCTCCTAGGAAAGCACAGCTATCCCCTTTGTTCAGCAGTCATTGAGTCCTCTTTGAATTTGGAGAACCACTGTTGCCAAGGAACCTATTTGATTTTGTGAGGGTTTGTTGTACATGCCAGGCCTTTCTTGGTCTGATCAGTGAGTTGGCTGAGTTGTGCCTGTTGGCACCCTACAACTGTTGCAGGATTATGGCCGTCGGCAGGGCTTACATGGAGTCTTTGTTTGAGTATAGAAGTTCAGAAGATAAAACACTTAAAGGACAGGGTCAAAACATGTGAGCATGAGGATAAGAAGGAAAGGAGTGATCATCAGAGAAGCCAAAGTGGGAGGGAACTAAAAGTCCATACCTAAGAAGAGGCTTGGGATTGAATTTTTTTTTCCGGTCCCTATGTCTTTGGGCCCCATCTCAAACTAGTTGGATTTGTTAGTGCAGAAGCAGCATTGTTCTTCAAGGAAAGCATGGATCCCATCCTTGGTAATAGTAAGAGCTAGAACGGGACTACTTTGGCAGCTAAAGCATTAAGTTGTTCCTAAAGGATGTTAAGCTGACCTGAAGTCCAGCTGTTTTAGTTCTGAGTCCTGAAAAGAATGTCCAGAGTGGCACAAAGAGGAATGAGTAGCATGGAGTTAGATCCTCCTTCCGAGGCCACCCAAGCTGCTTTATAAGTTTAGGGTGCAGATTTCTCTTGGAGCTGACAAAAGAGACAATGTAGAAAGGGCAGCAGTTAGGTGCCTCAGAAGAGGGTCCATCAATCATCAGAGAGCCACAATGAAACTCCAGGAGGGTAAATAGCCAGTAGGGCAATAACTGTACAAACCAATTGGAAATATGATGAGAGAAAATTCGTCTGGTAAGGTTAAACACAATTGTACCACTGGCTAGAGTAGGCCATGTACCAGGGTTTTGTAGAAGGACATTCTAACTATAATTAGCAGTTTGTAGCATCAGTCTCCTGCATAAGGAGCAAGCGCCCGGAAGCTTTGTATGAGAAGTCAGTTAAATTCAGCATCTAACTGGCAGTTTAAAAGAGAAATAGAATCTCATTGAGACATTTTTATACAATTGTCTAGCAAATGTTTTAAAGACTACACTTGGATTTTTTGAATAAATACCCAAAACTCTAAGTTTAATGACAGAGTATCTGGCAGCCTGCTCTAAGCACAGAACATGGGTGGCTCAGGTATGGACTGTGGAGTTAACTTTTGTTAAGAAGAAGAACTGAAGCCAAGGGAAAGGGACTGACCAACCGAACTAGTTTGCAGGACCCATTATCAGTCAGGTGGTAGGCTTAGGTCCAAGTTGCCCTTGTTGCCACTATCCTCATATGTCATTCTGGGACACAGTGAGGGCAAAAGAATTACTTGTTGCCTCTCTGTTGTTTAGACATTTATTTAGAGTGTGGGTGTAGGTTCTAAGATCATTCACATGTTAAGACATGAAGAGTAATTCATCTTTCCTATAGATAAGGAAGAGTTGTTTATTTTGCTTTATTGATTTTTGTTTTTATTTCTGGTTTGGCTTATATAGTCAGAGCTGGTCAGGCCTACACAGCCAAAGACAGAGGAGTAGCAGACTTCTGGGTGGAGAGTCTTAGTTCCACATCCATCCTTACTCTGTAATGAGGTCACCTTGCAAGTGAACATGACTCACTGTAGCAAATTAAGATTACCTGTACATGAATTCTAACAATCAACTTTTTTTGTTGTAGGTTTTTAAATTAACAAGAACCAAGAAGGTAGAGGAGAGATTTCAGAGAGTTAGGCACCCATAATTACATTTATGGGTCAGTTTAACCTTTATACACACATTTCTCTTGATCAAAAAATTAAATACCATGAGGCATAGCAGTAATAAACAAACTCATTTTTAAGAATTTTTTTCTAAAGAGGATATTAGGCAGTATTTAGTCCATATATATAAAAATCCTTGTTTATATCGGTAGATCTGTTCTGACATTTAGATGTTAGCCCAGACCCCCAGAGAACCTTGAGGTCTCATATAACTTGGGCCTAATCACATGCCATTAGCTGAGGGGAGTGAATGGATATTTGGGAAAGGTTTGCCGGTGACCTTGTCTATTCCTCCTTCTTTGAAGGAAAAAGGAACATGTAACAAGTTTATCAGTAATTATTTTAAGCAAGCATAGTTGGAGCTCTGAGGGTGGCTATTGCTCTGTTTAGGAGATACTGTGCAACATCACCTTACTCCAAGAGGGTTGAATTCAAATAGCATACATGAGTGATGCATTGAACTAACATTACCTGTGTATGTATTGTTAAATCACTAGGCCTTGTAAGTTTTCAGGTGAACCTTATAGAAAACATAAGACAGCCTTATAACGTATGTAGTATGTAATTTCTTTTTATTAAAATCATTATTAAATTCATATTTACATCACCTGACAGAATTCAGTTGAGGGAGCCCGGTTGAAACTATGATGCTGGAGTTATGATTGAGAGACTTTAAACACATGGTTCTTTGTATCAAGGAAGCTTGTTTTGGCAGCACACAGAGACCATTATAATCCACAGCTGATCACATTGCAGAGAACATCTGACTGTGGGATACTCATCCCCAGAAGGCACATCTATAACACACCTTGTAATAGCTTGTTTCCTTATGTCTCTCATTCTTTATTTCCTCTCAAAAGACTTGCATACTAGATGTCAATCAGAAATGAAGAGAAGAGGGGAAAGGGCTGCCAAAGCAAAAGAGGAATGGTTGTTGGAAGTTTCATTCACAATTCTTTATTATATAATTCTTGGATGGGAAGGAGACTCACACTTTATACCATTTTCAATGAAATTAGAAAAAAAAGGAGACAAGGTTCTCAGGTGGAAATTTGCACCAGGAGTCACGGTGAATTACTTGACAAAGTACCTGGTTCATTGTGGTTCCATGGTGCTTGCTGCTGGGACCCACTGCATCCGTGGGGATAAGAGAGGCCCCCATATTTCTATCATTATTATAATCATTGTGCCATGATCAGGCTGGGCCATGCTCTAAATGACTCCTTACTCTGTAAACAGTGGTCTATCAGGCCATGCTTTGCTTGGAGATACTCCGTTTGGCTGCCCTTTAAGGATGGAAGATGACAGTATGCATGGACTAACACACGAGCAGATTCACCAGCGGTGCACTACCCATGCAGCACAAAATGATGACTCAGTCCCAAGGATAGAAAATGATATGTGAATTTATTATGGTGTCGTTATTCTTCCATAGGCTTGGTGATACGCACCTTATAAATTTAGTAGGGTGAATTTGGACAGAAAGGGCATATATGTATGTTAAAATCACACAGAAAACAAAGCAATGTTAGATAAAACCTGGAGTTATTTTCAAAGACAGGTCTCTGGAAAGGATCTTTTAATAACACAACACTGTACATAAAAAGACGGGGTCTGAGGTTTAGATCCTGAGAGCAACAGTAGCCCATGAGACTAAGGCAATCCTGTGCTCGTGTGAAGTGTTCAAGTGCTAAAGAGAAATGGTCTCTAAGTTAATATTTGGCTTATGTTGTAAGCTACAGATGCCTTGGCGCGGAGCATGGGAGATAGTAAGAGGGAAGAGCTACTATAGCTGCCTTGCTTCTGTCCTTGGGAACCTCAGGCTACCACAGTCAAACACTTCCTTCATATAATAGTTTATTGTGTTGCTCCAGAATCCCTGGAATCTAGCTTCTCGTGGATCAAAAGATTTGGGGGTGATAGCCACTTTATTAGCATTCTTTCTTGCTTTAATCGTAAGTAGATTAAAATCTTCCTATCAATGTTATTAGACCTACTTTATAATCATTAACTGACCTCATTGATCATACCCAGGAAGAATTCTGCCATTTATCATGTCCCATTGAAAATTTCACTGCTGGGGCTCGGTGAATTCTGGCTAATAGGAACCACCTAAGGTTAAAGCCCAGATGGAAATGACATTCACAGCCAACACAGCCAGGTCCTATGTGAGAATACTTAGGGATAAATGTCTAATGGAGGACTCTAGGCAAGAAGTTACTGTAGAAATAGAAAATTACTGTGGTTACGCTCCACCATGTCTTGGGTTCTAGGTTACATACAACTGCGATATGTAAATCATAGAAACTGCTTCCCCAGCACGGTTAGCCTGCGGCCTGGAAGTTATCCTGCCCTGCTGACTTCCAAGAGGTCCATTCAGAAGCAGAGCCATGCAATGCAGCTGCAGAACTAGCCAGTGGGAGTTATGGACACCCTTGCTTCTGCACCCTATAGATGAACTATGTCCACAGGCTAGAAGAAGCAGATGCACATCAATGAAAGGAGAAAACGAGGGGACAAAGTAAAGGCATCATAACTTTTATGATTGTTTTTGTGATTTCCATATCAATTTAATCCACCATTTCTCATGATCCCTGCAAGCATTTTCTTTTCTGGAGGAATCATCTTTCTCTCAAAGTCTTAGGTGAGAAGTGAGTGTAACTGAACTCAAATTGCTTTCCACTTATGAATCCATAATTGGACTCAATCACTTTAGTCTCATTATACCCATTTCCCTGGTCACCTTCATTCTACCCCTCAAATGTGAGGAGGCACCAGTGTCTTCCAAGCAGATGCCATCTCTTCATACTTTGCTTTTTCAACATCACAGCCTAGGAATTGCACAGATGCGGTGACTGACTGGTGTAAGGGTGAGGCCCATTCTGAACTTCAGGCTCAGCTTCTCATTGACTGGGGGCTTGAAGGTAAATTTTTGGATAAGGGAAGTGATAAAAATGAACAGCTCAGACCTGGCCAATTGCTCTCCAAGACAAGCTCGTTTTCCTGTAAGACAAAAACAGCGTAATTTATTCAGCTGCCACCGTTACATCTCTAACTACCTTTTGCAAAGTTTGAAAGGACTCTGGGATTGGGATTCAGTTGCAACTATGCATTTATGTCTAGCATCTGCCTTGTCTTCCCCAAACATGAAAGGTAAAAGTCCAGGATCACAGATCACATGATCTCAGAAAACAGGCAGTGCTGGAGGAGCATAGCATTGGATAATAGGAGTAAAAGCCTGAGCTAGTTGTATGATTAGCATAACTGTTTCCCAAAGGCACTTAACAAAATAATGGCACAAAAAACAAAATAAACAAACAAACAAACAAAAAACATAAGATGCTTTTCAACCCTTAAAATGAAAGAGAAAAATGCAACCAGGTATCTCAGCAGGGGATACCTTTAATGCACAAATCAACTTCCACCTAAGCCTACTGTCCCCCTTCACCTTGAGTGACATTAGTAACAGATGGCCTCCACAACTCTATCTGGTGCCACTCAAAGGTCCCTCTAGGCTATTGTTGCTCCTTTTCCTGAAGGAGGGTCTACTACTAACACACTGCCCTGCAGTGAACCTTATAGTCACGATCATCATATCTCTTATTGTATGGCTAGTACCTTCCGTTTTCTATTTTTCTTGCTTACATGATTTTTTTATTGAAAATACTTTTTCATATATTATTTTCTGATTATGTTTTCCTGTCCCCTAGCTCCACCAAGCTCCTCCCCAAGTCCCCACCCACCCAAATCTCTACATCTTTCTTTTTCTCATTAGAATAGGAATAGGTATCTAAAACTACTACTACTACTACTACTACTACTAATAATAATAATAATAATAATAATAATTAAGATAAAATAAAAACAAGCAAGAATAGGACAAAACAAACACTTAAGTACCATGCATTCACTATAAAATCTGCATGAAAGGAAACATATAAGCAAGAGAATAGAAGCTATTTATAACTCCACAGTCCAGACACAACCATGAGCACGATGTTATGCATGCCAGTGTTGTCATCGGGATTGTGCTGAACATTGTTATAACCATTATCTTACTCAACTCTTTAAGTTGCTTTTGCTACTTTATTTTCCTCAGGAAACTAATTGATATTCCCAAACTGATCACCAGTTCATGTTTCCAGTATGCTCTACCATCCACAGATTGCTGAAGGAACAAAGGATACTACAGGCAAAACTGTTCAGTAACAGTGTGTTGCCACAGTGCTGACGTCATAGTGTGTATATGTGTCCCATCAATGTATTTAACTCATTGTCTCTGCTCCCTTCATCTTCATCCTGTTAAGTATGTCTAGGCATATGACTGGTAACTTGATAAAATGGAACTGAATCAGCTCTGTGGTAAATTCCCAAGATTCTTCTAGAATTCTTCTGTCAGGACAAAACTTGATCTGTAAAGTCAGAAACCCATACTCCTGATTCAACCCTTGTTCAATCAAGGACCACTGTGTGACTACAACTAACCCACCCATTTTTCACAGGGCTAAATCTTTCTCACTTGACAAACACACAGAGTCCTGTTTCTTTTTCTTTCTTTCTTTTTTTTTGTTGTTTTTGTTTTTGTTTTTCGAGACAGGGTTTCTCTGTGGCTTTGGAGCCTTGGAGCCTGCACTGGAACTAGCTGTTGTAGACCAGGCTGGTCTCGAACTCATAAAGATCCGCCTGCCTCTGCCTCCCGACTGCTGGGATTAAAGGCATGTGCCACCACCGCCCAGCCAGAGTCCTGTTTCTTACACAGGTTCCAAGGCTGAGCAGTCATCAAATTAGCCAGCACAAACTTACATGCTTTAAAGCAATGAAAACAATGGGCATTCAATATAAAAGCTTTGGATTAAATTACAGAACAAGTCCAAGATCAGGGGTCAGAAGAAACCTGTTCTCCTTTGAAGCACTTTATGT
>JAQHUG010000012.1:15634488-15648764 GCA_028555095.1 Dicrostonyx torquatus | reverse complement strand
CTGACTGAGACTCTGCTTAGGTCATACTTACATGGGAAAACACATGAATTGCCTCAGTACTAAAATGACAGAAATGACCCAGGCTTTTGGCAAAGTTTTCCATGCCTAGCTTTTGTAAGCCAGTGATTTGATTTATTAAGAAACAAAAGACCATGCTAGCATGAAACTGCCAGTGCTCTGCTCTATAAACAAGGGCTCGGTTCAAGAATGATTGTGCCGTCTGTCTTGGTAATACACGGGCTAAAGCCCAACTAATTTTTGCCAAGAAAAGAGAAGCTGATGTCTGAATTTCCTTCTTCCAGAGAGGCTGCATACAGAAAGTGTAGAGAGAGGAGGGGGAAAGTAATTGTGTGCCTAAGGTAGCAGTAAAGCAGAAAATACTCACAGCTGTTGGCACAATACTAACCCAATAGGCATTTTAGGTTTCTACATTCTGCTCAGTGTAACTGGCTTTCATTATGGCCCCACTTGTGTGAGACTTCTCAGAAAAATTGAATTTTATTCCCCTTTATCAGAAAGAGATGATGAAAGCTACACAGATCTTATCACTCTCATCCATGGGTTCCATATTATGTGTACTGGTACTTCAATGCTGTCCCAATCAAAGACTGCAATCGTTTCTCTTCCTTTGCGTTGGGGTTGGTCTTGAGGCTTGAATAGGTCATCAGAATGCAGTGAAGTCATGGTGTGACAATTTCCAGGTTGGAGCTCAACACAACTGTGTATTTTTGTAATCCCTCTTGGGGTATTATCACTAACTTGTAAAGAGACAGCTGGCTTGCCCCAGGGAAATAGATAAAGAAACAACACAACTGAAGAATAGAATTATATGATGGAGAGAAGGGAAAGACTAGGGAGGAGATCTGAACTCTCTCCTGCTTATCACAACTCACCCATTGAGAACGGCAGAAAAGCCTCTCTCTTCTTAAACTCTCCATTCTCCAGAAAGTGCTCTGGGTTGAAGACATCTGGAGTGGCCCACTCTTTGGGGTCCCTGTGCAATGCGGTTAGGTTGGTCAGGACCATGATTCCCTAGAAAAGGCAGCAGAAAGTAAAGGCTTAATAAAAACTCCCACATAGACAGGTGATGATGCTCAAACTCCCATGCTTGGCCTGGGGTACTTGACATCCTTAACTTTCCAACTCTCCCCAACTGATTCGCTGTCACTTGAAATATTCCAGCCATCTGCAAAGGTAGGTAGACCATGCTTTACTAAAGAATCTGTCTACTTTACTAAAAGTGGCTAAGTCTGAGAAGAGGACCTGAGAGCATCCATGGGGAGATGATGAGTAACTGTTCATTGCAGTTAAGATCATGGCAGCTGTATGATACAATATACCCTTCATCTATTCTTCTCCATTTTTTTCTATATATTATCAAAGAGACAACAGCCTAACTCACTACAGTCAAAGACACAGGAATGTATCAGAAAGCGTTCTTGTTATGGCAGATACATCACACAATACCCAGAGTCACCGGAGTGAGCCTTTCCCTCTCTTTGCTCAATCATCAGCAAAGCTGGTCCACTCTCGAAGCCATCACCTCCATTCCAGTTTCCCACTGCAACCTTAGTGCAGGCTGCCATATCCTTCTCTTGCAACCACATAATAGCTATGACTGTGTTCCACAGTTTGAAGGCTGAGTGGGCTCTGCATATGACTTAGTTACATAGCCCACCCACTCATTCAAACCTGGAAAGCAGGTTTCTCATATTCTTAAATCAAAGATTTACCCTGTGTACTATCAGAGTCACTGTTTATTGTTGCCCTCTGACTGGGCTCCCACTAGTGCAGTTTTCCTTTATCCATATTGCAATGCTGATTGTTTTAGATGGAGTATTCCTTTGCACATTTACACATAGCTAATTCTTAACTCTCCTTCACTCCTCAGGTCCAATACCTCTTTCCCCAGAAACACTCACTGATTCCTGCAGTTGCTACTCCTCTCCCCATCTTGTCAGTATCACAGAGACACAGAATGTTCTCCTTCCAACAGCCCTTGTGGTTTATAACAGGGACTCCCATGACTCAGGTATCCCAACTCCAGACACACACCTTGTGGGTATTTAATGAGCATTCTCTTGATTAATAAGGAATAACTTCTATTCTGAGTATAAGGTCCTGCATTCATAATCTTATCATATTTCCATATGGAGTCTATGAAAATGGTTGAATATATTTTGTAGAAGTTGAAGATGTGATTGGTTAGGAGATGTGCTTGTCCAGTGAGAGTAAGTGAAGTCAGCACTGGAAACAGGCCTATCTGCTGTTAAGGCCATGGTTTCCTACATCTGTTGAACATAGCCATTTAGATTTATCATCACCCAGACAACTGATGGTATAGTCTGTGGAAAGAGTTGGTATGGCTGTCTGAAAATGAATGAATGGAAAGAAAAAATGCAAACAGCATTGGAAAAATTCAGACCTCAACTTCAAGCCATGAACTGTTGTTGTTCACCGATAAGAACAGTAAACACAATGATTGTTCTCTGCCTCTTCAGCAAAGGTCCTCTGCTAGGATTAGACCAGCAATATGCTGAGGGGTCCCATAGCAAACAACGCCAGGGTTGGCCTAAGCACACACAATCTAGGGATCTTCTCTTCTCAACTCTTCATAACAGATTTGAAAATCCACTAATACACGTAGAGGATTTTGGGAGAAATATACTTCTTTTCCCATTGAAACCATTTCTCTGATCAGAAATACATGTCAATTTTTAAATTTAGACTCCCAAGATGATGCCAATGATGGACTAGAGGATGTGAGGATGAGAGAGTGTTACCTTTGGCAGGTCAAATCCAGCAAGCTTGGTGGCAACTGCCCCTTCCCTGGGAAGATTAAAGGGGACAATGTTGCCTATTCTCTGCACCTCATGGATGACAGCATTGGTGTAGGGCATGGACTCTCGGTCAGCCAGGCGTGGCTGTCTTCCTTGACCAATCACTCTGTCAATCTCAGCCTGCACTTTTTCTAAAAGAAAACAGTAACTTTTAAACTTTAATGCTTTCTTCTAAAGATATAGAAGTTGTCTCCAAGATCTTGCCTGATTTTATTTCACCTTAGCACTCTGGTTGTTAAAGAAATAAAAGTTTTCTCAACCCTTCAAATATCTGTTTTAAAAATCTCTCAATTCAACAACTTTCTTTGAGTTTACAACATAATCATAAATTTCCATGTGTTCTGAGCTGAATATCTCAGATGAACACAGATAAACACACATAACAGTATCGGTCAGTGCTTCTACAAATAAGAACCACACAGAGAGTGGGTGAGAAACCACACAAATGTATTCCTCATAGTTCGAGAGCCTGGAACTTCTGAGACCAAGGCACTAGCAGTTTTCTTCTGTCTCTTAGGTGCCAAACCTTTACTGAGGCTCATGCTATAAAGAGCAATGAATCTCTTTGGTAGGGACTAGCTCTCTTCACTAGAGCCAATCACCTCCTGCACGAGGTAGAGCTGAACACGAGCGTGGCAAATAGGACACAAAGGTACAGAATACAGAACATTCTTAAGTAGATATAACAGCATGGGCTGTAGACAGCAGTGTGTTGCTGAACAACATTCATGGTGAAGATGCTTACATTCTTTGAGCTTAGTTTTACAATGTGATTAGTGAGAATAAGTCTGCCTTATCCTAAGGATGTTTTGAGATGTATATGACTGTTATAATAATAACTGATTGATTCTGTAACCTGTCTGCCAATATGGTGGTTCCTCTTCTTCAAGAGTAATAGAGGTTGAGCTAATTTTATCTGATTGGTCGACTACACATTTCATTTAAAATGAATTTGGAACACCAAGCCTCTTACTATTACCCTACATGTAAAAATTAATTTCACATAAAATTTATATTATATAAAATTTATCATAATTACTATGGTGATTTTTGAGGAAAGGTTCCTTCTATGTGGCCAGGATTATCTTAAATTCTCAATACAAATATCCCAAATATGTCAACTATTGAGGTTAATGGTGTGGGCCACTAATCACAGCTCTTTAATCACTTTTGTATAAATAATTCATTAGCCTTTAGTATGTTCATATTGTTGTACATGTTTATTGCTGGAACTTCGTGGTACAAAAGAGTCGATATTCAGGTTACAAAACCTGATTTCCCATCCCTGTATTCTCCCTTCTGCGTGCACAATTTGACTATGGTTTCAATTAGACAGTACAATATTGGCAATTTTGTGACCATCTTTTTTAACTTAGCACAGTGTCTGAATTTGTACAGCATCATAATTCCTTTTCTGAGGCTGGAGGATAGCTCAGTGCTTAAGATCACTTGTTGCTCTTGCAGAGGACCTTAGCTTGGTTCCCAGCACACACATGGGGGGGGGACTCATCACCATCTATAATCCCAGTCCAGGGGATCTGATGCTTTCCTCTGACCTTTGCAGGTACAAGACAAGCATGAAGTACATATCCATACAGGCAAAACACACACATACAGGCAAAGTGCTCATAACGTAAAATGAATCTTTAAAAAACTAAAACACATTTCTTACATCTGACCAAATTTTCATTAGATCTCAGATATGTTCTGCACTTTATTTATTCATGTCTTACGGATACTCTGGTTTTCACCATTCTTTGACTACTGTGCATGTTGTGAAATGAACATGGTTGTAATTACATTATTTAAATCTACTCATATTTTAGAGTCTCATTTTCAGGAGTTAAGTCTGTATTCTAAGTGAAATGATTTTAAATTAAAGAAATGTAGTTTGGGACAGTAATATGGCTGACAGGGTAGAGGTGCCTGCTGAGCTGAGCTAAACCTGTGGGCTCCACATGGTGAGGGAGACAACTGAGTCCTGCAACCTCCATCCACACTTGTGCCATGGCACTCCACTACATCCCCTAAAATATAACAAAAACCTTAAATGTAATCTTCAGGAAGAAATGCATTTTAAATGGTGACTCAAGAAGTAGATAGGTAAAGATAGATACATATTAAATATACATTTCACATTAATAGAGAAATAAAGTTTACTCTCGGGAGATAGCTCAGTTGAGAAAAATCTTGCTTAAACATGAAGACATAAGTTTGATCCCTAGAATACATGTAAGAGTCAGGTGTGATGGCAAAGGCTAGTTGTACTGGAGACAGAGAGAAAAGGAGACCGCTGGAGCTCAGTGGTTACTTGTTGAATTCCAGGCCAATGAGAGAACTAAAGAACAAAAAACAAACAAACCAAAAAAAAAAAAAAAGAGCAGTGAACTGTGCTTGAGGATGGAGGTCTGAGGTTGTTCTGCGGCCTAAGCATGCATGTGCACATGTACACATACATACATTCACACAGGATCACTCACACAAAGGTGAAAATAAGGTTATTGATAAATCTGACTTCACCACATTTGTAGGGCTCTAACTTTCTCTTTTTGGTTTTCATCCTACAGCAAATAGATACTAAATTGATTTTATAAGTCATGAATAAATTGTTAGCTATACTTTGAAAAAAATGTTGCAGGATATAAAAAAAATGTTCCCAACCACTACCTGATAAACTCTTCTAGGCTGTGGAGGAAGAGAAATTAGGAGACAGACAATTCTTTGATATGGACAACGGGCAGTGTAGAGATATAAAAACAACGTACAAAACTCAGTCATTCATGGGGGAGCACTGTTCACCTCTGAAGGAAGAAAATGACAGCAACTGCTTAGTCAGTAAATTCCTAGAGAGATTTGAAACACTTTAGAGATGTGGTACCTTAGAATATTCTTCTAGATGTGGCGGAAATTGGAACAGTACATTCTTGGTAGAGGGAAGCCTTTATGTCATGACTTAGAGACAAGAATACAGTGACCAGAGAGGACATGTAACACAGGAAGGCTATCATGCAGGGTAGGAGGTGATTGAGGATGGATAGAGCAGTGAATATCACATGACTTCTGAAACCACACTAAGACATTTGCACAGTAAAATGATTAATAAAAACCCTGAGACATAAACTGTGGCTCAACCTGAAGTTCAAAAAGGCAAAACAGCCAGCCACTGACTCTTACCTCGACCTCTGACTGAAATGGAGATCCTGCCTCCAGGAATCTCACAATGAGACTGACTGAGAGCTGTCTCCTCCCATCTTATATTCCTCTCTAAGGCTGGGACTAAAGATGTGCACCACTACCTCTCGGTGTCTATGGCAAATTAGTGTGGCTACTGGGAGGAAAGGTGTGTGTCACCACTGCCTGATCTGTAAAGCTGACCAGGGAAGCTGTTTTACTCTCTGACCTTCTGACAAGCTTTATTTATTAAAAAACAAATGAAATACCACTAGAGCACAGTATCCAAGGCAAAAAGGAATGTATTGTTAAAAAGAAAGGAGGACATGTGTAGATGCTCCTAAGGTAATGCCATGGTTTGCTAGAATTGACCACAATGTCCCTTGATTTCTCTGTTTTGTTTTAAACTCCTTGAGTACACAAATGCTATAATATTGGCCCTGCTGTGGCCATCCCAATCCTGACAGAACAAGTGGAGAATGTGCTCCATCCCAAGTGCACATCACCTCACAGTCATTCTGTCTGAGCCACAGATTCGAGATGCCCCACTCCCCCTTTTCCAGGTGCAGTCACCCATGCTCACCTTGGACTTCTGGATAGAGGGCCATACAGAGCAGAGCCCAGCGCAGGGTCGTGGATGTTGTCTCTGTTCCAGCAAAAAAGAGGTCCAGAGTGGTGGTGATGAGGTTTTCTTCATTGAAACTTGTAGTCTTCTCTGGGTACTGGAAAAGACAGTGTGTACTTATAAATTCCAAGGGTCTCAGTCAAGATCTTAGGGTATGAATTTGGAATGATTCATATAAAGTAAGAATCCCTTTGACCACATCAGGAAGCATTTCTGCCCTAAGTGTTGCAAGGTGATGACCAAAACCTTATGGCACTTGGGTGGATGAAAATCTCAACTATTTCCTTCTGATTATATTTTTGGAAACTTTTTGCCCAATGAAAAGAAAATGAGATAAAAATCATCTTTTGCTTCTATTATCAGCCACATCTCTAAATCACAACTTGGCCTAGGGCACTCACCTAACATTTCTTTTCTTCAGTTTTGTAAAATGAAAATAAGAAACACACCTTAACATGTCATTATCAATCATTTGAGACACTACAGGCACACAGTTAACACTCGGCAAATGCTTTTGCTTATACCAGAAAGAATCAAGTAACTCTCGAAGATCTCTGATTCTCTGATCTCACCACTCATATTTCTTAGTCAAGACTTTATGATCTCATGATTTTTTATGGCACGGCATTATTTTTACCAGCTTCCTCTGGAAGAATAAATATGTTAAGATTTATTTTAATACTGATGGCTTAACACCTGTATATGACAAGGAATTATTCACCTCTTTCTCTGAAGGAAAAAAAAAACATGGCTTTTATCAATATTATTTAAGGAAAATGAAATGCGAGAGAGGATGAAAAAATTACTATTCTGCCCCTGTTCAGAGGAGGAGCCCATAAGCCAATGTATCCAAGTTATGGCACGATCCAGTGATGTGTACCAGTAAGAGACCCAGTGAGATCCAGGCTGTATATTTTGTAATATGGTTTGGATCTGAAATGAAAATTCAGAATTATTACAAGCACACTTTTTGAATGCTTGGCTCCTAATTGCCTGAAGTATTTTTGAAGGTTCTACACTATCAAGAAAGGGGGAAGGACCTAGCAGGAGAAAGTGACTGCTAAGGGCAGCATTCTTGTGGTTAAATTCTGGTGCTGGATCTTGCCTTGGTTCTAATCCTAAAGCATCATTATGTAAACAGACTTCACCATAGGCTTTTTTCACCATTCCTTCACCATGGTGATGGACCCAACTTTAAAATGGTGAACAGAAACAAATCTCTCCTGTGTTGATTTGGTCAGGTACTATCACAATGATACACAAGTAACACACAAAGACAACTGGTTGCTGTCTGGCCTCTTGTGTATTATTGGATGGCTTTTTTTGTGGATTTAGGAGGCTTCATCTATATGTTAAAATCAGGCTCTTGTATTCAGCTATGCATTGCGTATATCTTGCATTGGTAAATGAGATGCAGTCAGTAACTGGCCCAAACCAACTTGCAACAAATTTCAACTCTGAAGTTTAATTGCTATTTTCATTTATGATACAGCTCATTCACATCTGGCTAAAAGCCAAGAGAGAAACACAGAAAGATAATATCTGGCATTATTATGGCCTCCTGCCATGACTATGAACTCTATTTCTAATGAGCCTAACAATCCTGAATTAATGCTATATTATTCCTGATAAGTACTATACTCTTTTCATTTAATTTTTCTGTAGGGTATTAAACAATGATCCACAGAGACGGCCATCTGTTCATCTCTATATAGTGATTGATACTCCATAATAAATCTGGTATATGTGATTGATTTTCAAAGTGAAGGATGCACAGGGCTGTTATTATAAGATGGAAATCAAGGTTCAGAAGCAAAGAGATGAGATATAAAGATTGAAGCAGTGATCAGGGAGAAATAGATATTATAGTCTTGGCATTGAAGATGAAGGAAGGAGACAAGGCAAAAAGTATCTGTACCCAGTAGAAACTGGAAGAGGCAAAGTAATGACTTCTCACTCTTTCCACATGAAGCTTGCCTGGCCAACAGGCATACAGGGCGCATACAGCACTATGAGGGAACACATTTGTGCTATGTCAAACCAATAAGATGAAGAACACAGGCTGCAGAATCAACTGAAAACTATTAAATTGCTGTTTCCTCTGCAAGAAGAAGACAACACAGCCGGCATCTTCCCCACCTTTTTCATTTCCGTGAGGAAAGCATCAATGAAGTCTCTGGGCTCATCAGGGTTCCAGTCTTTGCGGTGATTGTCAACTATATCAGAAACGAACAATTTCAGCTTTTCCCAGTTTCTGAAAAGTGTTCGGTGTGATCCAGGAAGATAATGAATTATCTTTGGAAAGATATTGTAGAGCTGAGTGGGAAAAATAAGACAGTCATGGAGATGCCATGGTGCCACGTCAAAACACTCTTGTCTTTCCCTTTATTTCTTAGGCGGAGAGTGACTTCATCTTGACTTCATACTCCATACCCACACCCTTCACAGGCATTTCAATTTTGAACTTTAACACCCTAAATTGAATTACAGAAGAGGCTCTAATTACAAGAGGCATGATCAAAAGAGACCATATAAATCAATCAGCTGTACGTGATCCTGTTAAAATTGAAACAAACTAATTAAAGTATGTCAAGACAATAAGGTAGAAAACAACCCAGAACTGTGTGCTAAAGATCTTCTGTTACTTTAGGGAGGGTCAAAACGTGTCCTACACCACAGGAGAACCTACAGAATCAACTTACTGGGCACACAGGGGTTCACAGAGACTGAACCAACAACCAGGGAGCTTGAATGTGACTGACCTAGGCCCTCTGCACATCTGTTACAGTTGTGTAGCTTGGTCTTCTAGTGGGACTCCTAACAGCAGGGGCAGGGGCTGTATCTCACTCTGTTGCCTGCTTTTGGAACCCTTTGTCCTCACTGAATTGCCCTTTCCAGTCATAAAAGGAGAGGAGCTGCCTAGTCTTACTGCAACTTGATATGTCATACATGAGAGGCCTGCCCTTTATTGAAGAGAAAGGAGGAGTGGGTTGGGAGTGGTGAGGGGAGATAGCAGAGGCTGGGGTGAGGGACTGGAAGGGAAGGAGGGAGAGAGAGGAAGCTGTGATCAGGCTGGAAAAATAAATTATTTTAATAAAAATATTTGTACTAGCTGCTGGCTGTTTATAAGTGTCAGTTTTATTTGGATTTATTTATTTCATGCATGTTTGCCTGCATATATGCATGATTTGCATGTCTGGTGCATTCACAAGTCAGAAGAGCATATTGGATGTCCTGAAAGTAGAGTTATGGGTGTTTGTGTCACCCATTCACCTAGTTATGTTTATGTCTCATCTCATTTTTAGCAATAGAATTTCTTTTCTTTAGCTTTTTGATTATTTGCATTCTATATTCTCCTTTATACTTATATCTTGAATTTATCATACTGACTTTTAAAAATAATAATTACATTTAAAATTTTTTAATTATTCTTCTTACATTGATTTTTGAACTTTTTCTTTATATTGCTAAATATATTTTTGTCTCTCCCCTGTATTTTAGTCTTTTCCTGCATATAACATTCTTTTATTTTCCTCCATCCTTCTCCTTTAAATTATTTCACCTTATTTTCATGCCTTACTTCCTGGTCACCTTCAGGTATCTCACTCATTTCTTATTTTAACACTATATTAAATAATTTTGAAACTGCACAGAACATTCAGTAGTTTTGATATTGTTTCAGCTCTGTGGACATTGGTGATATATTGAAGAGCTGCAGTTGAATTTATGTGTGCTTCTATATTTTGCAAGACATAGAGTTGGTGTTGCTACAACAGTTTGTTTTCTTCTCACAGAATGGTACTATAGATTAAATTTTAACAACTAGGTAGTTTTATTAGAAGATCCTCTTAAAAATTCCAGAAATAATATCCAAACCAACAGCTAAAATACCCTGCAACACAGAAATACAAGAAACATGAAAAATCAAGGCAACAAAACACCTGCATTTACAGGTCAGAAATTAAAATGAAGATCTTGAGAGGAAAGCAAAAGAAGAGTAGAAGAGAACTTTGGGGGCAGGGCAGTGAAAATAGAATCCAAGTAAAGGAAGGCAATTAGTACAGCCGATGGGAAAGCAGAGCCAAGAATAACTGGGAAAATGGGAACAAGCTGGATCAGGGAAAGGAAACAATAGGAAAAGTATAGTGGTTCATGCATGAAGATATCATGATGATACCCTTTGTTATCTAAATTCATCTAAAAGAAAACCACTTTAAAAACTATAAAGTTGATAGAACTGCAATTGACAGAGATAAGCCTACAGTTTTAGTAGGGAAGGATAGCACATTAGATGCTCTAACCAGCATGGTAATAATAGAGATGTCTGTAATTTGCTGCATAACTCCAGGTCAGAGGCAGTAGTGGGACACTTGTGTAAGTAAAGTGTGACTAGTGTGATGATGCTTTCTGAACCTGATTTATACATGCACAGTAGATTATGTTTTTTTTTAACCATTACATAATCTTGCAGTTTGCAAAATTAAAGTGCCCTTTACTTAACTGAAATAATTTAACATGTTAACAATGACATGTAATTAATACAAGGACAAATGAATGCATAAAGATCACTTAACTTAAATAGGTACAAATGTGTATACTACCTCACATAGTTTTAAACCAAGGCAACAACATGACTTCTAGGAAGCATAGGTGGCCTTAGGAATTAACTTTCCTTTAAAGTTCTCTTCCATGTTTAGGAATACGCCTGAGAGACCAGTAAGCTTTGAAAAATATTTAGAAGATCTTAAAGATTGAAGGACAAAAATTTGAGCATAGGTTTCCTAAGCTGGGGGTGAAGTTTGAACACCAAGCTTTATGTATGTTTATGAATTACAAAATTCACAGTACCAAGTGTTTACTGCAATGCAAAAATTGGAATCTATTTGAACTTTTAGTTATTTTTTTATGTGCAGATGCAAATTCTAGACAAATGAGTGAACAGGTTCACAAGAACACTTGTGCTAGGATATATACTGCAACGTTACTAGCATCGCAAGTCTGGAAACAACTCAAAACTCCAAAACATGGGAAAAAATTATTCCCGGTCATACATTTTACCAACCCTATTCTCAGTTAACAAAGAGCAGCATACCCAGAAGAATATCAAGTAAGATGAGCTGGTAAGTAACCAGCACCAGCATTCACACCTACATGGGCATCATGCAAATGTTGGTGCTTCATTTAAGTGTTAGAGATGTAGCTACTCACATGCAAGAGTTTGCATATTATCAACAACTCTGAAAACAACAGATAGATTTGAATGCATTGTGCTAAATTCAACTTTAAGATCCTATGTTTTAACTTCAAGAGCGTTAAAATACAAAGAGGAGGAGTCTGTTTGAATTAGTCCCACGTTAATATTCTCTTCTCAAGATATGAGACGGTAGCATGCTTACATGGCACATCATTGATGACTCCAAACACATGGCCTCATCCAGTAGCCTTAACATCTCCTGAAACCGACTATCCTGGTACTCAAAGCGCTCCCCGAAGGTGATAGAGCAAATGATATTGGAAACTGCATTATTGATATTGAAGTGAGGGTCAAAAGGCTGTCCTGAAGGGAAAAGGGAGCCAGGTTGTTTAAAGATATTTATATTTATATTGTCTATAAGCAATTAACTCCAATCCTTGTGCTTCCCCTCCCCCTACATAAATACTGGAGACTGCAGAGAATAAAATAATGGGCTCTGGCAGCAGCACACACATGGGGCTGACATGATCCAAGGTTTTTATCAATGGTTGTAAATCAGATCAATTACCAAGATTAAATTCAACGAAGTGTTTAATAACACACTTTTGCTTGCTATGTTATAGCCTTTTAGGATAGGCTCATAATTACTAGTTCAGTCTTCGGTACCCAGTCCAGAGCAGGCAAAGGACAAACAGATGCTTAGTAAGAATCTGTTCGCCATATATAAGGCCACAACTCTCAGCCCTTGCCCTCTGAGATGCCCACCTCCCTCCTCTTTTATGGCCTCCACAAGATGGCTGGCCTCCTCCTGTATGCGCTGCTCTAAGCTCTTCTTTCCCAACCCAAAGTTCCTCAGGGTCATCAGGGCAAACCTTCTTTGCTCCTTCCATGTCTGGCCACTGGAGAAGATAAGTCCTGGAAAGTAGAGATTCAGCATTATGGCACTGAGATTCTGATCTAAAATTACCTGACAAATGGCATGGGCACCTGTGCTATAGAAAGGAGATGGGCCAATAAGGCTCTTGGCAGCTATCTGAAGAGACAATCCCAAAGCAAGGGAACTAAGATTTACTGGCTACTTACAACATCAAATAATTGAATGTTCCTTGTGTTTTATGTGATTTAACACTTTCAGAAATTCCATACACTTATTGACAATTAACCCCAGACCCATTGCACCTGATGCAGAAGCTGAGCCATTGGGACTTTATAAAGAAGTCTAGTTAGTAGATGCAGCTGTTGTATTCAAGTTTCCGTCTCTCCAGTTCCATGGCCCTTTGGTCACACAAATCACACAACTCATGCTAAGCTGAATAATGCACTCATGAATAAGATATGACATGCACTTTTAGGGAGGTAAGGATATTTTATAGAAGAGGTTCTAGTTGAGACACATAGTAAAGAATGAATGAATGACTCAAGACACAGAGACCCTGGAGCCAAGGAAAAGGGACATGGTGTATTCAGCATGCATCTACTATCGTGGCATATACAATGAATGCTTCTGTCAATTTGGTAACTTTCAGAGAAATCCTCGGATCCTTTTCATACACATCATAGCCTCCTGATTGCTACTTTTCAAATCATAATAACAAGTATTCAAACTTCCCAGTTATGTTATTGGCCAGAAGGCTAATGACCACTGGAGTATGCAAAGTTATAATCAAGAGCAGCAGCAAGAGGAGACCAGCTGACTTTCATCTATTCTCCTGGGGCAGAGGGTTGGGATGGGAACATGAAAGTGAGGGCACAGTGGGCATGGCTGGGCATTCCATCAGAGCATCAAGAGTTAGTGTACAGGACATGTGGCTTTCCTTAAATCTAGAAGAGAGACATGGTAAGTCCTCCAAGGGGCACTTCTATTCAGAGAATATGGCATCCTGCTTCCTTGATAGATGGCAATTCATGATGGGGTTGGCTTATGCGAGTATTGGCAAGTTACAGACAGGCTCTTTTACCATGCCACAGAATTACAATACACACCATATCTTGCTCAAGGAACTTACCATTTTTCTTAAAGAGATGTTTTCGGAGACGAGTGACAGGACGATTCAGAAAATCTGGCTCCAATTGAGTAAAGACTTCTTTGATTAAGGGCATGCCAGTCACAACCACTGAGGGTATATCAGCAAAATCCAAGCTTAAAACGTTCCCATATTTCTTTACAAACTGAAAAATATTTCAGTAGTTACAGCTCAGTGAGTTCATGTCTGTGTGTACAGAGATGGCAGGCACGCATGTAGCCAATGGGACTCATGTTGAGATGTCTGCAAAGGCAAGCATCTTCCTCTATGTAAATGTTTTGAATTTTTTTCTCTTATAAATTGGGTCCAATTACAATATGTACTAAGAAGAGAAATTTCCCTTTATAAAATTCCTAAATAATTCAGCAAATATGAGTGAGGTATGCAGCTACTCTACTTTTTTTCCCTTTTTTTACTTTTTT
>JAQHUG010000012.1:15601918-15612958 GCA_028555095.1 Dicrostonyx torquatus | reverse complement strand
ATTGTATAGGATTGTTTTGGCTATCCAAATTCGCAATATTTACTGGATTGTAAATATGCCTGGGACAGAGATAGACTAGGGATACATGGTTAAGACAGGGGAAAATATTTATTTTGGGTGTACATTTGAAACTTCCAGGCCTATGGCCATTGTACCTGGGGCAGGGGAAGAATTCTCAAGATCAGGGGAAGGAGAGAGCTCACCGTCAGAAATAGACAGTAGGTGTGGAAGCTTAAGCTGTTGATTGACTTGACAATATTACTCATATGGAATCTGTTTGATCTGTAACAGTTGTATCCAGTTTGTAACTGAGGCTTGTATTTATTTTTTCAGTTTACAAAAAGAGATGAAATTTTTAGGTATTATTAATGTTACCATTGTTTGTAATCTGTATGGAATCTCCACAATAGAAAGATCAATTAACAAATCTCTGTCTTTAAACTGCTGGAGTTTACGCATGCCATTGAGTTATTGCTAAGGCTTAGAGAACCACCCCCCTCAAAAAGAATTTCAGGTTAAAAATGAACAGTTTTTCCTTCTGTGCAGAGAACTGGATATTGAACAGAGATATTTTACCATGATGAGAAGCAACTTTAAGCTCATATTGAGAAGATAGCCAAAAGAAATTTATTTTTTTGTGTCTTTGAATATGATAATAGCAGTCACAGTTTTACAAGGGCTAGATTAACAGTTTAACAGAATTCCACAGCTCTGAACTTTTGAAATCTTCATATCAAATAGTGAGAGGGAAAGAAATCTCAATTTTTAAATTTTTTATATACTTTAAATCATTGTTAGAACTTTTACAACTTGTGCTTATATACCTTGTATCAATTTCTCATCTCCTCATAATTTACTTCAGCTTTTATAGCCTTAGACATTTATAACTTACACCCTAAATCATCTTCCTAGACCCTTACAACCGACACAAACTTCATTACTGGGAATAGTCCTTGAAAAGCAAGTTTTTAAATAAAGGGATAGTTAAAAATTAAATTGAATTCTGTTTTGTGAGTTTATTTCTTTTAATGTGAAGCCTGTCAGCCAGGTACACTGTATGAATCTGCCTTTTTGGCAGGAGACCTAGCAGCTCAGGAAAAAGGTAGACCTGGTCTTCACACAGGAAGTAGATGGGTGGTGGAGGAGCTGGTTGCTTGCTGTTGCTAAACTGACAAAGCTGCAGTTAGCCATCAGCGTCATGAGAAATCTGAGAAGGATAGCTTTGCTTAGGAAGTATAATCCAAATACCCTCTGTATCAATTAAGCTGACAAAGATTTACCTGCTGCCTGGATGGTTACCATAGGCTCCTCCCTGGTGGTCTTGGGGGCAGAGGTTGCTAGTCTTTGGCAGTCACACAGGGCAGCATTAAGTCTTCCATTGACACACTGAGCAGCATTAGCCTGAAGGAAAATAAGCTGAAGCTGCATCACACAGAAGGTCCAAGAGCTTTCTTGTGAATGGGGAGCTTGACAGACTGGCCTACTTTGGTGTGGCAAAGAAAGTCAAACAATTTTCTGGTGTCCTGCTTGTCCTCAGATTGGGCAGGGTCCTCACAGCTGGTCAGGCTAGTTCTTTGCCCAGTGTTTAGTGTTACTACAATCCAGGTAGAGTTATTTCGCCCTGTTGTCTTCTTTGGAGGAGACCATGGGACTACCTTCTAGGAGATGACAGCTTTGTCTATCATAGGAAGCATTTTTAGTAAACATTTTAAATGTTCTATTTGGCAGATCTCTGAGGAGTTTGAGGGCCAAAATTGAATTCACCAAGTATACATCTAATTTTAAAGAAACTTTACTGGCTTCTAGTTACTTGCTTTAGGATTAATCTTAAAAACATATATAGAAGACTATGTAAAGGGAGGCATAAATTGGTCTCTTCCTCCAAGCTTGTTTCTGTAAATGATTTGTATTTGTACTTAGCATAACTACAGCGTAGTTTTGAACACAATAAAGAATTTCATCACTTATAAGGCGACTATTAACTTTCATGTCTTAATTATCTTTAAAAGTTTACAAGTTATTAGCTTTTACAGGATTATGATTTTAAGGTTTTATTCCTGTTAAATCTTAGCTTTAAAATTTGAATTGAAAATTTCCTGTAAAATAAACTTAAATAGCAATCACAGTCTTTAGATGTACTGGGAACTTTACAAAGTCATAAATATAACCAACAGAGAGCCTGGAAGCCTATTTTCCCTTTTCCTTATAGTCCATCGTTACAGAATATTGAAGTTTCATGTATGACTCGGTTTATCCAAATAATTAGAATTTAACAAAGCTAGCAAAGACAATGAGGCTAGACTTATATTTTTTAAGTCAGTTATTCTTAACCTGAATAGATCTTAGAAACTGACAAACTGTACTTGTCAATATATTTTATTTATTAAACTTATGTCACTTTTCTTTAAATTTTTTTTTGTTTTTTGTTTTTTTATAATCTTAAAAATCATCATATTAAAAATACATTTTAATCCAAAGTTTCTAAGATTCATTATTGCCTCCTTAGTTAAAAAAATATGGAGAGTTTATTTTAAGTTACATATTAATATTCATTATTAAATTAAGAGAGGCAGGATTTGGGTCTTTTCCTCCATGTTGTAGATAATAGAGCCAGAGAGAAATAAGTTTGACCTGCAGCAGTCCCTGTTCACAGCGACAGTGGGGTGGAGCCACGGGCAGGGCCACATGCACAGCATACACCTGCAGGGAGAAGCATGCAGAAGGGCCAAGGAGGAGCTCTGAACCCTCTCTTGCCAATCACAACTCATTGAGAACAGCAGAAAAGATTCTCTCTTCTTAAACTGCCCATTATACAAAAAGTGCTCTGGATTCAAAACATCTGGATTGGCCCACTCTTTGGGGTCCCTGCATGACTTAGTCAAATTGTGCAGGATCTCTGTTCCATACAAAAGGCAACAAAATGTCATAACTTGAAATATGGCCTGCATACCCAGATAGACAGATGGGGGGAGTGGTTTTCAAGCTCCTATGCCTGAGACTCTTGACGTCCTGAACTTTTCCCCCTCACCAGTCTACTTCTCTACTGTTAGTTGAACTATGGATCCATTCTTTCCCTTTTATACATAACAGCTTTTAGTCATGGACTGTAATTACTCTATAGGAAAGTTTATCAGCATGTCTCTACTACTCTTTGTCACAAAATATACCTGCTTACCTGGAAGAGGTTAAGTTATGTGTCTACAACAAGGTCCTGTAAGCATTCAAGAGAAGATATTGAACCTTGCTGCTCACAAAGGTCAGGTCCATGATCGTATATCCTCTTCTTCTCTGTTCTCTTCTATAGAATATGTTAATGGGGTATAACACATAGTCACACCACAGCTAGTCAAAGATGTGCTGATGCATAAGAAGGAACTCCTGCTTTGACAGATAGGTGTATGATCATGAGCCTTTTCCCCGTGCTGTTCTTTCACCAGGACTTCTGGGCTATTCTTTAAATCTCTCTGGATTCTGTTACTCCTTTTCAGTTTCTCACTTCCATCTTAATGCATCATTCAATCTGTTTTCCTAGACTCATACAATGACACACCACTGTTGTCCTGCTCCTCACTCTACATTCCCTTCATCCACAGAGAGGCAGGGCTTTCTTCTGGGAAATCCTCATGGCTCCCAAGCAGTGACTCCATGTTCTTAGTCTCCTCCAACCCAAAGTCAAGGTTTGAAGGTATTCAATAAATATTGGCTTGAGCAATAAAAGAATAGTTTCAATTCTGAGTATAATACCCTGCACACCTAATCTCATTTTATTTCTATTTGGATCTTATAAAGAGGTTTGAGTCAAAAAAAAAACCCCTGAAGATCTTTATGGTTACATAATGTGCTCACATAGTTGTAGGAAGTGGAGTCCTTATTGGAACCAGGTCTTTCTGCTAGCAAGGCCATAGCTTCTACCCTCCACTGCACAGTTATTTAGATTTCTCAACACCCAGAACAGGTGTCAAAATTGATGTTAAAAGTCTGTGGGAAGCATTTCACTGGGTGCCTAGGGTTAAGTAAATGAATAGGAAAAATGCAAACACACCTGGGCAATTGAGAAATCAACTTCCAGCCTTGAGATTTCCACTGACAAAGGAAATAGTAAATACAGTGGCTGCTCCTCTGATTCTAAATATAAGGCACTTGTGCAAAGATGGGTGAACACGCTTTTCTGGATATGATGCTGTAGATCATCTCCACGAACAATATATTCAAGAGTCTGAGATAATTGATCTAGATCTTCAGAGACTGGTCATTAGACAGCAAGGGAGGGAGCTTCAGCTGTGTATTATAAAGAGGGAATACTGGTGGCCAGGAGAGATGGGTAGTAATGTGATCAGCATGAGGTCAATGAAGACAGGGAGTTTGGACAGGGATTCATGGAGTAAAAAGGAAAGGAGATACTCTAATGTCAAATTCAGTAAGTCCTGTGGATGGAGCAAGGGTCAGTATGAATCCCTAGGGCAGGCTTGGTTCTGGATCCTATCTCTTGTCACTTAGTAAAAGAGATCACTTTTATGTAAATTCTGTTTCCCTGAGACTTAACTTTCCAATCTAGCAAATGAAAGATGATTAAAAAATTAGGATGATGTTTTGGAAGAGATAAAAGTCTGCAGAACATCATGATTACTTCATAAATATTGCTCCATATTCTTTAAACTGATATTTCACTATGGACTGTCTTTCTTTGAGATACTTTGGGGTTGTAAGTAAATGTTGGAAATATGTCCATGGGGACACTCTTAGAGATATTAGCCTCTTTCTCTGGTGTTGGTCTATGTGCCTCAAATGTGTTTTATATCTTAATATCTGGTCTTTTGAGGTTTGTAAAAAATTTCCTAAACTCAGTATGCATGTTCCTAGTCCTGAGATCTGCCCAAGTAGACAAAGTCTGATGGAAAGTTATGCCACATACCTGCTCACATTAACACAGGAAGATGAGACTATCCAGTGGGAATGCAGCTAGGTTTTGCCTAAACATGTTTGATCAAAATCCCTTCTAACACCACAGCCAACAATATGTGTTGAATATCCATTTAGATACATGGAGTGCTTCACCAGATATCCACTTGAAATGACTTCTTAGGACATGAATCCCTAGCACCTTTAAAGGTTAGTTGATATCCAACATGGACTTATGTACATGAGGTTGGGAGTTACCTTTAGCAGATAGAATTCAGTCAACTTGGTGTCAACTCTCACTTCCCTGGGAAAATTAAGGGTATGATGTTGCCCATTCTCTGTACCACATGGATTGAAGTAGGGCATGAACTCTTGGTCAGCCAAACTTGCCTGCCTCCCATAGCCAATCACTCCATCAATCTCTGTCTATACTTTCTATTGGAGAAAATAGGAGCTTCTATTAAGTTCTGTATTTCATCTTGTTGTTTCATCGAGTGTTTTTCTAAAATTACTAAATAGGCATTATGGGACATTAATGAATACTTAGTCACAATTTAGAAAATAGGACGTTTCATGAAATAGAAGTATTCCTAGCCTCACCTACTAAAATTTTCTACACCTGGGAGAAAGAAAAAAAGTGGACTGAACCACTCTCCCCCAATCAATAGAGAGAGAAAAATCAATGCGCAAAGCTAACAGTAGAGTTACACTGAGACATTGGCAGTGGCAGCCATCGGGGAGGGGTGGATCTCTGCAAATACCATGGCTAGCCAAATACAGATTTGTGGGAAATTTAAAAAAATGTAGTTTGGTTCAAAATGATTCAGTAGCTAGTGTTTGTTCAAACATCCAGACTCAGACCTAGATTAGTTTCTTTTAGGGATGTTCAAGTGCAGTGCAATTTGGAAAAAGTTTGTTGGAGATATTAAACTCAACTGTATGTATATAAGAGAAATTTTAAGACATGACGGCTTTGAAACTCTCTGTAAAGTGGCATCTTCCACGAAGACAGCTACTATATGTTAATTAAGAAAACCTGTATAATGTAAGTGTCTAAGGAAGCATTGGGTGTAGCCTGGTCACCCAGATAGGGTAAATGTCACTGGGACATAAATTATGTCTGCTTTCAAATTTTTGAGTGGAAAACAGGTTGCATATCTCTCTCTTTGGAGAGACAACACTGTGCTTAACAGTTTTGGTGCTGCTAGTGCTTATCTGTGAGCAGAAGGACATGCATGCTTCCTCCAGATCATCTCTGGAGTAAGAGAATGACAGTAATCTCCCAGTCAGAAAATCCCTGGAGGAATCTGAAGCATCATAAGGAGGTATTATCTGAGATGATTCTTCTGGATGGGGGAGAACTTAAGATAGTGCATTCTTGATAGAGAGAAGACAAACGTTTTGAGTTTGAGGCAAGAATAAGGGCAGTGCAAAGAGAAGACATGTAACGGAGCAAGATCACATGAAAGGATGGTGATGCTAAGGCTTGAAGTCAGAGAAGTGACAGCACAGGACGTCAGCAAACTATGTAGTTTGCATAGTATCCAGGGGAAAAAAATGTCAATGTACAGCTAAAAAGGATCACATCAGTGGATGCTCATGTGGTAATACCACTCTTACCAGAGACTACTGGACTGTGCCACTTGACTTCTGTTTTCACTTAGGGAAGCAGTCTCTAATATCTGTACCTTGGCAATCAAGATGCTGACAAAACTTCTTCAGGATATGTCTATTCTTAAATTCACATTGCATCACAGCTCTTCCAACTTTTCCCATGCCACCATTGCCATTGTCTGGTCCTTTCTGAGACACAAATTCTAGAAACACCATTCTACTTTGCCCATGTGCAAACCACATGCTCACCTTGGACTTTTGGGTAGAGATTCATGTAGAGCAGAATCCAGGACCGTGTTGTGGATGTTGTCTCTGTCCAGCAAATAAGAGGTCCAGAGTGCTGCAGATGAGATTTTCTTCATCGGAACTTGTAGTCTTCTCTGGGTACTAGAAAATACAGTATGTATTCACTTATCTAGAGGGGTTTTTTTGCCCCCAAATACAAAGTCTTTACCCTAGGAAGTGAACTTAAGGGAAACAAACACAAGAGACTCTAAGACTTGACAAGGAAGTAGAGGTATCACAAATGCCCTTCCCAAGTGCTATCAGAAAGCTTCTGTTACTTAGTTTAATGGAACCACACTCTCATGCTTGCAGATTCTGAGAAGCCATTAGACTGTAAAGAGAATGCGCCTTTGACAGACTTAACATTTAATGTTGTGGTAGTTTGAATGTAATTGGCTCCCATAATCTCATCAGGAGTGGTACTATTAGGAGGTGTGGCTTTGTTGGACGCTAGATATGGCCTTGTAGGAAGAAGTGTGACACCATGGGGATGGGCTTTGGGGTTTCATATGGTCAGAATAGCACCCAGTGTGTCACTGAGTGTGTCAGTCAACTTCCTGTTGCTTTCAAGATATAGGACTCTCAGCTACTCAAGCACCACGTCTGCCTGCAGGTTACAGTGCTCTCCGTCATGATGATTTTGGACTGAACCTGAACCTCTGAAACCATAAGCAAAGCACCCATAATTAAATGTTTTTCTTTATAAGAGCTGCTGTGGTCATGGTGTCTCTTCACAGCAGTAAAATCCCCAACTAAGACAAATATCAATGGTATCACATATTAGCTGTGTGACCTAAGTCACTTTAGATTTCTTTTATTCTGTTGCATGTTTTATAAAGTTGAAATAAGACACATTTCTTGAGAGGACATTTTTTAATTTTGCAAAGTTTAAAAACCACAAAGTGAACAGTTAAAAATCAAACTATTTTCTGAACGCCCAGAGTAGTAATGTAATTCCTCTGTGTGAGACAAAGCCATTGCTAACTAACTTTTATAACTTTTACAGTTGAAACCTGTTTCCAAAATTTATTTCTTATCAGATCCCATTATTTTTACCCTGCCTAGGGAGACTTCAATTTCCCAATGTTATTTCTCATGTTAATAGCCTATACCTGAACACAATATGGCTAGCACCATTTAATGTTTAATGATTACTATTCCAGTAAGGTAAAATATAAGGTGAACGATGTTCACCCTCTGCTCACTGCAAGAAGAGGTGTCCAAATTTAATGAGTCACAGATGACAATGTTGGTGCAATGGTGTCTTTAGCCAGTAGCTCACTGAACGCAAAACTACATTCAATTTGACAATGTTACTGAGTTAGTACACTGAAAATAAGGAAATCTTACTGCGTATTTTCGTTTTGTAGAACTGTAACTTAAAATAACCCTGCTCTTTTATTAAACCACTAAGTTTGTGGTAGCCTGTTTTAGCATCAAACTATTAAACCTCTAATTCTTCCATAAGAAGATGATACAGGCAGCATCTTCTTCACCTTTCCCATTTCCTTTAGGAAAGCATCAGTGAATTCTCTCAGCTCATCAGGATTCCAATCTACCTGGTGTTTGTTGACAATCTGAGAAACAAACAATTTCAGATCTTACCAGTATCTAAAAGGTTTTTGATGTGGTTCAAGAAGATATTTCTCATCCATGGAAAAGCCTTGTAGAGCCGATTGGGAAAATGAGACAACCATGGATACACTATGACACCTTAGTGTATTAAGACAGTCTTGTCTTTCCCTCTTTCTTTTTTACAGTGAAGAAATGAAGGGATTTTATTTTTCTCTCAGCTCCCTAAACTAAAAGAACTAAATTTGAGCATTTTAGTTCTACTATGAAAAATATACTGAGTCTCAAATCCCTTCTTGTCCCTCTTTCTGATTGCCCCCTGGTTCATGCCACCACCTCTCACACCAGGAGGCTGTCATTGCATGCGGTAGCTTTTCTAGTCCTAAATCCATGTTCAGTCTGTAATCTACAGGGCATCCCAGAGACGTTATCTAGCAGTTTAAACACATGACTTAGTAAGCCTTGGACTCATTCCTCCACAGCATTTCCCTTATACTCACACCAAGTCCTGTGGCTCTTCACTGTGGCTTGGGCTGAGCTGGTCCTTGAGTACCCATTTCTTCTTCTCTATGATTCAGTGTCCTCTGTGCTTGCATTTGGTTTTAAACATTTGCAGTTACAGTGCATTATGCCAGAAAGATCTCCTCTGAAATCCATATGACCCCTGCTCCTGTTTTCACAAAGTGGCTCTTAAGTGTCACCTCCTTCGAACTCTCAGACTGATGGTCTCGAAGCTACTATTGTCTTTTCACCCTTTCTTAGTCGCCTGCCATGATTTATTTTCCTCAGAGAAACAATCAGGAGTATTAGTGTTTGCAGGTAAATCGATAGCACCTTGCCCCTTAACTATTATGTAATTTCCACATGAGTAAGACAGTGTTTTTATTGAAATAATGTGGTCATTAAATGAACTCTTTTTTAATCTTAAAATTATATTTTTAAATTCTCTGAGAATTACATACATTGTATTTTGAACATATTCCAAAGTAAGTCTTATTTTCTGATGAAATGTAAAGCCATTTTAAAATAATTTTTTCTCATTTTTTTTATTGAGCTCTATATTGTTCTCTCCTTCCCTCAAAAAAAAAAAATCTTGAATTTTGCAGGCAAATGGATGGAGCTAGAAAACAGCATTTTGAGTGAGGTAACCCAGACCCAGAAAGACAATTATCACATGTACTCACTCATAAGTAGTTTTTAAACATAAAGCAAAGAAAACTATCCACAAATCACAATTCCAGAGAACCTAGAAAACAATGAGGACCCTAAGAGAGACATACATTGACCAAATCTACATGAGAAGTAGAAAAAGGCAAGATCTCCTGAGTAAATTGGGAGCATGGGGACCTTGGGAGAGGATGAAATGAACTCTTATTACTTCTATGTGGAAAATTAATTGTATGATATAAATGGCAAAGACACAGTAAGGGTATTAGTTCTGATGATTTCTAGATATTCTAGCATACTAATTCTATGGTAGTAGTAGGAATGATGATGCTAATAATCTTATTAGACTTAATTTTCAGTGGGCTTCCCTGGAGGGCAATGGGGACTGAGCAACTGAAGTCACACAAAGATAGTAGACCATTGTCTATACTATAATTGCTTTTATACTCTTCCACCAGCACCCGCATGTAATATTATTTATTTACAAAATTTACAGAAATAAAATAGGTTCAGTTGTCCATCAAACTGCCTGGTATTCTTGAGCATGTCAAGAAATATTAACTACCCTCACCTTCTGGCTGTTGTTCCTTTCCTAGAATTTCTTTCCTTGAGACACATATTCACAGATCAGCTCTCTCTTAAGTTCCCAGGCTCTGACTACGCTGGAGGAAAGCAGATGGAAGTGCTGTACTGGGAGATAAGATGAGAAAGAGTTAAAACAAAAAATAACTTCGACAACAACAACAATAATTTGTGATTTTTTTCTTTTTTGTATTAATGCTGAACAATTTATTAGATGTAATTTATTAGACACATATCACACTGGTCCTACTTTACCAGCCCCTTCATGTGATTGTAATACCATCTTCAACTCTTCATCCAGTTGACCCCAAAGTTATGGCAACAGTGGTTGGCCATGAAAATAGCTTCCCATTCCATATCAGAATCAGCTAACTATGCTGTTTTTTTCTTTTCTTTTCTTCTCTTTTCTTTCTTTCTTTCTTTTTTTAACAAGGGACTGACAATTATTTATTACTCCTACAACCTGTAAAAGACTCTAGAATACAGTATTTTTATTAAAACACACAGTTCGTCTTCACGTTTAAGAACTCACTTCTTTTGGTATTTTATAGGTTTGTTTTGTGGTGCTGAGAGTTGAAGCCAGAGTTGTAAACATGCCAAGCAACAGCTCAGCTCTACTGCCCCTCCTCTCCATTTTGAGGCAGGTTTCCATATGTAATCCAATCCTCAAACCCTCTCTCTGCCTTAGCTACTGTGATGGGGAAGGCACTGCTGAAATTCCTCCATCTTGTATTCTTGCTTAATCTGTTTCAGGATTAACTGGAATTTGATTCTCTTTGATGGAGAATCCCATGGAAAATTACCCAACTTTATTCAATGAGGCCAAAGTTAATGTTTGTCTGCTTAGAACCTGCAACACAGCTAATAGCTTATCTTAGCTTCTGTTAAACTGTTAAGGAAACACCAGGGCTTTTTTTTTTT
>JAQHUG010000012.1:15585110-15600032 GCA_028555095.1 Dicrostonyx torquatus | reverse complement strand
ACAACATATCCGAACCTATGGGACACTATGAAAGCAGTGCTAAGAGGAAAGTTCACAGCACTAAGTGCCTACATAAAGGAAATGGAGAAAGCTCACATCAGTGACCTAACAGCATGCCTGAAAGCTCTAGAAAAAAAGGAGCAGACTCACCCAGGAGGAGTAGAATACAGGAAATAATCAAATTAAGGGCTGAAATCAACAAAATAGAAACACAGAAAACCATACAAAGAATCAATGAAACAAAGAGCTGTTTCTTTGAGAAAATCAACAAGATTGGCAAACCCTTACCCAAACTAATCAAAAGGCATGAGAGTGAACAACCAAATTAACAAATCAGAAATGAAAAATGTCACATAACAACACACTTTGAGGAAGTTCAGAGAATCATCATGAGCTACTACAAAAACCTGTACTCCACAAAATTGGAAAATGTAAAAGAAATTGACAATTTTTTAGATAGATACCATCTACTAAAATTAAATCAAGACCAGGTGAGCAATTTAAATAGACCTATAAGCCGCGAGGAGATAGAAGCTGTCATAAAAAATCCTCCCAACCAAAAAAATCCCCAGGGCCTGATGGCTTTAGTACAGAATTCTCTCAGCACGTTCAAGAATAGCTAATATCTATACTCCTCAGTGTTCCACATAATAGAAACAGAAGGGTCATTGCCAAATTCTTTTTTTTTGAGGCTAAAGTTACCCTGATACCAAAACTGCACAAACACTCAACCAAAAAAGAGAATTAAAGACCAATCTCACTCATGAACATGAATGCAAAAATTCTCAATATGATTTTTTTCCCTAGAGTAGAGAATATTTTCATGAAGGTAGCCAATTACCAGCCTAAAGAGAAGCTTATGTGAAAGACTGGTTTTATAAGCTTGGTCTCTCCTTCTATTTCTCCACATAGGAGCTAAGTCTCTGATGTGGGATTCCCCTCTGTATGCTGTGAATACCATTAGTTAATAAAGAACCTGATTTGGGCCTATTGCAGTACGAAATAGGACAAGGTAGGAATTCCAAGCACACTGAGAAGGAGAAAGTAATCAGAGTCAATGAGAAGCCATGTCGCCACCACAAGAGACAGACGCCAGATGCTGGACAAGACCTTACTCATAGACCACAACCATGTGACAATAAACAGATTAGTAGAAATAGGCTAATTTAAGACATAGTAGCTAGCCAATATGAAGCGTGAGCAGTGTTGTAATAATAATACAGTTTCTGTTTGATTGTTTCAGGTCTGGGTGGCCAGGAAATGAACAAGCAGTCTCTGCCTACAAGCATTTACCAACTCCAGCTTATCCCTTGATTCTCACCTCCTCTCTCTTGTTAATTTGATTTTGTTTTGTTTTGTTATACCTCTTTTTTTGTACTGTATCTCACCTGCCATGTGCACCCAAACCTAACATCCTTCAATTTTTAGCTTCCTCTGGAAAGTGAGTATCCTATCTATGCTCCCTCTCCAGAGACACTTCACGATTAAATTAGAAGAAACCTTTATGTGTGGATATTTTAAATATATATTATTAAAATGATTTACTTCCAACTGATCCCCCATCACCTATGTGAAATTCAAGATAAGATACCTAAAATAAAGTATAACATGGGTTAATGGAAACAGCAGTTGACAAATATCTGGTCAAATATAAACAGACATTGTACAAAGCAATTGCAATTACTGTCTTTTCTGTTTCAAAAATGAAGAAACAAAATCTTAGTTCTTGTGTTCTGAAAAACTTATATGGTGCAAGGAAGAATAAAACATTAATTTTAGATGCTGAAAACTTAATTTTGCATTTTGAAATTCTAAAAGTAAAGACTAATAATTTAGTAATGTTTAAAGTTAAGCCAATTTAATAAAAATACTCATCATGCAAATAAACACAGAAAATTAAGATAAGGAAAATATTGACTAATAATAAATCATAAGGGAGAAAAAATAAACAAGAAATTTATGAGTTAGTTCTCATATGCCCACGATTTTAGTAAAAGCAAAAGAATAATTATATCAAAAATAAAATTATGATCTGACTGGCTAAAAGATTGATATAGAGTCTTAGAGTGTTTCAAGCAGAAGCATTTAAAATATAAAGTTGCTGCTCATGTGCCATAGAGTCAAAAATTACTGCATCTCTCAACTTTGTGCCTTTTATGAAATATATTTTTTAAGTACTTAGTTTTTCAATAGTTTCCTTGGTCTTCATCTCTTTATGGGCTACAAAAGGTTACTGCTACAAAATTTAGAGCTGGAAGAAATTTTTATAATATGTACTATTTCATATACAAACATGAAAACGTAAATACAGCAGCATATGGCCCAAGATCCCAACTGTTGTGTTCTAGAAATACTATGTCATAGATATTTTTCCTATGTCAAATATTATTACATGATGTCTTAATATGTCAATCTTGTTATGAAATACTATGCTTAGCTTCCATCCCTGGGATTTCTCTGGACCTCAAACGCCCTTCTCATGCAGTCCTGTGCAGTAATCTACACGGGAAGAAGGCTGAGGGACCTTGTGTGAAAGAAGCCCAGGAACTCTTTCCTGCCAACATTGATGAATGGATTTTTACTTTATTGAATCACAGTAGCAAAACTTTGCTATCTTGGGCACTTTATGCTATGCCAAGCAATAATATTCCAAGTTAACTTTTACAACAATCACATTTACTAGGTAAAATAATACTCTGTAAATACAAATAAGGGCTATGAATTAGTGGTCTTCTTTGTCAAACACTATCTGTCAAAAATAAACTAAATCATAACAAGTAGTGAATAAAAATGAATTTATGTTTTTAACTGATGCCATCTGCACCAGTTTTAAATATAAAAGACACATTATTTATGTTTGCTTTGTATTCTATTTGAATATTAATGACTAAATAATCTCATTCTTGAATATATACATTTTGAATAGTATCTTAAAAAGCAAAAGTTTAACCTACTTAATTATGTACATATTTTAGTCTTTGAGTTTTACCTCCCGAGCACTGGGCTTTCTGGAAGTGCCACCCACTGGACTCCATTTGTATGAAGCTTTTTTTGCCAGCCACCTTTTCCTTTCCAGAGTCCTTGCTGTCCCTGAAAGTTCCACCTAACTTCTTCCTACATAGCTATTGGCCATTCAGTTTTTTATTAAACCTATCAGAAGATACCTTTACAAAGACATCTCTTCATAGTGTAAGCAAATATTCTGCAACAGTGAAGCCACTATATTATTCAGTGTGGAGACTCCTCAAAAAGTTAGAAATACAGCTACAAGATAACTGTCTTGGGGCAGTTATCAATATTCAAATAACTATTTTCTACTATAGAGATACATGCCTGTGCTCACTGCTGTTCTATTCATTATACCAAGAGAATAAAAACAGTCTATATGTTCATCAACTGACAAATAGATAATGAAAATGGAGCATATTTATACACTGGAATATTATTCCACTGTTCAAGAAAGCTTTGAGTTTCTCTCCATTTCGGTTGATGTTGGCTGTGGGCTTGCGATAATATTATGTTATTTCCTTTATATCCCTAGTCTCTCCAGGATTTTTATCATGAAGGGGTGTCATATTTTGCCAAAGCCTTTTCTGCAAGTAATGATATGATCATGCAATTTTTTGTCTTTCAGTCTGTTTTGTGGTGGATTATGTTTATCAATTTATATATACTGAACCATCCCTGTATCTCTGGAATGAAGTCTACTTGATTGTGGTGGAAATCTTTACCTTTCTGATGTGTTCTTATTCTTCAGTTTCCGAGTATTTTCTTGAGAATGTTTATATCTATGCTCATAAGGGATATTGGTCTTTGTTGGGTCCTTGTACGATTTAGTTTTAAGAGTCATTGTGGCTTCATAAAGTGAATTAATAAACATTTACCTTATATTTCATAAAATAATTTGATGGGTCTTGGTAATAAATCTCCTTTGATTGTCTGATAGAATTATGAGCCAAATACATCTGGTCCTGGGTTTTTTATTGTTGTTGTTTGGTTGGTTTTGTTTTGTTTTGTTTTGTTTTTTTTTATTTTTTCATTGGAAGACTTCTATATATTCTGCTATTATTAGGCATTTTGGGCTAGTTTAAATTGCCTATCTAATCTTGATTTATCTTTGAGAGATTACATATATCACAAAATTCATCCATTTCTTTTATATTTTTTCAGTTTGGTGGAGTAAAATTTTTTAAACATAGTTCTTTACTGAATCTTTGGGAATTTCACATTATCCATCCAGTCCTGTTCACCTCTTAGTCCCTTCCTAACCTTCCCTTACCCCTGCAGTATTTCCCACAAAGAACCCTCCCCTAAATCAATTAAAAACAAAACAAGATATCAAAAGTACCCACCTCAGTCCTTGATCTGTCCAACACCTTCTCATTCATTCTAGGGGTATTAGGTTCTGCAGTGTGCCACACAGTATACCCTTTAATCCAATCAGCCCCACCCACAAAATGTTCATTGCAATGAGTCCTCGGCACACCATCATTACTGGTCCCTCACCAAAACTGCTCTTGGACATCCTGCTATTGCCCAAGTCATAGAGATCCTGTGGATATCATTCCGTAGAAACAGTCCCTTCATGCACTCTGGCAGGATATAGATTTGGTAAATGCTATGGTGGGCCAATCAAAGTCCCAGAATATAGGTGTGGGTTGTAACTGAGCTGGTTGGTCTGGAACATTGGGACTACCTCTCTCAGGTGAGATGTGGAGCCAGTTCTCCTAGGTCCATGCCATAGTGACCAACTCTTCCATGCCTGTGGTGTGGGGTAGAGCCATCTCTCCTGAGCATGGAGATAGAGCCAGATTTCCAACAAAGGGCTGGACCAGCCATCCCAGGGATAGGGAGAAGCAGGGCCTACTTTGCATAATCCTTGGATTTCAAAATGTATGTTTCCTATGGCTCCCTGTTGCGACACAGGCTAAGGACATCACCACAGACCCCAGGTGCAGGAAGAAAATGAACACAGACATGGCCTTCATTAGCAGTTCAGGCCTGGACTTCACCATAGCTCTGGTGGCAGCCCAGGCCACCCTAAGGAGTATGGCCCTGGAAGGAAGGCTCTTGTATACCAACATGGTCTCAGGTGGCTGTCTAGACTCCAGATAACTGTAGTACCCTTAGTGGAAATAGGAACCATGGACAATGACTGAAATCCTGGCTGTTGCTGGGCCACAGACCCAGACATGGCTCTAGACAGCAGCCCAGGCCTGAACAACATGATAGACCCAGGCCAGGTCACCCAGGTTGGCATGGCCATGGTGACAGCATGGCTTTCAGGCACCAATATGGCCACAGGTTGTGACTTAGACTCCAGATATCCATCCAGGTTTGGTGTCACTGTGGACCACGGACACCAATACATGGCCCTCAGCAGTGACCTGGCCTGGATGACACCATGGCCCCAGTTGACAATGTATGCCACTCAGACAGACCATTATGGGTCCAGCAGCAGCAGAGCCCTTAGCTGCCAATATGGTCACAGGTTGTAGTCTAGAACCTGGGCATCTGTATGATCTTGGTGGTACCACAGGCCATGCACATCAACATAGACCCTGGCCATGGGAGGACTGCAGACCCAGACAAGACTCTCATCAGCAGCTTGGGTTCAGATGCCACCATAGTCCCAGCTGGCAGTGAAGGCTGCCCAGTCTAGATCACCACAACTATAGGGTTGCCCTCAGGCTCCAAGGCCCCAGCTAAACTCCAGGTGGGGGCCTAGGAATCTGCAAGTCCCCCAGTGGTGATATGCATCATGGACATCAATGCAGTCACTGGCTGTGGTAGGGCCGCATACCTATACATGAACCCTGGTCCCAGATCAAGGCTGCAGATCTAGCAATTCTGGCCCCAGGCAAAAATCCAGGCCAATCAGTTGGGGAGAATCTAACTGCTGAAGCATGTCGTTTGGGCACCGACTTGGCCGCATGTGGTAGCCTCAACCTCAGGACTTCTCACAACCCTTGGTGGTATAAGGGGACAAAGACATCTACACAACCATGACTGTAATAGGTCCACAGACCAGACATGGTCCTTGGCAGCAGCCTAGGACCTGATGATACCATGTCCCAAGATGGCAAGCAGACCTCCAAAATCCACCTGTTCTTTATGGCCTTCGCCTCTTCAGATCCATCGGTCTCCTTAGGACAAGAACCTCCCTCTACCTCTCCTTACCTCCCATACACCACCATATAGTTGCTTACCATAATGGTGCAGCCCTGAGCATGTGGGTGTCCATCTATTCCTGTCCAGTTTTTGCAGAGCATGAATTTTTAAAATATGTCCCTGTGATTCTCTACATTTTTCTGTGTTATGTCTCCCTCTTCATTTCTAATTTTCTTAATTGGGATTCTTTATCTTTTAGCTAATTTGGCTAGGGGTTTAATTATCTCAATTAACTGACTCTTCTTTGATCTTTTTATTTTATTTTATCTTTCTTTTTTGAAAGATTTCAGCTTTGAGTTTGACTGTTTCTTGCCAGCTTTTAGGTTTTATGTCTTTTTTTCTAGAGCCAATAGGTATGCTGTTAAATTACTAATATGATATTTCTGACTTTCTTTTAATATAGGTACTTAGTGCTATGAATTTGCCTCTTAACACTGCCTTCATTGTACATTATAGGTTTGAATATGCTGTGTTTTCATTGTCATGTAATTCTTAAATGTTTTAAAAATTCGTCCTTGATGTCCATATTGAGTTATTTTTCATTTAGTAGTGAGTTGTTCAGTTTTCATGAGTTTATATACTTTGCTATTCCTGTTGTTTATATACAGGTCTAAGCCACAGTTGTCAGGTAGAATGTACTCCTCTATTTCACTTTTCGTATTGAGCTTTGTTCTGTGCCCAAGTGTGAGGTCAATTTGGTAGAGTATTCATGAGCTGCTGAGAAGAAAGCATATTATTTTATGTTTGAGTAAAATGTTGTGCAAATATCTGCTATATCTATTTAATTTCTGTCATTATTTAACTCCAGCATCTCTCTGTTTCATTTTCGCTTGGTTGTGGGAAAGAGTTAAGGAGAACCTGTCTCCACCAAGAGGGTAGGTCCGTAGGAAGTGTGAGGTGTCTCGGGAAGAGGCACACCTATGAATAGGTTTTGGAGAGACAAAGAATATGCTTGGAGACACAAGGATGAAAGTGCTAGAGGAACCTTGGATCTACACTAAGAGTTGAATTCTCTAGTGAATGGAACTGAAGTGGCAGCAGTGAAACCTTTCAACATGATGTTACGGGACTTGGGGTGGGACAGGAGAGATCATAATGGAGGAAAGGAAGGACAGTGAAAATCACCTGAGTCCCAGTCTGGTGTGGCTACTGGGAATCTCAGGTGGATGATGTTTCTAGGTATTAGAGACTGACACAGTTGGGGATGGACAAGAAGGGAGCTGACAGTGTCTCCAGGGATGTGTAAAACTGAATTTGAACCAAGGAAAAAAGGGATGGCAGATTCTCCAAGGAAAGGAGGTAAGGTGGGAGAAAGAACACCAGCAAGCAGGTTGCTATAGAGCTGGGGGTAAGAGAAGAGAGATCACATTGGAGGACAAGGAGGATGGTGAAAATGGCCTCCCTGGGTCCCAGCTCTTTGTGGCCACTGGGAGTCCAAGGCAGACAATGCATCAGAGGCTGGCATAGAGGAGAGGAGGAAACGTCATATGTCTGGTCCTCTGCTAGAAGACTTAAATGATGTCTTAGTTTTGTTTCTTATGATTGTGATAAGTTATCTGGACAAAAGCAAATGAAGAAAGAAATGGCTTACCTAACTCACAATTCCAGGGTTCGGTCAGTCAGTTTTGGAAAGTGAAGATAGCAGGAACACCTGGCCACATTGCATCCACAGAGAACAGTGAATTAAGATTCACATGCTGGTGCTCTCCTAGTGTTCTCCACACTTTCATCGTTCACAGTCTCCTTCCTAGGGAATGGTGTCACCCAGAGCACCAGGTCTTCCCTCTGCCATTAGCATAATCAAGACCATTTCTGAAAGACACTCCCTAGGTCAAACTAATTCAGACACCCTTTTGAATTTCTCTTCCTTGGGAATCCTAAATTCTATTAAGTTGACAATTACAAGAACCCATCACAGATGTGTTTATAACCCCATTAAGAAGTTACACAGTGGAAAGTATGTACCTTCTCCAAAATAAAGCTGGAATGCTGTTTAGATATGAATGAAGAGTCTAAATGGTCAAAGTGTAACTATATATTTTATGTCCATGTGAACACACGCAGAATGTTATATATGTAGACTAATATATGAAACACACACACATATATACAAACTTACTATGAACATACACATGCATACTTACATAACTACATATATTTTTATGAACACATCCCAGCTTACAGCTGTTAGAGCTACGGAAAAGGGATGGAAAAAATAGGAACCAGGTTACTGCATAAGCATATTGGGAAGACTAACAGCAGATTTGATGCATTTTACCTCAGTGTTTGTACAAGCAAATGTAAGAAATTAAAGAACTTGATAAATCAACTCAATAAAGGGGTTGTTTACGGCAATGTTTACTGTAATGTGTTGTAGGGAGGTCACTTGTTGATTTCTGGCCACCTGACTAGCTTAGATCTGGAATAATCACACAGAAATTATTAATTAAATCACTGCTTGGCTCATTAGCTCTAGCCTCTTACTGGCTAACTCTTATATATAATTTAACTGATTTCTATTAATCTGTATAAGCCACGTGGCTGTGGCTTACTGAGTAAAGTTCCCAGCGTCTGTCTCCAGTGACTCCATAGCTTCAAGTAATATTGTTCTCAGGCCTTTGATGGGGTTGAAGATTACCTATCTAGACAAAATACAATCTCTATGTACCTAAAGAACCTAATTAATCTGACTGTATGTATAACAAACATGAACAACTATTGACCTAATGTTTAATACTTGTATAACTTAAAGACTAAGACTTCATGTCAGAATATTAAATAGTCTGCAAACAAATGTGCAGCGAATGAGGGCAATGACCTCAAAATGTAAACAATTTATGAGTACCTTGTTTAGAGGTAAGAATAATATATAATACAATATGAAAATATATCCCAAAGGTTGTATCAATATACAAAACATCCTAAACAGAAGTAGAAACATGCATGTATACAATCTGACAGAATAACTTTGCATAGATGCACAAATATTATAAGCAGAAATAACAAATATAATTTGAACTTGTATCAATATACAAAAAACTATGCCAATGTATATTATCCATAAATAATAGCTCACAAGTAGTCACTCTATTACCCACTGTTAGTAATGCAAGGATAGTCGCCGTGACCTGTAAGCCAGTTTAACTTTGTCCTAGTTTTGTGTAAGTGGCAAGACCATAAACGGGTTTATTGTTACTGATAAGGATGTTTTCTTCCTCCGTCACAGACATTTATTGAGGCTTTATTAAGGGTACGGCTATTTTACCCTTATGTATGTATGTCCTGGTTGGAGGCAGCTCATAATAAACCAATAAATGAGACCTGAAGAAATAAATAACCCCAGGTATTATTGAGAAAAGTAATGCAAGGTTTGACAAACAAATGCTACTGGTGACCTCTAGAGGTCTGGTGGTCAAGACAGGTCTTTCTGAGTTGGAAGGGCATTTCATATTTGAATGTTAAGGTTCCAGAGATGCTAGCTGACTCCAAAGGAAGGAGAAGGAACAAGGGAAATGTGGTATATTCCCCCGGAGAAGGCAGAGTAGGTAAGCTAGCCTGCTTCATGCCATTGGAATAAAGTTCAGGCAATGGGCAGCTTCAAGTCAGAGAACACTTAATTTGGCTCAGAGCCTCCCTAGAGTGTGGTTAGCTGTTAACTGTTACTTTCCATTTATGCTCTGGAACTAAGATAAGGCACAGTTTCATAGTGGTTAGTGCACCCACATCACAGAGAAAAGCAGCTTGCCTTTGGTGGTCATTAAAGAGTGCAATAGCTCCCTTGTATAATGAAACCTTCCCAGGCACTCAGTAAGGTACCAAGCTGTAACCAACCTATCAGAACAGATCAGGGCAGATGATGGCACACAAGAAAATCACTCCCTACAGGCTCTGCCTCTAAGCTCGGCTTTGTTGGGTACAAAGTGAGCAGTCCAGGGATCATTTAAGAGCCAAGTGAAATATTTCAGTACTAAACCCCTAAAGGCTCGCAATCCACTTAGCAATTTCTTATTACAAAATGCATTCAGTGTATCTCCAAGACTTTTCATAGTCTGAGCATGTTCAGTATCGCTCACAGGTTCAGGTCTAAGGTTTCTGCTGACACTCAAGGCATACTGAGCTAAGAGCCCATACAAAATAAAAGTGGCCTACATACTTCCAAGAAATGAGATAAATTAAACATTCTCCTTGCAAATGAAAAGAGGAGACAATAGGCAAAGCAATATCCCAATTCAGCAGGATGTGAATTAAACCTTTATCTTCATGTCTCACAGAATGAACTTCTATAGGCTTCGAGGGGTTTGGGATACCCAACGTCTCTGGCCTTGCCCACTGCAGGCCCCACTGCCACTGTCTGGGCTGGGCTTTCCTTAGTGCCTTCAGTTTTCCTTGGCAGGGGTTCCACATTCCTGGCATACTCAGCTTTCTTGAGTCTCCTTTGTAGCTTTGGCTTCACTAATTCAGCTCCATGCAACATCTTTTGGGGGCCTGCTTGCTTGCTCCCAGTGACGCTGCCCACACTCACTGGTCTTCCAGTCTTTGAAGATTCAGCAGAAGCCTCCATGGTCTGACAGTTCTTGCATTTTGCCAATTTGCAAAAGTAGTAGCATATAGGAGACGTTGTGGGGGAGTGTCAGTGTAATGGGAACAGATGTTAGGTCCTTGGAGTTTGCTACAGCAGCTTCTGAGGTCTTAGGTAAACATAAGAAGGTGAATCCCTGGTAATCATATCCTTTGGCATCCCTGTGCAAGCAAGGTGACTCAGCATTGTGTGCTGCCAAGTGTTCATTTTCCAAACACAGTTTCTAAACACAGTTACATCCTTGATCCTATGTGGAATAGGTTTTTGCTGACTCCTCGTGTGACCTTGAGTCATCTTTCCTATTGTCTCAGGGTAAAAGGTGTAACTTCTTTTAAACAGCACCAATCTCTTCAGCTACCATAGCCTACTTGTTCTACCATGGGTTTACGAGTACCTTTTCTCCTTAGTAAGCTGTAAATATGGCTAAAATCATGTAGAAATCCTCACGTTCAATTATGAGTGATGTACTGCCTTGACACGCTCCTCCATCTAATCCCTAGGTCCACCATCTGTAAGCTCAGCCTTATGTAACCCTCAGAGCATGAGAAATATGAAAACACATTCTCTGCATCCAGTAGTCTTCCTTTCCACTTGGAACCTCTTGAACACAGATTTTACTACCCACATTCTCATCAGCAGCCTGGCGTCCTGAGTTCCTACAAGAATTATCACTTACAGCATTCTGAGTTTTTAAACTTTCCCAAACTCCTTCTACAGTTCAGGGCTAAAGGTTTCAGAATCACATGGTTGGTATGGTCATAGCAACAGCCTCGTTTCTTGGTAACAATTTTTTGTGCTAATTAGTTTGGCATGACTGTGATTAAACAGCGGTGGTAACTTAAAAGGGGTGGGGAGACTCGTGTTGGCTCATGGTTTCTGAGGTTTTGGTGCAGTAATCTGACTCCATTGCCCTGGGGCCCGTGTTGAGGATAATGTGGTAGCAGGAATATGTACTGGAGGAGGTTGCTCACTTTGTTTTGATGAGAAAGCAGAGAGATAAAACATCCAGGAGGGAGGTGGGATATAACTGTCAAAGACTATGTTCTCAGTTCCTACTTCAACAAGGCTGCACCTTCCAAAGACTCCACTGCCTTCTAATAGTGACATCAGTTGGGGGTAAAGCCTTCAATAGAGGAATGAGCTTTGGGGAAATATAGATATAAATTACAACAGTGTTTGTATCCAAAATTTATTTTAAAATTCTTATTTACATCTTTAGGACAAATTTATGAAAGTAGAACAGCTAGGTGAAAGAGCATATATAGTTAAGTATTGACAAATATAACTTGATCCCCAGGCTAGAGTCCCTGACATCATGTACAATGATGTTCAGAACTTGTGATTATTTCTTAAGTGAGTAAGAGAAAAGTGATTGCATTGTTGCTAATTTTTATTATCTTTTTAATTGTGTTATTTTAAAACTCTATAGTGTTGCCACTTTTTTTTCAAAAAGCTACTTGGATTTATTTATTTATTATTGATTAAAAAACCAAATCTTATTTCTAGTTGTCTTCTTCTGGGTAGCAGATCCTTTTCTCATTGATCTGGACTATATGACAGTTTGCAGGAGGCTGGCCTCCTAAGGCTCATGTAGTTGATTCTTAGTGGAACTTATGGGGGAGGATTAGAAGGTGTAGTGACACTGAAGAAGATGTGTCACTGTCAGTGGGCTTGAAGTTTCAAAAGCCCATGATGACATCAGTTAGCTTTCCTCTGAGTCTCCTTGTGTGTGCGTATCATGATATAAGCGCTCAGCTACTGCTCCAGTGCCAAGCTTGCCCCTCTGTGCCATGCTCCCTGCTATGATGGGCATGGACTTGTCACTGAAACTTCAAGACAAATAAACGTTTTCTAAGTTACCTTGATCATGGTGTATTAACAAAGCAGAAATGCATATTGACATAATTCAAAGGAACTAGGCCTTTATCAGTTATTCTGTGTCGTTAATATTTCTTAAACAATTCTCCTGGTCATTTTGCATGCAGTATTGTTGTTGCAAAGAAGTGTGTGTGTGGTGTGTGTGTGCAGTGTGTGTGGTGTATGTGGTATATGTGGTGTGTGTGGTATATGTGTGTGGTGTGTATGTGTGTGTGTGTGGTGTGTGTGTATGTGTATAATGTCAAAATCCTCAATTTCTTTTCAGCAGGGCTTCAAAGCCTTGTGCCATGCTTAGACATAATATTCCCATTTCAAAAGTACAATGCAATTCTCCCACATTGAAAACTTATTTTACATTGTTTTTGACCATTTGATACTCTTGTTATAAGAAGTAGATGGAGATAAAACTTCACTACCCTCCCTGTTATCAACCTAACTGGTTTCTACTCACTGGTTTTAAATGTTCCCTTTTCAGAAATTGTGGGAAACAAAGATCCTCCCTTCATTATAAGAGTTCCAGAGACTCAGAGTAGTAAAAGCCAGACACTTTATTTTATGACTTTGTAAAGCCGAGTGTAGCAGGGCACTGATTGCAGAGAGCATCTTTATAGCCCTAGACTATAGCTTCCTCCATTTCCTCATTGCTTGACTAATCAGGAAGGTGCAATCTCAGGTCATTTAACCCTACCTTCCTCTCCGTCCCCGACTAAAACAGTGGGTGAGTTCATCTTTACATCTTCCATCTGGTTTATTATAGAGTTTATCTGACACATGACCTTGCAGGCAAACTTGGCTGGTAGGAATTTTCTACTCTAAACTTCTGCTTTGGGGAGGGGCTAGGTTAGCAGAGGGGGTGTGGGGCTAGGTTAGCAGGTGTGTGCCGGGCTCTATTGCTTCCTGCGCCTTTGCATCTGTACTGAAGCTAGCACCTCAGAAAAGGACAGCTGCTGGTATTTCTTACAAAATGTGAAGCTTCTTTCTCTTCCTGTTTTGACCTATTTAGCATCTATCTATCCTCTGTCTGTCATGTACCTATCAATCTATCAATCGATCTGTCTGCCTAGTTATTTATTTACCTATCTACCTGCTTATCTATGATTGAGGCTATGTGTGCTTTTCATTGGTTTTATTGCTACTACTGAAATGGAATGGGTTAACAGCAGCGGTAACGCCAGGACCCCCCTTCTCCCAAGCCCAAAATAGGGACATTGGCCAAGATTTCCTGCTAGCCTAAGCAGGATAATGCCAGGTGGCTTGGTATCTTTAAAGCAAGGCCACTCGGACCCATGGCAACAGTAAGCCTATAGTCTGAAGGTCGGGCCTAGCTAACAAAGAGATAAAGGATGAATAGAGAAAACTAGATGTACCTAGACAAGGACAAGCTGACATAACTGAACTTTTCCCTTACCTCAAAGTAGCTAATAGAAACTGTATAATCTGTTTTTATAGAATATAAATACTGACTCTATGCTGTAAGAGGCATGCTCAGTTCAGGGCATCCTCAGTTCTGAGACATTAAACCCTCTTGCAATTGCATCCAGCTGGCTGGCCTGATGTGTTGCATCTTGACGGTGTGTTGAAGGCACCCAGGTCTCTGGGGTCTTTCACTACTATTGGTATTTTTGAAATTACAGAAGTGTAGTTATTTTTTTAAGTGAATTTTAATGTTTGCTCTCTCACTCCACAACTTTTGTTTGTTTTAGTTTTTCAGGGAATTCTTTTATTTGTTTTTGAGACAGAGTCTTGTTATGTAGCCCTGACTAGCCTGGAACTTGCTGTGGAGAACAGGCAAACTTCAGACTTATGGTTCTTCTCTTGTCTCAGCCTCTTTAAGTGTTGGAATTACAGCTATGTACCACCAGGCCAAGCTTCCCGGGTATTTTTTATTTATGATTTTCATTATCAATTTAGGATTCCTCTGGTCTGGTCAATAAGAAGTTCTTATGACAATTTGGCTAGTTAACAAGCAAGTCAGCTCCCCTCCCAGGTTTTATTTTCAGGGATGAGAATCTTCTGGCTCTCAGCCTAAGACTTCTCCAAAATACATTATAAACATGAGTGAAAATGTCATAATGAAACCATTTTGTAATTCAACATATGTTAATATAAAGTACATTATTTTAAAAAGGGTTCTTTTTTAGTGAAAGTATAAGAAAAATCTTGGAATGCTTGAATAATCTCTGGAAGTTAAGAGGTTGAATTCTTTACAGAGTTGAACTTGCATTGTGGAAAGTTCTTTTGGAAGATACTTAAAACTTAACAGTACAAATTGTTCCTTTGTTTCCCATCCTTTA
>JAQHUG010000012.1:15571552-15583695 GCA_028555095.1 Dicrostonyx torquatus | reverse complement strand
CGGGAACCTGCCCCAGTCCCTTTCTCACCCAGCTGTACCAGGCGTGGATGGCCACACCCCCGCCTCCTTTCCCGGAAACAATCACTGCTTTGCTAGGGAACGCCGTGAAAGCTGTTGCCTGAGACCCCTGCCCAGCTCAGACCAGCAGTGCTCAAAATGGGACTGCATCCGGCCGGGAGTCCGCACTGAGGCCTTCTGGGAATTGTAGTCCTTGGATGCTCGCAAGTACTCTCCTTCACTGTCCTGCGTACAGGCTGCCAAACTTAAACCCTTGTCGCATCTTGCTTCCTCTGTGGCTGGGTCACGACTGCCCAGCCCAAGACTTCTTATGTGTGCTTTTGTAATTCTTATACTTCAAATGAAAATTAGATAATCTAGCTGGATCTACCCTCCAAATGCATCTGTCTTCCAGCTCCTTTTCACCATCTCCACTGCTAATGCCCTTGCCTCTTTTCTCCGCTGTGCTTGTGCTGTGAGCATTCAGGCCCATTCTTTCTGGAGTGGTTACAAACACAACCAGATCGTATCAGGCAGCCTCTCAAACAGCTGTCTACTGGCTTCTCAGCCCTCTTAAAGTTTCCACCACGTCCTGTGTGGCCCCTGTAATCCAGCCTTTGGAATTCCCCGGACCTTGTCCACTACTCTTTTCTGTTCGTTGGCCTGGAGTCACTTGCCCTCAGCAAAGGCAGCAGGCAAATGCCTGTCTCATAGTCCCCTCTCCATCGGCAGAGCTGGGCAGCTGCATGGTTTTGTATATGTTCTCCTTAGGGGCTTTGCCAGAAACCTCCTCAACAGGGTTTTTCCAGTCGCCTGTACAAACCTCACCTCCCCTTTTCAGCTTCACTCAGTACAGCCCACGTCCGCGTCGTCTCTCTCTGATCCCCACTAGGAACTGAGCTTTCCAAAGAAGCTGTGAGTCTGCTTGGGTCATGATGACATTGCTAGTAATTAGACACAGTTAAATGCTCAAGAGTTATTTTTGCTGGTTGAGCCCATAGATCTATATATATATATCCCTCTCTAAGAAGCACATACACAAAAACAAAAATCTGAAAAACTGTCAAAGCTTTGAAAAGATTAGACTTCATAAGAAAAAAAATAGAAAAGTTCACAGTAGCGAAGTTGTCCGTTATAGTTCCAAAAGCACCAGCACAATTTCTAACTATGAAAATTTACCCTTTAGAATTCCAGTATGCTATCAGAGACATGTGATTTTTATTCATTGCTGGCAGCCATTGGAAGGTTTCAAAATAAATTTTAGAAACAGATTTGGTGTGAAGAAGGTGAAACAGGCAAATTGAGGCATGGGGTTTAAAGTATTTTCCCAAGCTCTCCCCTGCCCATCTAATGGCAAAAACAAAATCTGCACCGAGGTGGCTGCTAATGGTGCTATCCAGTTATTTTTATTGCACAATTGCTTTGATTCTGGCCAGGGCCCCTCTTGGGGATTATTTTTCTTATCTGTACAACAGAGGGTATGGGGTTAGACTGCATCACGAGCTGAATTCTGTAAAAGGAATGGATGTCAGGGGCTCCTGCTGAGCCCTGGGCAGTCACCTGTGTAAACTGTGTAGTTGCAAACTCAAAGAACACGTTTGAATTCGACCTGGAGAACAGCAAGGCAAGTGAAAAATTGAAAAATACTGTTATATATGCATTCAGACAACACAGAACAACACCCAAGGGCAGTGATTTGTTAAATTCGTAGAAAATCTGATTGAAACTTTGAGCTGAGCTGGAGCATATGTTTTCTGAGATGTGATGGCTTCACACCACCCTCCTGTGGTAACAACGTGAAACTACCAAGCAAGTCTTACTGCTCAGTTACTGGAAATAGGCTCTTCTGTTTCCTTCCGCACACTAGGATCCAGATCCAGAGGGTTGGCAAGGCTCGGCCCAAACCCATACCAATGGATTTATTGAAAAACACACTATCTGAAATAACTTCAGGGTAAGGCATAGATTAATTAGTGCAGCATTCCTAGTCCTTTGTGATCGGGGGTCAGCTTCCTTCCTGAAGTATGCTCCAAATAAAGCCACCTATTTCCTGCGCATGAAGCTTCTGGATTTGTGAACTGGTGGTATCAATGCCTTATGCAACCACTTTTCTTTTCTTTTCTTTTCTTTTTTTTTTTTTTTTTGGTTTTTCAAGACAGGGTTTCTCTGTGGATTTGGAGCCTGCACTGGAACTAGCTCTTGTAGACCAGGCTGGTCTCGAACTCACAAAGATCTGCCTGCCTCTGCCTCACGAGTGCTGGGATTAAAGGTGTGCGCCACCACTGCCGGCTTCAACCGCTTCTCTAAAAAGATGTCGCTATATCTGGAAAGCCAACTAAAGCATCTGTGGGACCCAGAGCCCCTGCCGCTGAGAGTTTACTTTTCTACAGTCGGATAGTGTTTGGTTTGGCTTTTATATCTCCCTGAACCTAAGACCATATGACCTCAAGAAAGTGGGGTACACTTTGTGATTCAAAATATTCTTTTTGGAAGAAAGTGGTGGTGATTGACCTCATGGCCTTGGGCATGCTGAGCAAGCACTCTGCCACTTCTGTCACTGAGGCACATCCCCAGCCATAAAACATACATTTTTTGATGACAGGATGTCACACTGGGTTGTCTAGCCCTGAAATTGCTATGTAGCCAAAACTGATATTGGACTCTCCCCTTCCAGATCCCACAAGTTGGTATTATCTGCATGTACTAGCACTTAGGGCTTAAAGTATTCTTACTTTCAGTTTATCCCAGGAGTTTTATACAATTGAAAAAACGATGAGCTAGCTCAGGCTGCTATTTCCCACTTGGGGGTACTTAAATGACCCCATGATTGTTTTTCAGTTCTATCCTTTCTTTGTTCAGTCAGCTTCCAAATAGGTGTTAGAATGCAATTTCCAAACCTAATCTCAACAGGCCATGATGAGGAATGTCTTGGAATGCCTTTCTCTTGCTACAGTGACTTCAAACAGCTAGATTCTGTGCACCTACAAAACAGATTTACTTAGGTTCTACGATACTCCCAAGCTGCGTATGGTACAGAATGTATAAACAGTACTGAAATATCTTATGCATAATCTAAAGTCGACCTTATACTGTCATATTTTTGATGAGAGGAAATTTATTGGCTATATTTGATATTTTTTGAAACTTACAGGTCAATATTCTTCTACTTTCATCTCGTTTGGTACCTTCCTTTAGTGACTATTGTAGCAATAGCATCATCACCGTTGTTGTTATTATGTTTGGTGTGTGTTGTGTAGATGTTTAGGAGTATGAGTGAGTTTGTGGAAGTCACTCTATCGCTTCCCATCTAACTTCTTGGCATGAGATCTGCCACCGAACCCGAAACTCATCTGTTTGGCCCAAGCAGCTGGCCAGAAAGCTCTGGAGATTCTCTTCTTCCATTCTCCTAACACTGGGGTTACAGGTACATGCTGCCACATCTGGCTCTTCATGTGGGTGATGGAGATTCAAACTCTTGTCCCTATGTTTTGTCACATGTGCTTTGCTGACTGAGCCATATCCCCAGTCTTGCAATCCTATTATTAGCAAAAGCTTTTCACCATCCCAATGGAGAGCCTTGTACGCTGTCAGTGCCTATACAAATCTGCCTTGGAAATTACTGCCTGAAAGAACAGAAACAAAACTCTCCAGGCTGTAAAGACTGACCAAATCTACCTCTCCACCCTGCCTCTGAGTATTGTGTCCCTGTAGTTGACACATTTGTTCTCAGGCCCCTACGATGAATTGTGCATCAATGAAGGCACATTCCCATACCCATTTCTGTGCCCCTGCATCTGCATGGAATGTTCTTATAGACTGTTGCCTGCAATGTACTCATGAATGAGTCCCCAGCTGTAATTTTTAAAAATTAAATTAATTTAATTGCCCCACCACACTAAACGCATATGCCACATCTTGTGTACGGAAGTCAGAGGACAAGCTTTGAAAGTTCTTTCTTTCCACCACGGATTCTATGGATCAAACTCAGATCTTCATTCTTGCAGTTAAAGCTCTTTTACCTCTGAGCCATCTTAGTGGGTAACAAAACTCCAGTTTGTTTCTGACAAAATCATGTTGACCTCACTCTACAAACCAAGGCAAATACAGTTGTCATGGGATTCTAGCCTTGCTCTCACTACTCACCAATGCACCCCATCCTAGGGCGGGGAGGGTCTCCCATATCCTTAGTCTTGACACTGTCCGCATTTGTTAACTTCCATTCATTAGCTCTTGACTAAGAAACACTTTGGACATGTCTCCTCCTCCACTTCCCTGCACTGCCATCCAAGCTGTGAATCTGACAACTCCATTATGTTCGCAGTGGAAAGAGAAACCATGTCTGTGTTGCTTACACACTGTCTGTACACGAAAAAGCCCATAAACTCTCATGCAGCTTAAATGAACTAATCCCATTCTTTAGGATCACCCTGGGAGCTAACAAGACTCCGACAGATTGACTGACAGAGAAACATAATGAACTTCTGTGAGGCTGTCTTTGTGCCTTTGAGGGGCATAAGGGCAGGCTGTCTCAGAGGGCCTTCCCCTGAGTCAATCAACTGAGCAATCCCAAAGGAAGTCTGCCTAACATTGCTATAATGAACCCTGAGTCACAGGGACCAACTGATTGCCAATTCTCTATGCATATGGCGCTCTTTCTTGCTAAACTTCCCTAGTGCTCCTCCGCTTGTTTAACTTTCCTTAATAACCAGCAGATGGCTTCTGTCTGGGCAGTCATCAGCTGGTGCTTAGCGATGGCACATTCAAGAGGAGGCATGGGGCTTGTTAGGGGTGGGGATCCAGATGCTGACACGCAGAATGCCAGGTGAAATTATCAGGCACCATCTAATTGGTGTTGGAGAGGCAGCGAGGACAGCTGAGAGGGGTGTTAGGAGGACCCCTTCCTGGAAGCGGTGACTATGGCTCAGCAATGTGTACCAACTAGCAAACACAAAGTTTGTGGTACTCAGGAGCTGCTTATGGGTCCTTAGCATTACACATGATGTCCTAGGTATATGGGTTTTCATTGATGTAGAGTGAATATAAACTTAGAACCATCATTTAGTCATTTGTTCAAATACTCAAAAGTTTTGGTATGGTCTTGCAGTACATCAGGCTACATTCAGTGTATACCACACTTAGGATCAAACAGTGAAAAATGATGTTTAATCATTAATTGTTATTGCATTTTAAGACTTGCATTATTATTATGTTTGAATGGAAATTATAATTGTATAGAGTTTGGGGTATAAGTCGATGTTTTGATATATGTACATATTCTTTCCTGTTTGGGTGGAATGTCCTATAGATGTCAATTAAGTCCATTTGATTCATGACCTGTTAGATCCCAGTAGTAGGTTTCCGTATGAATTAAAAAAGAATATTATTAAAGTACATCTAGATACATACATAGAGTCAAAATAGATGTATTTTTTTTAAAAAAAACTCCAATTTGAGTTTAATTTAAAAAATTAAATTCCAAGCCATCACACAGCAGTGGACATCATCAATCCCAACATTGAGGTGCAGCCTCGCTCTGTGATGTCACTGTCTTTAAAGCTCCTCTAAGGAAGGCTTCTTACCAGCTTCCTGACTTCCTCCTTCTAACTTAGCCATTGCTCATGGAGAGGGCATCAAGTACAAAATGGTAATTAAAAGGAAGGGGAGAAGAGGAGCCATGTAGGAGGTAGGGAGGTGGGGAGTACCTGCCCCTACATCCTGAGCACTAGCTTCCTATGATCTTCTAATGTCTTCCTGAGACAGACATTGGTGCTGGTCTAAGTGAGGACCCTCAAGAGAGGTGTAGAAACCCCTCCTGGAGATTGCCTAGGGACAGTAAAAGGCTCACCTGGGAGAGATGTCCTCTAGCATCTGTTTGCTGAAGGTCCTAGACCTCTTGGGCTGTTTCCACTCCTGTTAGAGGTTCTCCTGGGCAGGTACACCATGACTCTGGCATCTCTAATATCTCTAACATCTCCAAGGCAATCCAGGCTTCAAACTCACAGCTTCGTGCAATGGCCTATTTAGGCCTCCATTCAGGAATATCCCTGACACATGACTCAGCAGCTTTCCTTAGCATGCAGGCAAATTCCATATTTATTTCTTCTATATTTAACTCTAAAGCCAAGCCACATGGCCAGAGCTGCCAAGTTCATCTGCTTGCTGTGGCTGAAACATGGCCCCCTCATTCAATTATAGCATCATCTCTCTGTTTTTGATTGTTGTCTTTACTGACTAGGCTTGACTGTCCTTGAACTTCCTCTGTAGACCAGGCTGGCCTCAAACTCAGAGATCTCTGCCTCCTGAGGGCTGGGATTAAAGGCTTGCAACATTACACTTGGCTTGAAGCTTTGCTTTAATTCCTTTTTACAAGTTGGAAATTTATCTCAGTGGGATCTTGTTCTGAGGTCACTACTCCCTTTGTTTCATTTCTTTTTCCACTTATCCTCTTAAACATAGGATTTTCCTCTATTCCATCTCCTCATGCTTCTTTTCTCAAATTTTACATTCTGTAATTTACTTTGCTTAGCTTGCTCCCTTTCATTATAAATCTTCATTAGAGTTACCACTAATAACCAATGACAGAGTATGTACTAGGCTGTTTTGATATTTCTTCTGCCGAAAGAGCTCTTCAATTTAGCCTCCGGCAAACTTTTCAGACAAGGGCAACAAGAATGATCCTTAGGCAACATATTAAATTCTTCTTTAAAACCTCTTGACCCCACAGTTCAAATCTTTCTCAGCATCATGTCTTCCATGCCCTTACTAGTATGGCCCATTAAATAGGGCTTAAAACATTCTACTGCTTTTCTAGTCCAAGGTACCAAAGTCCAAATTCCTCCAAACAAAAACATGGTCAGGCCTATCACAACAATACTCAGTCCCCAGTACTAAGTTCTGTCGCAGTTAGAGTTTCTATTGCTGTGAAAAGTCCTCATGACCACAGCAACTCTTCTAAGGATAACATTTAATTGGGGTGTCTCACTTACAGTTTCAGAGGGTCAGTCTATTATGATCACAGGGAGCATGCCAGTATGCAGGCAGACATGGTTCTGTAGTAGTAACTGAGAGTCCTACATCTTGGTGGCAACAGGAAATGGTCTAAGTGCCATACTCAGTGAAGACTGAACAAAAGAGACTTCAAAGCCCACCTCCACGGTGACACACTTCTTCCAATAAGGCCATACCTATCCCATCAAAGCCACACCTCCTGATAGTGCCACTTTCTTTGGTAGCCCTTTTATTTTCTCAAACGACCACACTGTGCATAACGGGGATCAAAACAGCTACTGGTCTATGCCTCTTTACCCTTTGATTTCTCTCTTTTACAATGCTAAAGGTGACGTGAGGCACAGTCCTCTCTAACCCACTGGCAATACAGTTAGTGTCTGTCACCCTTGCTCATTGACATCCTGTTTGCTTTCTTTATTCCCGCATCTGCTCCTTTCATTCTACTCAATATCACAACTCTGAGAAACAGTTAAAACAACCAATTATTGATAGCTGTAATTTCAAGGTACATTCGATTGTAAATATGCAGTAAGAAGTACTCTGAACACATCAAGAGGTTGAAAGTGCAGGGTATGAGTGAAATATCTAAATAACCTTTTTACCACAGCATATTTAGACAGTCCTTGGGGTAGGGTTGTTCCTGTTCTCATCTGTATTCTCTAGCCTGTCTGGAGGACAGTTCTAGCCTTTACATCAGTGGGGACCAGCTAGTGTGGTCTACTCTGTTCCAAGGAGAGGTCAGGTAAATAATTGAACTTCTACATTCTCCCATGGCTCAGCACCTGCAGTGCCCCAGTTTCTCTAATTTCCTTTCTTGGGACCACTATGGAGAAAGGATGATCATCAATGTCACTTACATCAGTCAAGGTGGAAGTGGATGACGAGCATAGGAAAAAGATGGCCCTCACTTCAGGCACACTTTGCTGACACACTTAGTTGTATGTCATCATATATATTGAAAAGCATCAGAAATCTTGCCACAAAATTATGGTCTGTTGTATCAGTGATGTTGGTTAACTGGGTTTTGAAAGCTCTTAAGCTTTCTCAGTCAGCCTCGATTCCCATTTCTACCATTCTGTGCACTGCTCTCGCCAAAAGCTCCCTGCCCATGAAGGCATTTACCCTTTGACTTAGGACTTCCAGATCCTGTGCTCTGAGGGATCCTAGGCAGATCCATTGCAGATAAGTGAGCAGCTGAATAAAAATTTCAGGGTAAACTCAGGACTTGAATGAGGTACTGAGATATCAGTCCTTGGAACCAAGAATATGAGCTGAGAAAATGACTAGTCTTCTGTTTTGGTGCCACAGGAAAGCAAGCTTGACCTGGAAAACAGACCATGATTGAGCTGTTCATTTTCTTCACTGTTCTCATACAAAATTTTATCTTCAAGGCCCCAGTCAATGAGAAGCTGAGTGCAAAGTTCAGAATGGGCCTCACCCTGTCCCCAGTCTGTTTCTGCATCTGTGCTGTCCCCAGACTGTGATGTCTGAGACGGAAAGAGAAAGAAGAAGAACTGACATGTGCTCTCAAGCTACTGTTACCTGATCACCTGGGAGAGGACAGAAGGAAGGCAACAGAGGGAAGATGGAGACCAATGACATTGTATGTAATTCCATGTTATCTCTGGATAAATCACTGATAGACTCAGTAACGTATCTTTTCATCTAAAGCAGACAGAGAATGGTGATCCAGTTCATAAACAAATTACTTATAAGAGTCAGAGTGTTTATTCATGCCAATGGGAGCAGGGCTGTCCCTGGTGATTTGACTGGCTCTTGGTCACCTATTCCTTATGTTGGATTGCCATGCTCAGGGAGAAGTACATGATCTTAAGGCATCTTGTTAAGATGTGCTTTCCTGATACCCGTGGGAAGCCTGCCCCTTTCTGAGCGAATATGGCGAAAGGGTGGATAGGGGAAGAGAAGACGTGGGAAGGAAGGAGTTGGAGAAGAGGATGGAGGGGAGGCTGCAATCAGGATGTAAAATAACAAATTTAAAAAAATTAAAGAGTCAGAGTCAGTCAATAGTTGAATAAAAAATATCTAACTCATAAATAACATCATAGTAGTTATATCTTCAGTTTTCATTTTTTCTCTTATCCTGTGATAGGTATGTACTCACTTCTGGTCTATTCTAGTAGTTCATTTGAGTAAGGCAAAAAGAATCAATAGAGGTTAAAACTAGCCCCTGGGAGAGCCATAATGGCTCACCATAAATGCTCTCCCAACTGGCAAGTCTGTGGTTTTCTCATTTTTCTCCACCTGAAGGATCCTCCTAGAAGTTATCAAGACAGAGTAGTTTCCTAACCACAGTCTGGCAAAGCAAATAGTGTGTCTCTGCATCTGTTCTTATATGCTACCAGAGGAAGCCTCTCTGATGATAACTGGATAAGGCACAGATATATAAGTACAGCTGTCCAAAGTCACCTTTTTGGGGCAGGTTTGTACGTTCTACAATAGGGACATGAGGATTAGAAATGTTAGGTAGGCAGAACAGAGATAAGAAACACAGAACCATAGGCTAGTACTGAGGGCAGCTCAGGAGGTACTGAATGCCGCCTTTTGAGTTCTGAGTTTGCCTGTGTTTATTTTTTGTGTGCTTTTACACCCCAGTACAAAAGAGGAGGAAAAAGGTAAAAGACTACTTTATCATGACACAAAGAACAACCAGAATAGGTACGGGTTTTAATAACTGAGGCATCAAACCATTATTTTTTGAGCAAAGCACTTGATGCTTAGTATAGTGAAAATACCTTAGACAAAGTGCCATGTAGGCTGTCACTGCCTACATCAAGCCTCCTATTTAAAAAAAAGAAGCACAGGAGCATGCTTGACTCCTTTGACCTTTGTTCAGGGTGGAGCGAATCCACCTCTCTGGGCCATCTTCCTTCCAAAACACCAAGTAACCACACCCTAGGTCTGGATATCTTGTTTTGTCGCCACACTTGTTTTCAACAACTTTGAAATCCCTAAAATCATAAAGATGGGCAAAGAAAACACTAAGCAAACAGAACAAACAAAGAATATTAAAAGCTGCAAGAGAAAAAGACCAAATAACATATCAACACATTGATATTAGCATTATATCTGACTTCGCAATGGAGACTCTAAAAGGGAGGAGGGCCTGAAGTGTTGTGGTGCAGAATCTTAGAGTCCAGAGATGCCATTCCAAACTACTACATGCATCAAATCATATTTCTCCATAGATGGAGAAAATAAGATCTGGTAATTTGAATAAAATGGCCCCCATAGGCCCATAGGAATGTCACTTTTAGGGAGATGTGACCTTCTTGGAGAAGTTCTGACTTTACTGGAGGAGGTGTGTCATTGGGGGCAGGCTTTGAAATCTCAGAATCTCAAACCAGGCTTAGTGGCTCACAGTCTCTTCCTGCTGCCTGTGGATTCAGATGTAGAACTCTCAGTTCCTCTTCAGCACCATATCTGCCTGCATGCCACCACGTTTCCTACAATGATGAAAATGGACTAAACCTCTGAAATTTTAACCAAACCCCAATTAAGTGTTTTCCTTTATCAAAGTTACTCTAGTTATAATGTCTTTGCACAGAAATAGAAATTCTAAGACATAAGACATTCCATGACAAGATATTCCAAGTCAAATTTAAACAATACCTATCTATAAATTCAGCCATAGAAGGTGCTAGAAGGAAAACTCTAACCTAAGGAGATTAACTAAACCCATAAAAACTCAGGAAATATTGTCACACTAGCAAAAGCAAAAGAAGGGAAACACACACACGAGAGAAAGAGAGAGAGAGAACGAGAGAGAGTGCACCAGCACAACCACCACCAACAAAATAACCGGCATCAATATCTGTCAATATCAATGGTCTCGATTCTCCAATAAAAAGACACAAACTGACAAAATGGAAAAGAAAAGAGGATCCGTCATTTTGCTGCATCCAAGAAACACATCTCAGCATCAAGAATAGACATTACCTCAGGGTAAAGGGTCAAAAACAGATATTCTAAGTAAACAACCCTAAGAAACAAGCTGGTACAGCCCTTTTAAAATTTACCAAAATAGACTTCCATCGAAAACTAATCAAAAGTGAAAGGGAAGGACACTATGTGCTCATTAAAGGAAAAATTCATAAGGATGACATTTCAATTCTTAAAATATATGCTCCAAACACAAGGGCACCAAAATTGGTCATCAAATTTTTGAGATTAAAACTCCAGGTTGTTCAACTGCACTGTGTGAAACCACTGACCTCACCTGTCTGAGAGCAGTGCATTCCAAGTCTTTGCAGCCATTCTGTTTCTCAGCATAACTGGTTTTCTCTTCAACAGGTAAATAACTCCAATGAGGGAGAACTGATGAGATTTATATTCTACATTTCATAGTTTTAAAAATCATTCTGTTTGTGGCAATGTAGCTAAATTGATAAAATTCAAGGTCAGCCTTAACTACCTACCAAATTCAAGGTGAGCTTGCAATATAGGAAACACTGTCGAAAGAGAGAGGGGAAAGGGAGGGAGGGAGGAAGGGAGGAAGGAAAGAAGGAAGGAAAGCCTCAGCTTACCTCATTTTCCAGGCCTGAACATTCCTTACTTATATACTTTTCTGGAAATGCATATGCAAAACCTGATGTATTTCAGGCAGTCTAAACTTGTTTATTGCCTCATTTAACTGAATTATCATCGAAGCCCCATGCTGCAGATATTTCTTTCTTTACTGTTCCAGGTTTGCAGATGTAGAAACTGAAGATCAAGGAGATGTGTAGTTGTTAATGACAGAGCTAGGAACAGATCAATTTAACCCCAAAGCTGATTTTTCTGTTTTATTATACTGCTTTTGCCAAATGCCATGTGGAATTTAACGCATCAGCTGGAAATGTAATGAATCCTCTAGGTGTGCTCTAGGGGGCTTCCCTAGAAACAATGCATATGGGGCTGAGTGAAAGTCCAAATGGGCTGCACATCTTTATTTATTTATTTATTTTATTGTTAAAAGAAAAATTTACATTTACTCCACTTGTTCCCGGCCCTCCCGCTCCCCCACTACCCCACCAACCTCCCCCTGCTTCCTTAAGATGGTGCAGGATACCCTGTCCTATGGGAAGCCCATTCAGTCTTGGTCCAGCTGGATTTGATGAGCTCCCAATAGATCGAGCACA
>JAQHUG010000012.1:15538083-15571179 GCA_028555095.1 Dicrostonyx torquatus | reverse complement strand
GCATGATGGATGGAGATAGAGCCAGAGACCCACATTCACATCAGAACATGGGCTGCACATCTTTAAACATCTTTACAAGAAGGTTAGCAGTAATAGGAGATGAAGGCTCTCCCCCACTGTCTTCACCTATCAATCAGTTTGTCTGAGTTCAGATTAGAGAGAAGGTGCAAAACATACATTTCCATCCCTATCACCTAACCAAGCGCCTTTGATTGCTTTAATGGGTGGTCATTTATCATGTCGATGTAGCCTTTATGTCTCAAGCTATTGTAGATTTTGAAACTTAGGTCTTTGGGTGAAATTGTTCCACACGCCAATCAAAAACCTTCCCCCTTTTATTCTTTCTTTGAAATATGACCTTGGCTTTCACCTCTGAACCAGCTAGTCTTTGAGAGGATTCAGTTTATCGTTCAGGTTGAGAAATCCAGATTCAAAAGCCTACAGGAGTTTTAAGAATGAGCTGAGCTAACCACATAAGAGAACTCTGGCTGGAGGTGCCACACAGCCAGGCATGGATATTCCAGCCATGTAATTACAAGCAGTTTATGCAAACCTCTCAAAGGAGCTTTACACAGATATTCATAAAATTTCCTCTTTGGGAAGGAGCTGTTTCTACCCAATGAGTGTTTAGCAGAGCTTAGCTGAGTGTGAGCTGAAGGCTGAAAGAAGATGGGACTTTAGAGCCAGCCTTTTCATTAAAGAAGAAAATAACCCTTAAGATGAATTATTATGGCCTGCCCTCAAACAGCAGGGAGAGGGGTTCTGTGACCCAGGGCATTCAGGTGGGCTGGGCACACAGTCTCTGCTTGTTGGACCTGTCTTGTTATCTACCTCCTGCAGATGATTCTTGCTTCATGTTTGAAGTCTTTGAGCATGTATCTGTGGGCAATTCGGGGTGATCTGGGATCTGAGTTTGAATGGGATGGGCAGCATACTTAGTAGCATACCTGCCTCCCATGTCTAAGTCTTGGATAAAGTTCATTTCACATTTCCATCACATGAGAAGAGGAGGTAGGTGCTGGGTGTGGGCATAGCAGGATTACAGTATTTTAAGCCATGAATGGTGACCCTTTAGATAAAACAGGAAAGTATTTCTATACACCTATAATTTAGTCATTTTGTCTTGATGGAAAATAAGAAAAATATTCAATGTACAAAAAGTTAATATACAAAAATCTACAATATATTCAGTATATGAAATGTCAAGATACTGGGCAGTCCACCAGCCGAGGCAGGTCTGTCTTGAACTCCAAAGAAGTCCCTGGGTTGTCTTATCTTAGTTTCTTGTACAAGGTCTTTATTCTTTTTTGATTCTAAACAAATGGGATATGAAAGGCATGCAGGCTGTTCCATGTTGGATCTCCATGTATCGAAAATAGTGTTAAAGATGACAGAGGTGAAACAGAAATTGCTTACTTGAAATAGATATTTCAACTCTCAATAGAAAGTTTGTGGTGCCTGCTATTTTTATTCCTCAAAAAAAAAGATTTTGCACAATGAAGATGTCTAAGTTACCAACATAAGATGGAATTATCTTAATTAAAACAAATGAAACTATCTAGAATTGTTATGGCACTGTGTTTTCTTCACTGCCCCCCCACTTCCTCGCCTTCCCTGATACTGGTCTTCATTTCTTGTCTCCTATCTGTTTGCTGACCCCTACTGCACCTGTGACATCCCTTATTGGTCTATTTTTCCTCACAACAAGCAAGTGGACCCTCCTAGGAGAGGCCAGGTACAAGAGTGCTTATAGGAGATAGGGTTCCTGGGAGGAGAGACAGGGAAGGGCCACAGCCTGAACAGCAGAGAAGCCTGTTAACCTTGATTCTAGGGCATTCCTCCATGGGGAATCTCAGCAAAGGCACTGGCATCCCAGCTCACTATCATTGTGGTGTGGTGGGTGGTGTCATGTGAAATACATGTCACATGACTTCATCAACACTGACATCAGACAGGTATGAATGGTCTCACTAGGGATGCTGCAGCTTGAGGATTACTAAGATAGTGATCCTACCTTTTCTCTGTGTTGAGCCTGTGGCTGCAGGTGCTTCAATCACGGCTGCAGCGCACAGCAGCTCAACGGCATGCTTAGCCAGGTTTAAAACGGCTGGAGAGGGTTAATCAGGGAAAGCTATTATCTTATAACCCTGGGTATGAGGGGTAGGTCAACCGTCACTTCAGAGTGTGATTCCTACCTATAGGACCCCTTGGTTCTTCTCACCAAGTGATGGCAACAGAAGTCACTCCGTGGTTTGCCCAATCTTGGTAGGGTGAAGACTGCCCTGTTTCCACGAAGGAAGAAAGCCGCGGTGTCAATATCAAGTGTATGGGGGATAGTTGGTGCTGAACAAGTATTGGATGCTTTCCAACTCTGCTAGAAAAGTTTAGTCATGAGACTGCTGGCTCGTGTCTCACAGGATTTGGATCCAGCTGGAATGCCCCTGGGGACAGTTTCACGTCAGCACTCCCTGAAAAGGGGCGCTCTTAGAGGTGCTTGCACACTGACTCCCAGACATTTACCTAAGCAGGATTGTGGGGTTCCCGTATGCATTTATGAATCTATCCAGCCCCGAGGTGACTCAGGTTGCTCTCTGGCCTTGGGCTACACTGCCTCAGGTTTCTTTCCTTGCTCTCACGTGGTTGCTCACAGATCCAGTTTCCAGATTCTATGAGGTAGCGACAGAAGGAAGCATCTCTTTGGTTAGAATCTTTGACCCAGATGCTCACACTTGCCTTCTCCTTACCTCCTTATCACAGCTGGAAGAACACTGTGTCTGCAGTGGGCTGTCAGTGGGAATTTACCAGCGGCAGGGCAGGGGGTTAAGTGACGTCTACGTTTTCACTGACTGGCACAAGAAACAGCAGCGGTGGTCAGTTCCTGCTTGCTTCCGGACCTCTGCAGGGTGATCACCCACTTCATCCCAAACTGGAAAGAGATTCAAACACTAGCTGTGTCGCGGGGGAGGGAATTGCATTTTATGCTTATCTTACATTGTTATTAGAGACAATGCGAGTTCTCTTTAGTCCTCTAAGTGTCCTTTTTACAGATTTCACTCCCTGTCCACTTGAGGGCGCTGGAACCCACGTTACCGAGCCTCGCTGGAACTAGTATCCAGGGATGCTCAGAAACCATCAAAAGGGGCATGCTCCAGATGGTGGCACCAACCTTGCCAGCCTGCCTATCTGTGAACCTCTAAATGTGCTGACTCGCTCAAAGGGAAGCCCTAGCTCCCATTCAGGAATCCCACAGCACAGGTTTGAGCTCATTTTGAGAGTGGTATTCACCATGGTGGTGGAAGGGACCGGTGGGAAATAATTGGAGAAGGGGGCACTTGCCCAGGGACTTGGCACCGGCTGGTCAGAAGGAACATAGATTTGGGGCAGTGGGAGCTGGCCCTGCCTTTCCGAAGGGCTTTTGTTTGGAAGAGGAAATAACTTCATTTTATGGCTCCTGTAGCCAAACTGGGGCCTATAAATAGTATTTCCTTCACTGAAGAAGAACAAGGTAAGAGAGCCAGCCGTTCGGCTGATGCAGCAAGCTGGGCTGAGATTGAGTTCCCAGATCAACCTATGGCCTGGTATTACCACCATCCGAGGGTTTGACCTGCCACTCAACCTTTAACCGTCTCCTATACTCAAACTTCGCGTCAAACAGTATCAAACGTGCTTCCTGAGTACGGCCGTGGAGATCCCATAAATAGAATAAAGAGTTGGGCGTAGTGCCTAGCAATTTTATTTATCTCTATTTTTGAGAGCACAATTAAAAAGGAAATCATATAGCTGACCCTGAAGGACTATGTTGAGCTCCCATGAAAGGCTGCTGCTTCCCTTTTTACTTCCAAGCAAATGTAGTTGATAAGCGTTGCTGCTACTCCTTTTTTTTTTTTTTTAAGGGGCAAAAGCTGGGCTCAGAGAGCTAAGAGATTTGCCAAGGTCTCCCGGCTCTGAGGTAGTCATGCTGAAAGCCCAAGCCTGGTTTGTGTCTTGCTGTGGCCCCCCGCCAGGACACGCCACTGCCTGCCTGTGTCAATGCTGGGTCTGCACCCAGAGGCCCCTAGGTCTGGTGAGCTTTTGGCGGGTTTATTCATCATCCACAATGGCGCAGGGGCACATATGTTGCGCTGGCAAGGCCGGGCATATTTTCCAACGTCAGGGGAAGCAGTGGATGAATGAATAATACAGGGAGTGGGATCAACAGAAGGGGCAAAAGGAGGCCAGAGCCATATCAGCTCCCCTGCCCCCAGCAGGGCAGCAGAAGGCGCAGCTGGCGAGCTGCAGACTGGTGCTCCAGTCCAATCATCTTGCCGCTGGATTTTTGCACAGCTTTCCTTCCCCATTCTTTCTCGGTTTTGACACTTGTGATTATTACCAATCCTGGTGGCGCTGACGCACTGAGTGCAATGGTTACCATGGCACGCTTAATAGCGAGAGCAGATGTTTGGCAGGGAAACACCATGCATTCTAAATACACAAGGCGAAAGTCGGTGGAGGGCGTAATTGATTTGCTGACTGCCCTGGGAAGCCAGCCCATGCTCGCTCAGGGCCAGGGCACCCTACCACATCCTCACTTTAACACCGCACAGTCTCATCAGCAGCTGACCTCTGGTAGGCCCCTGGCTTTCCATGCTATCACGTCCCACCTGCTCGCTTGTCTTCTGCAGTACTTAACACCTGCAGCCTCACAAACAGGCTGCGTCTGGTCTGTCTCCCGTCTTGGTTTGGCACAAGCTGTTCCTACAACTCAGGACTAGGTTCCTTTGTCTAGTGAGCAACACCCATGCAGCCCCCACTTCTCAACCTGATCCGTGGTGGGCCTTGATGGTGCCTGAATTGCTGAAGCCTTGCTTGCTCTCTTCATAGGACTTACTCTTGTGTTGTTGCTTGCTTGACTTCTCTCTCAGCAGAATGGGAGTTTCCTGATAGCTATAAAGAAAAATCGACTTTAATTGGCAGAGGAAATTACACCAAATCAAACTTTTATTTGTTACAGCCAGGAACACATTTCTTGCAAAATAATCTGTAACCCGTAGCAACCCCAAGTACTCACACCATCCCTCCACACAGGACAGCTATCTGTATACACAGGGCCCTTTCCTGTCCCCGGGTCTTCCTCTAGAAATCTGCAATCCTTCTCTCATTCTTCTCCACCTTCGCAAATTCTGCCTGCCAATCAAGATGCTTCTTCTCAAGTGCTCCACAATTTCTCTGGCATACCCTCCCGAACACGTGTGATCCCTCCTTGCTACTGCTTCCTTAGCACCTTGTGTTAATTGCTTTCTCATTGCTATGACAACATACCCTGGCAGAAGGAACTGGAGGGAGAAAGGGCTGGTTTGTGCTTGCCTTCCAAGCAGGATACGGTCCATCATGGCAGAGAAGACATGGTAGTAGGCAGAGAAGGCATGGTGGCAGGAGCGGAAGGATGGCTTGTTACACTGCATGCAGGCTCAGGAAACAGAGAGAGGGAAGAGGAAAGCAGGTGAGTCTTCAGTCCTACTCCAGTGTCTCACTCCCTGCAGCAATGCTCTAGAGCCTTGTCTGACAGCACCACTAGCTGAGGACCAAATAGTCAAAAGATGAGCCTATAGGGGACAATTCAAAGTCGAATCCCAAGTTCCACGCCTGACTCCTATCCAACTTCAAAGGCCCCTGTACTCTAACAATCCCAGCACTGTTCTGTGGTGATATTTTGTTTGTGATTTAACAAATAATGCTTGCCTGAAGATTAGAGTGCAGAGGTAGCCACTAGTTAGCCATTGAGGCCAGGCAGTCCTTTAATTCCAGGACTTGGGAGGCAGGGACAGTCAGATCTCTGTGAGTTCAAGGCTATCCTGGGTTACGCTAGACTGATCCAGTCTAAAAGAGAATCAGAGTCAGGTGGTGATGACTCACACCTTTAGTCCCAGTACTAGTGAGTCACACACCTTTAATCCCAGCACTAGGGAGGTGGAGACTGGAATTGATATGACAGGGCAGAGAGAGGAATATAGGGCAGGAGGAAACCGGAGCACATGGCACACAGTGTGAGGATTTGTAGACAGGGTATCCCATAGGTCTGAGGATTTCATAGAGGTAAGAACTAGTTGGTAGCTGCTCTGCTTTTCTGAGCTTTCAGCTTTCATCCTCCTAATATCTGACTCAGTGTTTTTATTATTAAGACCAATAAGAAATCAGGCTGCACTGTTTGAAAATCCAAAATATCGTCTGAGACCCAAGGCAGTCTCTTAACTGTGAACCCTGTGCAATTTACAAAAATTACATGCTTCCCCACATACAATAGCACAGTATACATTCCCACTCTGAAAGGACAGAACAAGATACAACAAGGAAATGTAGAACCAAAGCAAGACCCAAACCTATCAGGGAAAATATTAAATGTTACAGTTCTATATCTAGCATTTGGAATCCTCTTGGTGACATGCAGAGATATCTTTTCTAAGATGAAAGATAAACTATTACACCTGTGTTGTAGAATATTATCTTTCACATAATGCCTTTTCCAGAACCATCTATGGACTTACAGAATGTCATATCCACCATAATAATATCATTTCTAACTGAGCAACTCACTTCATAGCCAAAGAAGTGTGGTAGTGAGCTCATGTCTATGGAATCCACTGATATTTCTATGTCCCCCACCACCCTGGAGTAGCTGGCTTGCTAGAACAGTGGAATGGCCTTTTAAAGATGCAGTACAGTACCAATTAGGTGGTAATAGATTGAAGGATTCAGTGGGGATTGTCTAAAAGGCTTTATGAGCTCCAAGTCAGCATCCAATATATGACTGTGTTTCCTCTGTGGCCAGGATTCATGGGTCTTGGAATTAGAAAGCAAAAAATGGGAATGGTATCACTCTCCATTATTCCGAGATCCATTAGAAAAAAAAATGCTTTCTCTTCTCACAGCCTTATGCTCTTTTGGTCAGAAGTTTTATTTCCAGAAAAGGAAATGCTTTTGCTAGGAGGCCACAATATACATTCATATAACTGGAAGCTCAGACTTCCGTAGCCAATTTAGGTTCCCCATAACCTTTATTTAACAGATTAAGAAAGGAATAACAGTGCTAGGAAGGGTAATTGATCCAGGCTATTTGGGTAGAAATTTTACTGCTCCTCCATAATGAAGGTAAGAAAGAGGAGTACTTTAAGTGTGCTATAGATCCTTTAGGGCATATCTTGATGTTACCAGGTCCTATGATTAAGATCAATGGGATCTTATTGAAACTACCATAACCTAATCCAGGTGTAATGATATATTACCCAAATACTTCATCAATGAAAGTTCAGGTCACTCCTCTGAGTAAAGAGACACCATGTGCCGAGGGACTTGTTGAGAGCGGAGGAGATACCAAGTAGAGAGTTTTAAAGGAAGGCAGTTGTCAATAGTAGTCAAGAACACATGGCTAGGTACAGAAATGAGGACTGCAATTACCAGGAGTGTTCCCATCCTATTTTGTTAAGAACATGTTTGTGCATATCTTCACATATACTAAGTAGATATTTGTGTGTTCTTCCCTTTGTTTCTTTATCATGTAATAAAACATTGGTAATCAGATAATATGTCTATGTTATCATATTTACATTATGAGACACTAAAAGACTAAGTATTCTTTAAGGGACTTTGCTGCCCATCCTTGGGGAAAATGGTAAGTTTGCAGTTTTGCATGGGATAGCTATGTTATCCTGGGTCAAATTATGAGATTGTTATTATTGTCATTTTGGAAGTTAAGCATAGCATAAGGAAGTAAGATTAGTTAAAAAGCTGACAAAGAGTGGACCTGTGATGATTCATCTTAGGTGTCAACTTTACTGGATCTGGACCAACAAATAGACAGACACACTTATGAGACATTTTTTTGGTCAGGTTATTTGAAATGAGAAGACTCACTCAAAATGTACATGGTATCTTGTGGCGGTCCATATAAAAATGATTTTTCCACTTTTTGCTCCTTTGTCTTCATGTCTTGCTGGAGGATTCGTCTTCAGTCTCTTTGCTAGTTCATGTATGCTCTTCTGCCATCACTGTTGCTGCTGCCAGTGCTGCAACATTCCTTTTCTGACATCAGAACCTAGGTTCTTCAGTCATCCAGTATGGATGGGAGACCAGTGGCTCTCTAAGGATTCTCTAGACCTTCAGTACCAGACTGAGACTGCTCACCAGAATGAGCAACTCTTGGGTTCTCAATGTCTATAGTGTGAAGACAGCCATTGTTATTTTATCCAGTATAACACATCTCATTTTAAATATATACCAGTCCTGTTCATCTAGAGATTCCTAATACACATTCACATTCTCACTAAACACCACTTCCATGACATTAGGAATACATTTCTTTCAGGACTTTTAATTTCCTTCTAAGATGCAGGAAAGCCTCCTGTTATAAGGCCAGAGCTTGATTACAAGACTAAGTTTGCATCCTTACTCTGCCAGTGACTTCTTTTTATCACATTGGTTATATTAAATGACCTGTCTCAACTTAATCTTTTATTTATTTGTTTAACAAAAATGTTTAAACCTGTGACCATGTGTATACTGTGTGTGTGGGTATATGGAGGCAAGAGGAGGGTGTTGGATTCCTTGGAGCTGGAGTTATAGGTGGTTGTGAGCCGTCTGCCATGGGTACTAGGAACCGAACAGATCCTCGGCTAGAACAGTTGAGTCATCTTTCCAGCCATTCATATTTTAATGAAATGCGGGTGATCATACTCTAAGAGATGATTCTGTAAATTAAGAGAGATTGTGATAGTTAATTTTGATTTCCCAGTTGATTAGATCAAAGTAATGTCTAGAACGTTTCTTTATAAATGAGCATGTTTTCTGAAAGGATGAGCAAAAATGTCAGTGTGAGCTTGGGTGGCACAATTGTTTAAGCTGGAATATCCAATGAAACAAAAAGAGAAGATGGTGGAATCCATTGGCACAGCCATTATTCCTCTCTGCTTCCTGGCTGCCACAGTGTGAGCTGCTTTGCCCCATCACTCTTCTGCACCATAACACAATGAAAATGCAGAGACTACAAGACAAATATAGGTACTTTCTCAATTAAATTGTTTCTCTCAAATATTTTTTCACGGCAGCAAAAAAAAATATGGCTAATGTAGATGATGAGGATGGGCACAGTAAGATGTCATTAAATGATTGTTATTTACAGGTGATTGTTTACATAGTTGCCTAAAGCCACCAATGACACCATGCCTTTGGTGCTGGATGTCATAATGACTCTGCATCCCCTTTAGCATGGTCTAAGTCCATTGCTTCTGTCATGTACAACTGGGTGAGTGACAGAATCTTACCCCATCCATTGATATCTACTACCTTGTATGTGAATTAAATACATGAAGTAGAACATTAAATATTTGAGTACTTAATAATAAATTTTGGCTGGGTGGTGGTGGCACATACCTTTAATCCCAGCACTTGGGAGGCAGAGGCAGGTGGATCTCTGTGAGGTCAAGGCCAGCCTGGTCTGCAAGAGCTAGTTTCAGGACAGTTAGGACTGTTACACAGAAAACCCTATCTCAAAAAATAAAAAAAAAAATTCTTAAAGACAATTCAAGCCCACTTAAAAGGTGCGATATAAGAAAAAATACACAGGGAAGTTTCTCCACCAATTTCTACTTCACTTTGAAATTGCTTAGACTAAGAATAGTGTGCAGTTGATGATTGTCATAGAGATACCAGTGAGTTTAAATTACCTCATGAAAGAATTCTGAACTCAGAAAAGGAAGATAGTCTCTGTCGGTCTCTGTCTGTCTCTCTCTCCCTCTCCCTTCCCCTAACCCTCCCCCATTTCTCTCTGTGTGTTTAGTGCAAGGTGTGAAGGTGTGGGATTTTCCAGGGATGGAACCAATGAAATTTACCTGAAGACAGAAAAGAGGAACACTTATATTTTAGTGTTACTTTTCAATAGTTACAACTAAGTCTATTAAACTAATAGACAACTAAGATTATAAAGTATGACTTTTGTGATTGTGACCAAGGTGTCGTGTGACTGGAGTGGAATAAGAATGTAAGTATAAGAACATAAGTCAGACCTGTGAATGGAGGACCTGTGCTACTGCCTTCCTATACTGAAGAACAGCTTCCCACAGGAGTGGCAGTCCACCAAGTTCTGTGGTCCACAGCGGTGGATTCAAGATTATTTCTACTTTATGACACTGAAGACATCTGGTCCTTTATTTTCTCATTAGAAGAACTCCAGTGTTAGACTCTTCTTTGCTTTATTAGCATTGTAATTTTCATTGGTTGACTTTTGAGGTTGAACCAGCCTTGCATCCCTAGTACAGTCTCAGTTGCTAATATACACTGTTGGGTTAGACTTGGTAATATTTCATTAAGGATTTTGAGAGTTTAGTCATAAGACATATTCACATGCAAATTTCCTTGTAATGTTTTGGCTTTGATGAAAAACATGTGTTGTCTGTGCTATTCCCTCTTCTATATACTAGAAAAACATGTATAGAATTGATGTTTGTCTTGAATGTGTGTTTGACTTTTTAGTAGACTGCATCACTTTAAAGGTTTTTATGTTCCAGGGAACCCCGACGATGAAGAGTCCTTTTAGGATGACCTAAGTTTCCTCCTGGGAAGGGAGCGAAGGTCCTTGAGAACCTCCATGGCAACAGTGCAGCTCAGATGGTCCCATTTTCTTGAGGAACCACCTGACCACTTCTGATGGTCTCATTTCCATTTCAGGCCACCATTTTTCTATTTCCCCAAATGGAGTCTCAGTCTTTGGAGATAGTGTGGCAGGAAGCTTGAAACTCTAAAGTCTCACTAGTTTCTTCATTATCTAGGTGTGGGAACTTAAGCCACTGTGTCGTGATGATAAAATGATAGATTACTTCCAAAATATCTGACAGCATAATAAGAAGTGATTTTGGAATTTTTTTGACAGACACATTGTCTTTCTTTCTTTCTCTTTCTGGGTAAGATGCATTCTTTTTAATTTACCTACACAATTATATAGTGACTGATTGAGGAAACTTTAGTATATCTATCTTGTGCATTTATTACTTCTTTGTGTGGGTGCCTTCAAAGTTCTCTCTACTTTCTCCCTTGAATGTACAATGCATATAAAGCTCAGTCAGAGTTGCTGAGGAACCAGAGAGCTTATCCTGCCTACTACTGCACTCCTGTACTCTGGCATCATAAGCTAACAATGGACTCTACTTCTTTTCTCAGGAAATGGAGCCATTTTTCTCAGTCTATGAGGTCCACCTAGGTAGAGAGTCTGTTTGCCTACCTATGAATCTGAGAAGAGTTTCCAAAATGGAGTCCTGGACACAAAGTCCCTCTTCTTCCATTCCACCCTTTGTGTCCCTTCCTACTCCTCCTGTCTTCCTCCTTTCCTTATCTGCTCTCTCTCATTCTCCAAGATCAATCCTGCCACCTTAAACACGGCTACATTACACATTGCAAAGTGGAAATGATTTAAGATGGGAACAATCCGTTCTAGTGTTTCAACTCTAGCGTTTTGCCAGATGCAGAGAGGACTCCCTTTGTTACTGAGGCTCCTGAGCCTTCCTGATGTGTGTGAAGTAAAGGCAGCTAGTCCGATTCTAACTGCACTCTAGAAGGGGAGTTCTTTTTGGTTGAAAAAAAGCATGAGTCAGCTACTGAGAAAAGTGCATTGCTGATGATATTAGCACCTCAGAGCAATTTCATCAGTCTAGGAAGCATATTTTCAGGAGGCAAAACTGGCAGGGCACGAAGGACTGAACATTAATAAAGCTGTCAGAGGCAATAGTGCTGTTTCAGTTCTGGGCAGCAGAGGGAGCTGTTAGCTCCAAATCCTTAAGTCCAAGTTTGGCAACAAGGCAATCAGTATCTGGAGAATAAACTTGGCCCTTTCTTGGCAAAGTGAATTTGGTTTACTTCACTAGAAAGAACTGGAAGGGCAACATGTGGTTAGTTATAATGAGGGCAGGTACAATACGTAAGACTTGCCTTGAGCTAGGTACTGGTCTTTATGTATGTTATGGATTTGAACGTATTAAATTCTCAAAGCAGGAGTATGGAGAGATACTATTACTGTGATCTTTCTGGTGGTGAGGAAACTGAGGATCAGTGATATTAAATGACTTCTCTAAGGTCACACAGTAATTGGCAGAGGTGGGGTTTGAACCAAAGTTCTCTGGCTCCAAAGTCTGAGGTCTTAATTATGAATAACTATTTACATATGCATGCTAGATCCCATTTAATATTGGAAACTGTTGATATTTCCTAAGTACTTTCTTTTTTGCCATGATTTCATTCACACACATTTACAGAGGTGGGAGAAAGAAGGAGGGCAAAGTAGAGTATGCTAGCAAAGAGGAGAGGAGAGATGAAGGGAGATGGGAGGGGAGTTGAGGAGAGAGAACTTTAGACTGAGAGAATGAACAACTTGTTTCCAGTCTTTATGCATCTATGTTTCCTTAAACCATTTCATTGCTAGCACGTAACATTTTATGGTTCTCTGTTCTTTATCACTAATCAATAACACAGAGAACCTGGCAGGTTTGACCCAGGACCAGGTCGTCTGTCTCTAAGGCTAGTACTGTTAATTATTCTATTGTGTCCTCCATCTCTTCCTCTTGTGAGATTTTGTTGTTCATGGTCATGAGATTTGAGCCTGAAGACTACATTATCCTAACCTCACCTCTTCTTGAACCTTGGTCACTAAGTCAGAAACACAAGAGTTTCTACTGCTTTGATACACCACAAAACCTATGTTTTGCTCAGAAGGAAGCATTTCATGGTACTTCTTTCCTCTCCCTCTTCTGTGATGTTCCCTGAGCTTGGAATAGGGAATGCTAATATAGACATCCTATCTATGGCTGAAGAAATAGGACCACAATCTCTCCTTCCCAGCACAGTGCATGCGTACATTGATTGTTGTCTACTGCAAAAAGAAGTTTCTCTTGCCAGCATTGAGAGATGTATAGATATGGTTATAAACATAAGTATTTAGAAAGAAGTTGGATTATGTTACCACTTAGAAGATGACAGTAGTATTTTCCTCCTTAGAAGTACCAGGTCTGAGCTCTCTGCTGGTGAGCAGGCCTCAAGTCTAATCAAAAAATAGATTGTTATCCCCGGAACAGCCATGCCACTATTGCATTAGTGGGTACAATGTGGCTGTCAGGTTAGTATTTTCATAGCCAGCCTTTCCAGATCCTCGGAAAGCTTCTACCAAAATCAATACAACCTTAAACAGCACACTCCAGCTGAAGCAGATCTCAGACAGTGAAGTGCTTTGCCCTTGACATTGTGGTAATATATTGAAAACCTAGAATATAAATTCATTTTTTCCAGTCCAGAGTCTACTCTTTTTTGATTTTTTTTAGATCAGAAATTACCAATTTTATGATCTCACCAAAAGTGATTCTCTTCCCCATCTAGCTTCAGGGCAGCGTCAGGTCTTGACCAGAAATTATTCTTATTTCATATAATAGTCTTTCACCACTACATGATACAGTTATCCAAAGATACAAAATTTTTATGTCTCTCCCATTCAAAAAGCGCTTGAACAGTGATGTTCTGATAAGAGTGTGTGTCTGACAAATAGTCTTAGCTCTCTCATATATAAATTATGTAACCCTAGTCAAATCCTCAGTGTTTTCTTCTGTCAAGTGGGCATCTTATGTACTTGTTGGTTTGCTGCAATTGTGCCATGATAAACATGCTATGGAAATAAGGTCTAGAAGGTTGTCAAGCACATGTGGAATCCAAGGCATTGTGACTCTTTCATCCTTCCTTCTGTCTAATATTTTTCCCATCCGTTCTCATTACACCTTAACCAATAACAGTGGACAATCTTTATTTCTAATGTGAAAACCATCTGGGAGAATCCATCTCCCTCCATCAGGACTAATCAACAGGGCCTCATGACCCAGCTCTGTCCTGCTATGAGCTCATAGGAACAGATGGAAAAACTCCACTTTCTGACAGGAATTATTTATTTGTGAAGTTGGAAACACTTGGAGTGACTCTTTTGTATTGAGAAGATGAAATATTGTTAAATGCACAATGGGGCCACGGAATTAACAAATGCGCTGTGACCACAAGAGTCTCTGTGAAACAGGGAGAAGGAATAATAATGGAGCTTTGAAAAATGCTCATACACAGAAATTATTTACTCGGTGTATGTCAACCATTCCCTTGTAGCGATTTCTGCTGTTGGAACTATCCTTCATGCCTTTCCTATGATTTTGTGGCTGAATTCTTACAAAATATGAGCATTGCAAAACACATAGATACCATTAGGAAACTTGTTTAGCATCAGCTACCATATGTGTTACTTTGCATGTCTTATATCCAACCTTTATGATAGCTTTACAAAGCAGGCACTTTAAAATGGCCTTTCTAGATAAAGAATATAAAATTCAATGATGTTGATTTCTCCAGATGATTGAAATTACTTGAAATAGGCTTTGTTTTTGCATGTCAGACCTGTTACCTTAAGTGGCAATCAAAACATTAATCAAGCCCATGATACCCTTGTGCCCTTTATGTGACATCTTAGAGAACATTCAAGATTTGTTGGGGTCTGACCCTACTTCCCCTGGCTCTGTATCCTTGTCTTTCACCCAGGCCGTGATTTGTACTCGCAAACAATTCAGAGAGTGGATTCCTGACTCAGAAATTTTGCTCATATTTCTTACTCTGCACAGAACATTCATTTCTGCTCTTCATGGGCTTCATTTAAGCCGCTCTGGCCAGTTGCTTTCCTTTGTTTAGCTTTGATTTGGTCCTCGTCTAGGAAACCATTCCTGACTGCAGTCATGCTCCTGTTACCATACTGAGCACTGTTTCCCTGCATGATAGTCGATCATCCTGGCATTCTTTCATATGTCATTAACAGAACATACTACTACAGTCAATGGGGTCAGTGTCCATTTTCACCAAAACCTGGAACTTCTGTCTTACATGTTACCATGTGAAAGGATCCCAACATGAAACAGATTGTGTTTTCTAAACTGAAGAATGGATGGATGGACAGATAGATGGACAACAGGGACAAGGGCTTCCTTCTAAAACATCCACAAAGAATACTTGCAGTATTTGTGATGACCTTAGTCAATGTTTATTTAGTATCACCCAAGGTTCAGCCCTATTTTGGACCTTGACATCTTAGCACAATTGATTCAATAAGTATAGGCCACTTGGAAGACTAGGGGCGTTGGAATATCACTTTGAATAGCATTTCCAATAGTGCCTTGAATAGTTCTTAGAGATGGGTTAAGGTGTCATTTGAAAATAAAAACTACTTCAGTGGACTATGCTTTAGTAAAATAAAAGTTGAGAAAGTTTGTTTGCTTGTTTGATTTTATTTTAATTCCTCTGTGCCTTAGATAATGAGATATATTTTACTGATAGATACAATGAGACGGGTAAACAGAGTGGAGTTGATATTTCTCTCCCTGTGGTGAAAGTCACTAGTCACAGGCCAAATCTGTGAGAGAAGGAAGAATAATCCTGATGTGGATTGCCCTTTATATGCTGTGAATATGTTTTATTACCATTGGTTAATGAAGAAGCTACTTTGGCCTATGGCAGGACAGAATATATCAAGGTGAGAAATCCAAACAGAGATAAAAGAGGACAGAAAGTGGTGTCAGGGAGATGCTATGTAGCTATCAAAGGAGAAAAACATCAGAAACTTACCAGTAAGCTACAGTCATAAGGCGATATACAGATTAAGAGGAATAAGTTAATTTAAAATATAAGAGCTAGCTAAGACTATGCCTATGCCATTGGCCAAACTGTTGTAATAAATAAAGATTTTATGTGACTATTCGGGTCTGGTCAGCCAGGAAATGCAAGTGCAATCTCTGTTTACATCTTCTGCCAGGGGAAGGAAACAAAATTTGGATAATAGTTATTCTAAAAAGTAGTATAATATTTCAAGAGGGACCCAGAGATCTTGCCTTTTGGGACTAGGGCATCAGATGGTTCAGTGGAACCACTCACCAACCCAGACAAGCGTCACACCATCAACTCTTGTCAGTATTGTTCTTACAAGAGAGGATTATGATTTCCATTTCCAAGTTTCTAAATGTCTGAAGTCAAGTCATTTACAGGGGCTATTAGCACCCGAAGTCAGTATTCTCTGGAGACTAGTATTCACAGTGAAAAACAGATTCCCCAGTTCATTTCTGGGGCACAGAGGAAGATATGCAACCTAGAGTGTTTATGTGTTAGGGAAAGTGGGCAATGTGTCTTGACAGACATCAGAAGGAAGGGAATATTTGCTATTTATTTATTTATGAGATTAATTTTATTACTGCACTTTTTTTCCTTCCTTCCCGCCAAACTCTCCCATGCATTCCTTCCTTCCCGCCAAACTCTCCCATGCATACCTTCCTGCTCTCCTTCAAATTCATGGTCTCGTTTCCCACTAATTGTCATTGTATTCATGCTTGTTTATACATATATATACCTAAATGTAACTTGATCAATCATGTAATGTTACTTGTATGTAGTTTTTCAGGCCTGACCACTTGTCACTGAACAACCAATTGACCTATGCTTCCCTGGGGAGGCCCTGCTCCCAGCATCCCTCAGTTTCCCATAGTTCCTTTTGTAGGGTTGAGACCTCCTGTACTTTTGCCTGTCCACTTTGGCATGCCAATTGGTATCATCCTTGTTAAGCTGACTTTTGGGCAGTCATATTGGTGAGATTTTGTGGGTTTAGTTTGTGATGTTACTAGGAGACACAATCTCATAGAGAATTCCTGATCTTACTATTTGTCTGCCTCCTCTTGCCCAGTACTCGCTGAACCTTAGTTGCAAGAGTGCTTTGTAGATGTATCCAGTGGGACTGAGCTCAACTGCATTTTAGTTGGTTGTGATTGTAATGGTATAAGTCTGTTACAAAGAAAAGTTTCCTTGATAAGGATGAAGGTTACAGTTATCTGTGAACATAAGACAAGTGTTTATAGATTGTTGTTAGGGATTATGCTGGTTTAGTAAATTAGAAATTATAGAATCTCTTCCAGTAACTACCAACTTCACTAGCACTGTTTGGTCTTTCTTTGTTTTTTGAGACAGGGTTTCTCTGTAGCTTTGGAGCCTGTCCTGGAACTAGCTCTTGTAGACCAGACTGGCCTTGAACTCACAGAGATCTGCCTGCCTCTGCCTCCTGAGTGCTGGGATTAAAGGTGCGTGTGCCACCACCGCCTGGCTTGCTATTTTGTCTTTTTAGACATACTTTTCTTTTTCCTGGGAAGGTCAAGATCCAATTCAGAACTTCAGCTGAGTGTAAGTGCCTTCTCCCTCAGGAAATGTCCATTGATCAATTCCAACTGAGACATTCCTTCCTGCTATTTTGTCCCCTTTCCCAGGGTAAGTCTAAGAAAAGGTTTAACTCACCTGTGCAAACAATTATGTTCCTGTCATAATCTCATTCATGTGTATCATAAAAGAACTGCTGGAGTCCTAGCCTCTAGACATTTATTTAATGTGACAGTGTGCTTACAAAATGGGATGCTTGGACACAGAGATAGATATAAAAACAAGGAAACTATCAGGGGAAAATGAAGTCAGAGACCAAGGTCATGCTCTTGAAATTCAGGGAATGCCAAATGTCAGCAAACTAGGCAGAGCTAGGGAAATGACATAGAACAAACCCCTTTGAAGCCTCAGTTGGGGACTTATAATCTCCAGACTAAAACAACACAATTCTGCTTAATTCTCTCAACATGCAGGATGTAATTAAAGAAGGCCTATTAAAGAACTAGAAAGATGGCTCGGTTAAAAGTGTTAACTGTTCCTTCAAAGCACACACACTGGTCAACTCATGACTATCTGTAGCTCCAGAAAACTCTTAGACCATCTTTGAACCTCCACGGACATGTATACAGAGTATATATATTCACACAGATGACACAGATGCAGATACACATATATTAAACAAAAACATCAAACATAAATCTTTTTTAAATTATTTAATTTTTGAAATTATAATACAATTACATCATTTCTCCCTCCTTTTCCTTCCTCCACACCCTCCCACACTCCCCTTCCTTGCTCTTTTTCAAACTCATGGTCTCATTTTCATCAATAGTTGAAATGCACATATATTCATAAATGCATCATTACAACTTTCTCAGTGTGTATATTATTTTTATGTTTTAATTGCTGACAGTTTGATATTGGGTAGTCAATTGGTTAGCTCTTTCCTGAGGACTACCCCTCCTCTCGTAGTATGCCTTATTTGCCTATAGTTCTTTGTATAGGGTTGAAGCTTCCTGGGCTTTCCTCCAGATATATAAACATGTCTACTGTTATTGTTCTTGTTAGCCTGGGCTTTCCTCCAGCCACATAAGTATGTCTACTGTTGTTGTCCTTGTTAGGCTGTGTTTAGGCAGTCATGTTGGTAAAACCTTATGGGTGTAGCTCTGACATTCTTAGGAGACATAATCTCACAGCAAACTCACTGGTCTTAGGGCTTTTACAATCCTTCTGCTCTCTCTTCCAAATGATCCCTGGGCCTTAAGTGTGGCACTTGTGCTTCAGATGTATCCACTGGGACTGAACTCCACACCTCTGCATTTTGATTGGTTGTAGAGAAATTTCTTTGACGAAGGCAAAGGACTAACTATACTTTCTCTCTGTGTTAGAATATGCATTTAGCATGTAGTTGGAAATTATGCTGATTTAGTAAAATGGTAGTTACAGGTTCTCTTCTAAGATCCATGACTTTACTAACCATAGGTAGTTGGCTAGGTGTTCAGTACCAGGAATGATTTACCAGGTTGTTGATGGGTCTTAATTCTCTAATCAAAAGATAAAGATAATACAGGCTGACTAAATGGATAAAGAAAAGAATACATCTATTTGTTTTCTATGAGAAATACATCTCAGTTTTAAAGACATGCATGGCCTTTGAATAAAAACATGGACAAAAGTACTCACTGAAATGGAACCAGAGAACAAGCATGTGTTGCTGTCCTAATATATGACAAATTAGACTTCCAATTAAGAAGACAAGGAGGGCACTTCATCCTAATTGAGAAAATATTTAGCCAAGATGTCACTACCTAAAGGTATATGCACCAAATTCGGGTGCAACTAACTTCATTAAAATCATGCTATTGATTTAACATTTAGATTAATCCTAACACATTAGTAGTAGGTGATTTCAATACCACTAATTTCTCCAATAGACAGGTCATCTGCACAAAAATGAATAAAAGGAACTCTTTTAATAAAAGGGCAATATCTTCTAGATATGTAAGAGAAGCTGCACCCACAAAATCTCAACACATGTATGGTTACTTATACAAGACCTGAATAATGACCATGCCCAACAGCATGGATAAGAGAGTTTACAAGGTTCAACCACTCAAAGAAGAGCTACAAGCAGTCAATGCTAAGAGAGGGAGAATAAGTTTTCTCAGGAAACCAGCATCCTGAGAGCTTATCCAACCCCAAAGGGTCAGCACTAAGCACATGTCATAGAAACAATACTAAATTGAATCAGTAGATTTGGTGTGTGTGTGTGTGTGTGTGTGTGTGTGTGTGTGTGTGTGTGTGCATGTGTGCATGTTTTATATGTATGCCTACTTAATAATAATAATCGAGGTTACAGATTTGAAATGGAATGGGAGCATGAGAAGAGTTAGAGGGGAAAAAGAAGGGTCTGTAGAAAGGATGTAAATACAGCATCCATATGTAAAGTTCTCGAAATTTAGAAAATTTTACAAAAGAATCTTTTGTAACTTAATGCATTTATTTATACACGAATTTCTCTAGCTTCCTGCATATTTTGACCCCCCTGAACTTGGGTCAGTACTGTAGGAGAGAAGCAAGACCCTCATTTCCCTTTTCCCCTCCCCCTTCTTTCTTTCCTTCTGCCAATAAAGGTCAGGTACAGACTAGCACAGTCACCAATCTTCATTCTCTATGTCCACAGGGAGATTAGAGATGACTTTTGAAAGAACAGATTAGACTTGTCCAAAAGGAGAGATAAGTAGCAAAGAGTCACATCTTAGATGGTGGCCCAGTACAGGGAAGCTCAAAGAATTTCTCCTTAGAGCTAGCTCTGTGAAAGAGCAGAAAATGAGCTTCAGCTGCAGTCTTCTGGGGACTGGTCAAGTAGCCAGTACTCTGGAATCCTGACAAGGCAGAATCTTGGTATGAATCTCCCTTGAGTAAGAACAGAAAACTGTGTGGGATATCAGCGTGTGTGCTTTAGGGCTCGGTACCAAGTGCCAATTGCTCTTCGCAGGATGAATCTCCCATGCCCTTTTTCAGAGCTCAATCTGCCTGTGAATTTGTCTGGACTCCACTCCTGAAAGCACCATCTGCTAGTGATTGTCCTACCATCTGACCATTTACCCTTTGTCAACTGCCCTTGTCTGGGCAACATTACTATCCGTTGGAGTCTACCCATTGTCCAATTTGGAAAAACTGAGTCTGAAGAGTGACAAAGCAGAGGAGGGGGGGAGAGGAACACTGTCATGCACAGGTATCTGAGGCCAAGAAGTGTTGTGGGAAGACCGCGAGTCTTTGCTCAGAACCTGCGGAGGGAGCATGCGGCCAAGCCGGAGCCATATTGTGTCCCAGTCAGTCTGATGGCTCCACAAATAATATTGATGCCTTTTGTTTGGAAACTTTTATGGTAGCTTCCCACTTTCCAACAAGCCGGGGTAAACGCTGGGCCTCCCCCAAACCACTTTGCCTTTTGCATGGTTCTGGGCCAACTGTGCAGGCAGATGAGGCCCCTCAATGCTAATGAGGGGAAGGGCTGGCATTCCTGAGGCACCCAGCTCTGGGAAGCCGGCCTTTGTTGCTAAGGAGCATTGGAACTGTAGCTGAAAGGCTCATAAAAACAGGGGGTGAAGAGAGGGAGAGAAGAAAGCATCCACTTGTTTCCAGAGCTTCACAGTTCTCTAGACAGAACCAAAGCTGTCCATTTTCTGATCCCAATTAGAATATCACCCCCTCCTTACTGTTGCTTTTAATGATCATTGGAAATTCCTCAGAAGAGTTAGAGAGCACTTAGCAAACTCTGGACTGTACTATTGCTTCTGTTGCATTTTGCTTCTGTGAACATCCCACCCCCAGGTGACCGGAGCATGCTCTTTGTTTCTGGTTCAGAGGGGTGAAGGAGCTGGGGGAAAGCAGCTGGGGTCTGCTAAAGGTCATGTGTGAGCTTCATTCGCTAGGTTGCTTACCAGTGGCCCACTCAGAGAAGGATCTGGGCTTGGTGCTGGCGACAGAGATGAAGAGGCTCTGCTCCAGCTTGGATTTGCTGCCAGGCTTGCTGGAGACTCAGGTCATTCATTCTGGAGCGTTCCGCAAGTTGTTTGCTGCCACTGTGGCCCACACGGCTTTGTTGGACATGGAGTTTGCACAACAGTTTTCCAGTCCTGACTCAATCCCTCTCACTGGGGCTATTCGAGTTATGTGACTACAGTAAAACCTTGAGCCTCAGTTTCTCAACTGTGGGATGGACATAGTAATGCCAACCTTTCTTATGTACTAAGAAGAGCAATCACGGGCAGGAGAGTAATGTAAAATATAATTTCTGCTGAACAGAAAGGACCCCTGTGAATGAGCCAACTGCTAATTTCAATATCTGGAAAAGACTAATGATTATGCCCATTGCTTGAAAGTAAAGGGAAATACTGCATAAAAATAAAGCACACTCTCATTTCTTCTGTGGTACTTTTCTGAGGTGTAGAAGATATAGTGCTAAGCTATTGATGCAGTACCTCATATAATATAAATGAAATGCTATTTTTCTGTTACATAGTGAATTGCTCAAGGCTTTATGGTATAAGAGAGTCTGCCCTAGGTGAGATGATGCCTTTGTCTTCTCCGTTTATATCTTTAAAGCTTTCGGTGCTTGGAAAATTAGAATACACACACACACACACACACACACACACACACACACACACACACACCACTGGATTGTCTCTAAGAAGCTTACTATACATCACCACTCACTGCAGGAAGCTTGTCAATCAACAGACATCAGGCTTTACTTCTCCATGTTTATTTTAATTCCACAATGACACGCAGAGAGTGTACAACATGCTGAGAATAATACAAAACAACAGAGGCCACAATGACATTCTTAAGCATAATGACATCATATTGACACATGTCCATTTTGGCTTCAAAGTAGACGTCATATCACCTCTACTAATCTATTATTACCTTGATAAATATGCTCCTCTCTGAAGTTAAATTTTGTTTCTTTAATTTTTACTTAGATAATAGTAATGAATATATACACATAACACATACATACCCAGACAGAAACACACACACACACACACACACACACACACACACACCATTTTCTTCTTGCCATAACGACCTGACTATAATTGGAATCATATTAGGTAGCTTTAGTTATAACCCTATTCTCATCTCTGATGCCTCTTTTTAATTTTCCACATATTCATCCCCCTGCATTTTGATCATTAGCAGTAAGTTCCCATTTACCCTTGCCATATTGAAGTTGAATATTTCTCCTCTAGGGAAAACTCCCTTGCAGTAGTCCCTATGCCACTTTGACAGTTCTAAATAAAGCCAGTCTTACTGTTCTTTTAAAAATAACATACTCTTGCCGGGCAGTGGTGGGGCACACCTTTAATCCCAGCACTTGGGAGGCAGATGCAGGTGGATCTCTCTGAGTTCGAGGCCAGCCTGGTGTACAAGAGCTAGTTCCAGGACAGCCTCCAAAGCTACAGAAAAAACCTGTCACCCTGTCTTGAAGGCAGGGAGGGGAGCAGAGAAAAATATAGAGCTCAATAAATATCATGGAAAATATATATATATATTCTATTAATTCTTAGAGAATTTTATACAACATATTTTGACCATATTTACCCCCGTTTCTTCCTGTAACAGCCTACAGACTCCCCCTCTCCCCCTCCCCCCACACTACTTCATGTCTCTATTTGTTTTAAAAGAACACACAGACACACACACAACTTGGGGATAAAACAATGAAAAACACAAGACAGGAGGTGATTGAAAAGCAATTGTTATTTGGTACTAGAAGAACAAAATACATATCAAAATTTGTTTTAGTATGGCAATGGCCTGACTCCCCTCTGTTACACAACACAGACCATTTGTTCAGTTTTCTTGAGATTTCCTAAGAGTTCATGTTTCCTGCAAAAAGCTATAAAAATGGCATTGTTTCCAGTGTTTATCACACTCTCAAAGGAGGTCCAATTACTTCCTTATTGCAGAGGAAGAAACTGAAGTTTGGGGAGATTGAGCCACTGCCAAATCTACTGTATATTGAATGGCTTTTTGCTGTTTTTAGAGCCTGCTCCTCTTCTATTCTTGGTGTAGTCTGGATGGTGAGGGTGGAAACTGGGTTATAAGCTGGCCATAGTTTCACCCTCTAAAGGAGCATTCATCCAGCCAATACTGTTGGAGTACTGGTTACATTCCATCTGTAAGCACACAATTCTGGGAACAACTGTTATACACTGCAGTCAATGGAACATGAGCCCCATCCATGTACATCAGTTTTTACTAAGGCAACAGATTAAGAACTCTGGTGAATGGGGATAGAAAATTCTGGGCAACAGCAAAATTTGTGCTGTTGACAATTATGATTGAGTTTATTAATCTAATCTCAAATCAGATATGGGGCTCCTTCTATCCCCACTGCCTCTCCTGCCCACCTGCCCAGAGATAAAGTGTCTACCAGGATCCAGAGCTCCCCATGGAAGCCACCTCTATCTGGCAAGTGATTAGTACAGCCTGGTGCTTTCTTACTTTTTACTTTTCTAAGCCTATTTGCTTATCTGTGAAATGGACCTCTGAGACATCTTATTGAAATATCAAAGTTGGGGGAATGAAGTGCCAACTTCCTGGTACTTAGCAGTTGTATGGAACCATTAGACCTAAAACCCTCATTTTTTTCACTTGGCAAGTTGGAATAGTGAGAAAGCTATTCCTGTCTTTACTCTCTTGACTTATAAGGCAGGTCTAGGAGTTCCAGAAGTTAAGATGGTAAAGAGTTTATTTTAATGGATCTAGGTCCTTTTGTTCTTGAAAGTTTGTTCATGCAATATTATCATGAGATGCCTCACTAGAAAATGGACAACATAGCATGCTCAGAAGTCATTTTGTTTGATGGTTCCCTGACATGGGTGGTCTAACTTACTCATCTTATCTCCCATACCATTCAAGGTTAGCAACCAAATAAGTTTGCATTGGTATTGGTGGTAGTCTGGGAATGGCTTATCTCTGTGAACCTATGGCTATTTTTGTTGTGTTTAGGAAGGGAAGAGCTGGAGAGCATATTCAAGATAGGACTCTGTGGTAGATAGAAACTCTACCAGGTTTTCCTGCCCTGAGAGAGCAGAACATGTCCCAAAGTCTAAGTCCAGACATTCTTCCTTAATGCTACTCTCATAGATTCTGGGAAATATCTCTGAAGACACTGGTCACATTGCTCTGGAGAAGATGCTGGACTTATATAGAAAACTCAAACATAAAATTATTGTCTTGATTACTGTTCAGTGTCAATACTTTTATTTTCCTTGTAGTGGAAATCCTTCCTAGAATAGTGACTAGCATGTGAACCTATTTACCTACATGGGAAATTATGTATTGGAGCTGAGAGGAATCTTAGGCAGTAAGACTACAGGTGAAGGCCAGTCTGGACTATATGTTTAGATCCTGTCTCCAAACACCCAATGAGTTGACTCTCCATTAGATATTCTGGTGAGTTAACATCATCCTGAATGCTTTTGACACATGAACTCATATTGTTTACAAAAGCAGTTTGTTAGCAATGTAGAAAAAAAGCATCACACATTGATAATAAGCATTATAAGAACTGAAGAGCAATTTAAGTGATTGGACTCTTGCTAGATCAGAAGAGAAAACAAGATTTCTCTGATCGTTCTCAACAGCTCCTCATGATAGCCAAGTCTAATGCAAAAGTAGGTGGAACAACTACATCTGTCTCAGCTCAGACAAAGCCTCTATCCCAGCGTGCAGACTGAGGAAAAGCACAAGTCCAGGTAAAGGGGAGATGAAAGAAACATCTGTTCTCAGAATGCATGCTTGTTCTTACAACTCCTTTAAGTACTGCAGTGCTGGCTCCAAGATTACGTTTTCTCCAGAACGGAATCTCCGCAAGGCTTTGTCAATTCTCTGAGGACTCAGGGACAAGTTGTAAATGAGATTGTAGTTGTGGATGAGGCGTCTGGCTCTTTCCTTTTCCAGAACTCCTGTGATGACATTGGTAGATTATTTTTTTTAATGAGGAAGGAAGAAGCAAGGAAACATATATGTTAGCTTGAATAAGCTGTAGGTAGATGCTAAACAATAATGTTTTAAGACTATAAGATTCTTTAAATTGGCTTAATATACTTAGAGTCTTGGATATGACTTATAGATCTTAGGGAGTGATTTCAGCGTAGAATAAAGCAGATGGGTCTAGTAACACCACGCATGTGTCCTAAAGAATTTAAGCTCATCCTTTAAATCCATACATTTAAGGGCAAATTTTCACAGAAGTGGGGTGCCTGCTAAACATGTTCACAAATGTGATTTCTTTTTCTTATCCAAGTAGCTGTGGATGTTCTGAAAAATGTAGGCATTAGAGTACTTCTTCTTGACACACATTTCCTGTGACTCTCTCCCAATAACCTGTGTGATAGAACTCAGTGATAACAATGTTAACATGGTTTCTGCATGAAGGTTTGATGGTGGTAGCCACAAAGAGGACTGTGAGTACAGACAACAGTATTACTGATAATCACTAATTGGTTCATAAGCCCAAAATGGAAGCTTAGATGTGTTCCTCGCTGCACTTAAGATGCAGGGGAATAATTCTGTTGCCTGTGGAAGCTCTCCAAACCATTAGAAAGATAAGCTATGCAAAAGATTAACTGAAGTGGAACAATAAATACAATGATAACTATTTCCCCACGAAATAACCCATGCCTCAAACTCCATTCTAAGAATTTTACAATATTGATTTATTTGACCTTTACCATGACCCATTTCATAAAGGAAGAATCTGAGTCCTAGAGTTGTTCAATCACTTGCTTAAGGGTGTTCAAAGTTACTACTATATTACATGAAATGAAGGTAAGATATTCAATGTGGGTCATATGATCTACTACTTGTATTCTTTGAACTGTGAAATCTATGCCATAAAGTCCCCACAACCACCACAAAACAAAAACTTTCCAATATTTTTAAGGATTAAAGATGTACTCCTCATATCCTGGTCAGTTTTATCTTTCAACTTGACAAACATAGGATCACCTTGGAAGAGTCTTAGTTAGGAATTACCTAAATCAAGTTAGCACACAGTCATGTCTTTGGGATTTTCTGAATTGTTAATTGAAGTAGGAAGATCCACCTCGCTGTGGGTGGCACCATCCTTGGGCAGGTAGCTCTGAACAGTCTTAATGGTGGGGAACATTGACTGATAGAGTCTGGGCTTGAATCTATATCTCTGGATCAAAAATAAGCAACACCTCATTCTCGTTCTAGTATGTCTTGAGAACTAGCTGTAACGGGACACTGAGAAGAGCTAGGTTTGGATTATGAATTTGATTCCTACTGGCCACTGTGTTATCACTTTGAGCTTGAGTTCTTACTTTAGAAAGAAGGGCACTAACCCTTCAGCTTCTGGCCAATTTGAAAATTTAGAGATGAAAACATGGAATATCCAGGCCTGGGGAAAGAAAGTCTTTTACAGCATTCTGCCTCTTTGACTTTATATTTGGCCTTTGGTTCACTAAGTGAATTCTTAGTATACCATTTGTTCTTTCTTTAGAATACTTGTCATTCCTTGTTTCTTCTCTTCAAGGCTATTTTCTTCACAAGCCCCATTAGAGAATAAGCTCAGTAGGTTCCCAGAAATACTGATTTGATGATGGATGGTCTGCCTGGATGCTGGATAGGGAATGCGCTGGCCTACTTAGCCCTTTGCACATAATAAAGAACAGTGAGTCATCTGTGGGCAGAGCAGGTGTTGTCAGCTCCGCATCTAGAAAAGGCTTCCATGGTCTGTGAAATACTGTGGCTAATGAACCAACAGCATGACCTTAGTTAATCCACTTTCCCATTAAAGACAGTAGTAGATGTTCCCAGATCTGGCTGATACATTCTTTGGCTGTGGAACAACTAGCAAACTTCATAGAAACAGAGAAAACAGGCATAAACAGTGAAGGGGGCATGAAAAAGGCATCTTTTCCCAAAGTCAGCAAAACTACGTTTTTCCTTAGACTGTTTTATTCCTATGAGAAAGGTCCAAATCTTTTGGGAGTTTCTTAGCAACTATGCTTAGGATCCAGCATCCATTATCCATTATCATGACTTGACATTTTATTTAGAAATGCCTTTTCTTTCTACTCAGTGTGTAGCTCTGCTCAGGGTTGCTTCAATAACTTTTTATTCTCCCTTCTGCTCCAGAGAAATCTTCACTAACTGATATATCTCAGCTTTCTTGATGACCTTCTCTGGTTGATTTTTTGATGGATTCTAGTAAAGGAGGAGGCTCCATCTTAGTTCCCAGGATTCAGGTAGAGTCTCAACATCACCATGTGCCTAATGATCTAATGGAAACTTCCATGTCTGTCTTGTTCATCCCTTTTCCCTGTTGCAAGTCAGCTCACCTCCTAATATTTGCAGAAGATGGTTTCAACATAGCATAATCTGTTAATGTTACCAAAGTATTCCTTATATCATGTTTCAGGTCTAGCTATGCCTTCCCAGTACTGTCTCTTGTACTTCAGCTCATACTGTATGCTAACCTTTCTTTCATAGCTTGTCTCTTTCTTTTCTATATTATCAGTTTCAATTGATATATATTATGGAGTACTCTGTGATTTTTCTGCTAAAAAATACAACTTTGTAAAATTTAATCAGAGTAGCATATTTATCTCAAATAATTATTACTTCTTATTGGGGAATTATCCAGAATTCCTTCTTTTTAGATTATTTGAAGCACATAGTATATTAGAACTCTTCCTCATATGTAATAGTAAAGACACGTGATGTCTTTCCTTTGGACTACTTAATTCTCAATTTTTCCTTTAACCAAGAAACTTAATTGTATATTAACTCTTTACTTTTCTTTTGTAATGCTGTTAACTACTTCAAGTCTTTGCAATATATTTAGAAGTTTGTCCTCAAGGATAGAAGCTGTGACTCAGTCACTTTGGTTTTCTTCCTGGTCTAGACTCTAACACAGTGCTGGGGTCATTAGAAGATTTTAAATACATATTTTATTATTCAGTTAGCCTAATCCTGTATGTAAAGTTCTCAGCTCGTTCTAAATTCCTTTTTCTTCCTTTCTTTCACATAATTATGAAAAATTGGCATTTTGAGCAACTATATTTCAGAAGATCTAAAATTGTATTAAAAATTCAAAACATAAAAAAACACAAAGAGAATAAAGACATTGCTATTTTCATATAAGTGCTTTTACAGGGCATGCCTGCACTAAACCATTGCCAATCATTTTAACATTAATAAAGCCTTTGCTGATCCTACAAATAGATTCTTCTTTCTCTGAATGTCCACATGGCACAATATAAGAGCGTGTGTCACCTCACATGTTTTATTTAGTTATTTATAGACATACAGTCTTTCATTTCCTCCAAATTAAAGAGAAACTTTGAAAAATTATGCTAGCTTTAGGCAGTAGAAAAAATACTATCTACTGGTGAGGGGGTAATGAACCTTCAGGTAAAAAAATACATGATATCAATATGATGGTAGATGTTAAAGAAGTTGGCAAAGCCAGATGAAGTCTGACCTAGATCCATCTCAAGTGACAGAGAAGAGTTTAAATAATATTTCTGGGAAGGAGAACAGGCAGACACAGGACTTGGACAAATGGGAAAGTAAGGCATATCTGGGGAAAGGCAAGTGACCTATTACGACTGTGCAAAAAATGCTAAAAGTAAAAGTGGTAGAGGAGACAACTCAGGTCCGCAGACGCTAGGTTTCAACTTGCTCAGTGGTTTGGAGTTTCTCTTGAAAGCAGAAGGATTTAGAGGAATGGTGAGAATGAAGTATGTGTTAAACTGGTGGAAGAGTGGAGGTAGGGATAAGAAACACAATGCCATTTTCAGTCACCTCATGGGGAATTCTTCTTTGATTTATCTTTGAGTTTTCTGAATGTACCAGGCACCTGTTTTCTAGATCAAATGTTCTATTTACTTATACAATGGAAGCAAGCCAGACATTTAAGGGTAGGCTAGAACACAAATAGAGATAGGCTAGTGGACTTTGGAATCCATACTTTACCTGTGTTGCTCAGGTCACATAAGTAGAGGGCGTTTTCCAGCTTTCTGAACCTGTCTATCCACAGCTCAGGCTGCTCAGCTTCCTTCATCATGGCTGGACTCAAATCAGGCTGAGAGACCGGCCTGTTCTTGAAGGAGTTCACCTGTTCTTGTGGGGCTGAAATCATAGTGGTAGAGTTTTCTGGCCATAGATTCTCTTCTGGAGTTTTCTACCAAAACAACATAAGCATCTCATTGGCACACATTCACTACCCGGAGCTCCAGACTCTTGGCCAAAGATGAGGCCACACAAGTAGAAAGATTCATTGCAAGTTCGGCCTTTGCAAAGCAAGGAAGAGTCTCATGTATTCGGCAGCACAAGGCTCTCTCTGCCAAGTTTTTGCTGAATGTAAACATGGTGAGTTTTTCTTTCGTTGAGAAAGGTGACATCACTTTTGTCCAGTTTTCTGCTTTGAAACAGGCAAAGGATTTGTGACCTGACTGACAGATCTGACGTCCTTCCCTAAGGGTGCTAGAGGAATCTACATGGACTGAGCTCCTGGGAAAAGCCACTACTTCCACAGTGGTTTGTGGTGAACAAGTGACTGGCACAATAATAGTGTCACCTTTGGCCTGTGGGCCAAGTTTCAAGAACAGCTAAGTTTCTCTCTGACTATAATTTAACAAAGGAGATGGAAACTCAGAAAGAACAAGAGACTTAAAATTGCGCAGGCCTCATACTAGATCCAAAACTATAAGCAGGGCTTAGAAGTGATGTCTAGCTCACTTCGATATCCTAATCTCATGCCTACTACAGAACAAAGAAGTGTGATGAAATAGACAAATGAGACCCTCTGGTGCCAAGTAAGTAAAACATCCTGGCATCCTGGCAGCTTCTATGAATGTCTGTGGCCTGATCTCACTACTCCGGGCTTTCAGGAAAATATATATATTGCATGGTCTGAGGCTGGACATCCAATGCAAAACAATTAGTGCACCTATTGTCCTACAGAGAGGGGGCAGGGAAAATGAAGCTTGCAGTAAAGTAAAGCTTGGTTTAGTTCATGTTACACGTCTGTCCATATTTAACACAATACAACTTTTGGGTTTTCTTCAGTTAATTAAGCTATAGAATTTGTTCCGTTCACCACACTCTAAAATGTTCACAACTCAGCATAAAACAATACCTCTGAATTGTACCATCTGAGTTCCCTGAACCTTCAAATATCTGAAGCTTCGCAGTTCTTTCCCATGTCAAACGTGTCAAGTATAAGTGGTGTATGCACCCCACACTCCGGAGAGGAACGGCTGAATCAAGTTCGCCTCCGAGTTGGGTAACAGACATGGATGAGGTTGCTCCTGGGGAATGTGAAGAATTGTTTTGTTTGAAATACTAGAACACTGTGTGAAATTGCGCTGACACAGTTGACAGGAAACTGGTAAATTTTCAGGATGAATATAAAATAATTATGTTTTGATAAAATTAACTTTGGGACAAAGAAAACTTTCACATAGAAAAACAAAATAGTGATTCTTATGCATTTTTAGAGATTTGGGCAACTTTAGAAATGGCAGAAGTTTTAGAGGAACCTGTTCATTTACTATACTTGCATACATGGATTTATTTTACCAAAAAAGTCCAGTTTTATTTATTTATTTTTAATTTCTTTGGGTACTTCCCCACTCTCTGATAATTAAAGACGAGGGGAAGTAGAGACTGTGTGAACCCAAACCAGGCCCAGTGAAGGAGCAAGTAAACTAACATAGCCTATATGACTTTTCTGTGCCAGGAAAAGTCCAAATTCTTGCTTGGTCCAGTGGACATTAATGTTCTTTTGTTTATTTCTCTGCTTATCCTTTTCAGTCTGACATGGGCATTTTTTTTCTCTAGGCGCCTAAATCCTGACAACTGAAGATGTCTTTTGTCTTTATCTCTTTATAATGTCATTCTCTTGGTTAGAGAAGCCCTTTTTGATGTTCGCACCTGAAATAATTGGGCTCCTATGAAACCTGCGAGATACATCTCATATCCTGTTTCTTGTACTGCATTCCTTTATAGACCAGGATGAGCAAGAGTTTATTCTTCGTCACCCGTTTGCCTGTCCAGGTGCTCATGATTCAATATTATATTTGTCTAAGTACCTAATGCCCTAGAGGTAGCTATTGATATATCCTCAAGGTCATATGAGATAGTTACTGAAAAAAATCTAGGTAGTGCCTAACAAAAGTTTTTAATACGTGCTTATTGGATGACTATGTCAGTGAATGAAGCAATGAATGGACATATGGGATGAATTCTTTTCTCTGGTATCATAGGAAAGCTGTTTAATCAACCCCCTGCTTCACCTCCTTTTTAAAAAGTGGGACAATGAAGACTGCTTATACAAGGATGTGAGAAGAGTCAATTATTATGGAAAAGCAAAAAAACGCCCCTTCAACAGGAGGCAAAATAAAAGAGCAAAATGTATTTTTTATAATCTTATTCACAACAGATTTAACACTCAAGGAGAAAAGCATTTGTGGTTGTTTTTTGCATGGCAAGATGCTTGCCAAAATGGATACTGTTTTCTAAAATATTTCCATGTGTGAAGTGCAGGAAAAGGCCTCCAATCACTTTAAGACAAATTATGTTCTAATCTGGACATTTCCAAACAACAAAATAGAAAAACCCATGCTGCTTTTCAATTCTTCAAAATTTCCTCGTTAATTGGTGATAATATTAAGATGGATTTTCAACCATTTGCTAGGAAATTATTTTCTTATTTTTTGTTTTTCTCTTAAAATTAGAGAAATTCTTAAAGTTTAAGAAGTGGTCCCTTAGGGAAAGTTCACTCTTGGGTTCTGGAAGCTGGAGTTAAGCTATTAAAATGGTCTTCTGACCACCCTTTAGACTGATGACAATTGGTGGCCATAAGCTTTGGAAGCTCACCTGCAACAAAACCAATTGCTTGGGGCACATGGCAAGTCCATCACTGAACAAGAGCAAGAGTCTTCCACATACTAACCAGGATGAGAACTAAACCATATTCTAGGAGTTAATCTGCTTCCCCTTTCCATGTGAGGCAGGTCGTAAAAGCAGTCGGACAACAAGGTGTAGGGTGGAAATAAAGAACCCATAGGGGAGGACACCAAGAGGTGGGAGGATGCAGTCAGGGTTCTCAAGGCCCCCCCCCAAGAGCTCCACATGCCCAGATGCATACCACATGTTCAGTTTTGCTTTGGGGTCTCTCAGGGACTTCAACCAAGTTCCCTGGGGTTTCCTTTTCATTCTTTCCTGACAAGAAAAATAAAGAGAGAGAGAGAGGAGGGTTGAATTTGGCATGCACATTTAACATATACATATGCATGAGGAAATGTGACTCTGTGGCTCCGCTGGGTGGTTGCATTGTGTTAGGCAACAGGGAGCCCCTTGGCAGATAAAAGACAAGTTTCTACCTGTGAATTTCCACCTGGTTTCTCAGACATTCTATTTAAATACAATTATTATACATACCACAGAAAAGAAATATATGGACATAGGAAAGTATTTCAGTTTATTTAGAAGCAGTAGGAGCCATGGGGAAGGATTATTCTTGGAGGAAGTGAAGTAAACTGATGATTGGAGGAATGAGCAGGAGTCATTTGGACAAAGGCACTGCGATGGTGCCTGTGAAGCAAAGGTGTGGACCAGAGTACAACCAGTGGAAGGCCCTGAACCAGAAGGGACTGTGTAGCTTAATGAGACTGACAGTCTCTTCCTGTGACTCTGTCTTTTAGAATGTAAGCTCTGCACTCCCTTTTCCATCATCTGCTTGTACACATCCCATTCCCAGGCTGTTGGCTGCTGCCTTCATGTACAAGGCCAGCTTGCTTTAGCTGCAGAACAACC
>JAQHUG010000012.1:15453404-15523284 GCA_028555095.1 Dicrostonyx torquatus | reverse complement strand
TTATTGAGGATTTTTGCATCAATGTTCATAAGTGAAATTGGTCTGTAATTCTCTTTCTTGGTTGCATCTTTGTGTGGTTTAGGTATCAGGGTAACTGTAGCTTCATAAAATGAGTTTGGCAATGACCCTTCTGTTTCTATTATGTATCTCTCGATTGAAATCTTTGCACATGATATATTAGTTGGTAGAGTCTTTGGAAGGTTTAAGTCCTGTGGCAAAATCATCAGGAATTGGACTGAGTTTTCTAATAACAGACCCTCATCCTTTCTGTCATGTGAGGTTACAGTGAGAAAACTGAATTTCCAGCCTCCAGGTCTGTGAGAAAACGGTAACTGAGGCTCATGCAGCTGTGCTATAGAAGCATGTACAGACTATAAAAGGCTGCCATGACAAAAGCCACAGATCCTGGGATGGAAATTCAAGGTTTATGTGCCAAAGGAGGGAAATTCTTCCAGTCAGACTCCTCAAATTCCAAACTGGGTCTAGTACCAAACCAAAGGGTGAACTCCAGCACACAGTTTATTCAAAGCCTGTTGCCCAGTCACACACAAACCTCTCATAACTGTAGGACTTTCAGGAAAGTAACTACATTATGTGGTTACGGTCTAAGACTGGAGTTGGCAAACCTGCATCCAGTCGGCCTTTCTGATGAATTCATTTATCAGGGACATGGAGGTTTTCCATTTCCTCATTTGAAAACTAGAATAGTACCTACCTCATGGAGCTGTTGCAGGAATTCAAAAGGTTAATATTTAATAGAACACTTGAAATATTGCTTGGAATTGTTTAAGTTCTACAAATGTTCTCTATAAGCAGTGACAACTTTATCGGCACTGTCATTATGAAAATGTAGACTAGCAAGCTGAGTTTGCTGTCTACCACCGAGCCTATGGGTAGAACACACCACATCTCCAACAGTCCTTTGTGAAACACTCTTCCTATTCCCTTTAAACAGCAACTGCTAAATGAGACACCTCATGCTTCCTTTATCTCCTAAAATTCTCTGTTTGGTCCCAGGATTTGCAAAAAGTCCTTTCCAACTTAACTCTATTTTCTATAATGGGCCAGATGTGTATGCTATGTCTTCCTTGTGGTTGTGTCAATTGGTCTACACCATTCAGGAAGCATCCATAGCAGTTTTATTATTTATCTCCTCCCCCAACACAATTTGGCTTGTGCACGTGTGTTCTAAACTGGTTTGAAGCATTTAATTTTGCCAATATAATTTTCAAGTATTAGATTGCCTCCTGTTCTTGCTCTGCCCTCCTTAATTGCCATTTATTACAAAGTCACATAGAAACATTAAATGTGAATTCTGATTTCCATCTCCCCGGCCAAGAATAGGGATAATAATTTCCATCCAACACAACCTGAGCTCATTTTACATAAGGGGGATTCAGAGTGGAGATTATAAATCGTAATCAAGTCTTTCTCACAATCGCCTTATCCTGGCAGACATTCACTAATGTCTCTGATAATTGTTAGGAACATGGCAAAATAAAAATGAAATCCCAGATTTTAAAAAAGTATCTAAGAAGCAACAACATCAACAGAACACATTTTTGTTTCAGGACTGGCAAAATTGTCCCTCTTGTTAGCTTACGACATGCTAGTTTAAAAAGGGAACACAGCTCATTTTGTTTGGCTAGATGGGGCGAATCCCACATCACCACAATCCCTCCTGATGTTTTATTGATTCTAAAGGACATTTAATCAGGAAGCAGCTCAGCACTAGAATCCTGCTAATTAGCAGACAGCCACATTCCAAATGGCTTTCCAATTGAACGCAGATTAATGGACAATATGTACTAAGATAATGATTCGAGCATTCAGCTCCTAAAATGTGTGTCTAAATTGCATCTTTAATCTCTTAAGGATATAGGTTTGCATACAAAGCACATAATGGAATGGGTTTAATTCACAGAAGAAGCTTTAGCCAATGACTGTTTAAAGATGAAATACATTTATCTCTTGTAAACATACTTTTTTCTTTCATTCTCATGGTTTTGAAATCCTAGAATATCGTAAGGTCAAAGAATAGCAAGTGTCTGCTCTTATACTCCAGATCCATGCAATACTGGTTCTGAAATAGTTGTTAATCAACAATATCAATGGCATCTTTACTATATATAAATGTATATAGTAAATACATAATGTATATGTATAATGTAAACTTTGGTGCTCGATTTTTTTTCTTTAGATTAGAGACACTTTGAGAACGTCCTTTTGGTTTCTAGTCTCCTCCTAACTCATTTATCTGCTTTTTGTAGCTCAGCCATCTCTAAGGAAATGCTCATGTTCAATACTGGCATAGGAATTCATCCACTAGGTTGGACTCGAACTCACTCACTTATTAATGCTCTTTGAAAAACCTTAACCTGATTTATTTTTCCTTACTACCCCTATGACCCTGGGTTAAGCCATATATTCTCCTTTATTTTATTTTGAGTCAGGGTTTCTCTGTAAAGTCCTGGCTGTCCTGGAACTAATTCTTTAGATCAGGCTAGTCTCAAACTCACAGAGATCTGCCTGTCTCTGCCTTCCAAGTGCTGGGATTAAAGGAGTGCACCACCACTGTCTGGCTATGCCATATATTTTAAATTATTTCTCATTCCAAGTAGAATATACCTTCATGAGGAACAGGCTTTGTTTTCTGCATAGCTGCCTTCCCAGTGTCTAGAATAATGGTATATTGCTGGTTCTTGGCAAATGTTTGTGAAATAAATGAATCACCAAGCTCAGCAGATACACACTATGTAATCTAACCACACTGTAGATTAGCTGTTTTCACCACTGAATGTCAGGAAAGCAGCTATATTTCTTGCTGTAGGGCGATCACTGTATAGACATAAATTAAGAAAACACACAACTAAAATCGGGGTTCTAAAGAGAACGTGACTAGGGTATAACATGACTAGGTGTTATCAGAGCATTTAATACTATGTACCTGATTTCGCTGAGATGGTTGGGAAAAGCACTCTTCAGGTTGACCATGAGCTACTCTGAGATAACTTCTCTCCTAATTTGATTCAAATACGTTTCAAATTCAAAAACATTTATCATTGTAATATCTACTGCTTTAGACATTTGCTATACAAACCTGAATAAAGAATCTACTTGCCCTATGATATTGTAGTTTGCTATTTATTACAATATGGCAATGAATGTAGCATGCTAAATCAATGTTATTTCACTTATTGGAAGTTAAGGGGATTTTTATGCTCCATATAGAATTATTTATATAAAACATTTATAAAAGAAGTTAGCAGATTTGTAGAGCAAAGAAAAGCAAAGGAGATAAAGGGGGAGAGAATGGAGGATTAGAATTCTGCATAAAGTAATTAGTGTAGCCCACACAGATTACGTGTGCCCTAAGATGCTTTCTATATTTTCCTTTCCAGTGATATGAGCAATTTCCTAATTTCATTCATAAGCTAGTACCTATGAAAAGCCTTGAAGACAACTCTTTAAGCTCTCCAGGGGATCTCTGTGGTAATATACATCTCGTACCTACATACCTGGCAAGGTATGCTATATTTTCCTTGTTCCACAGATAGCACAGCACAGATGCCAAAGTGTCTAACATCAGACACTGTCTTTTTCTAATAAGTCTGAGATGACAAAAGGTTTTAGTTCTGGCTATTGCCTTCTTGGTATGTCTTTTTCAGGTAGAGAGAGAAGGAAGTTTTCCTGGCTTTTTCCTGGAAAGTTACTATTTCTCCTAGGGTACTCCAACTTCATTTAAATTTAGTGACCTTCCAAGGCCTCAGTGACCAGAATCATCATATTGAGAGTTAGGACTTTACCATATTTTCATTTTGGTAGGGCAAAACCTTCAAAATTCAACTTACTTTATTTCACCTTGGTAACCCAAATCTTGGTGGTTAAGCAATGTTTCCAGCAGGGTCAAGGTTAGATACAATCCATGCTTGCCACATATTGCTCTGACCTAGAAATAAGAAAGGATTTGAAGCTTTAGTTAAATGGAATGAGTGTTTGGATTTCTTCCCACTAATTTAGCCCATATGATTCGGCAATGAACTATTGCTCAGGCGTATATTCTGTCATTGAGGTCAGCATGTGCTTTTGCAACTCCGTCCTTATGGGTAACAAACATTTTTTTTTTTTTTTTTTTTTTGGTTTTTCGAGACAGGGTTTCTCTGTGGCTTTGGAGCCTGTAACAAACTTATATTCAGTTGACCAACAGGTGTAGTATATTTTCAGAAGCCACTAGGCATTCTGTTACTAATCTTATATTTTTGTCAACCCACATTGACAAAGGTCAAAAAGGGTTCTTCCCTTCATCATGTTGATACATTTTGTATCATTTACTTCGGTTTGCAAAAGCCATTGTGTTGTATTCATGGTTAATGCCATTTTCTCGGTTTCTGTCCTGTTGTTGTAAAGCATTGCAATTTAAGGAGTAATGAGTTTAAACTGACTCAGTTCAAGGTTCAGTCCATCATGGTGGCAGCAGGGCAACAGGAACACACAGGAGCTGGCCAGATTGTATAGTCAGAGCAAAGAGCAAGAAACACATGCTAGGGCTTAGCTTCCTTCTCCATTTTCTATGGTCTAGAATCCTAGCCTGGAGAAGGGTCTTCCATTGAAGTTAAGGAGACTCTTCCTTCATCAATTAACATAACCGAGATAATCCTCACAGACCTGGCAAAAAGCAGATTTCCCAAAATGTAGATTCTATCAAACTCACAATTAACACTAACCATTGCCATCTTGCCCTTTTTAGGTTAGCTAATTACCAGAGAGAGTAGAAAACTCAGCTGAATGTGAGCGATCCAATTAGACAAAGGCCTTCATGAGTACCTGCAGGGCTCCATTACCATTTGAATTTTCATACTGGGACAGGAACCAGGAAACCAGGGACAGCCTTCAAATTCCAGCCTTCAAGGGAGTTGTACCAGTCATCTTATCTTGAGCTTGTTTACTTTGCTTTGCTCATTCATTACCCAAGAAATGAAGTAAAGGCCTCTTGCCCTTCTTCCCCTTTTGTCCTATACCACAATGCCACAATGGCACCTCCCTGGAAAGCCCTACAAGGTGTGGTGTCTTCTTTATAGTAGCATTGTCTACTGATCTGTTAGTATCAGCATAGCCAAATAGTAATGGAATTTGCATCTTAAAACAGTGAGAAGGGCTTAGTTCTGTAACATTTCCTTTGCTTAGGCAAGGTCTTGGGTTCACCCCCAGCACATAGTAGGCAAGCAAGCAGAATCAAAATGCACATCTTTACTTATCTTTCTGAGGTTTTAAAACTTGCTTTCTACTTTCTAGGTGTAGAAGAAAATAAATAACAGATTATTTTGAAACATCCGAACAAAACAATAAACAGAGTTTACCCAAAACATATGGAATTGAGAATGTTGGAGATGACAGGGAGATATAAAGAACAGATTAAAAAAAAACAAAACTCCAGTGCTATGTAGAATGGTAAATATCTTGGTGTTGCCCATTCTGCTGTAGTTTCATGCCTCTTCCTGACAGGGCAAGAATCCTATTGCTTTCTGAGCTTCCTTGTGTGCTGTGGGAGATTAAGCTCTCTTGCTTTCAGCCAATGGCTTCTAAGATACCAGCCTACTGGGGCGTGGTTTTCATTTTAAAAAAAAAGCCGTAGCAGCTCTCCGGGCTTGCTTGCTTCTGGCTTCCATGCTGACTGCTAGACTCGGTTTCCTGTTTGCGACCAAAGGAATGTAGTTTGGGACATTGATCTGTAAGTTTTATCCCCTCCAATAAAATACCCCTTTTTAAATCAAATTGGTATAAGATTGTCCTGCGACAATACTTGTGAGGTAGTGTCTTTTCCAAGGTGAGATGCTTCTTTATTCATTTATTTTCTTACCACTATTGCTTAGCAGTCTTGGAAAATAAAGGATTCATGTCAAAGATGAATGCAAATGGAATGGGTTTGGGGAGAGGTTAGCAAAAAAGCTACAGAAAGATACAGAAATTGATTACACATTTGCCATTTTTATATAATAAATAAAAATGGATTAGCCTCATGACTAGAGCTTACTGGTGTGTTTTTGAAACCCTATATTGAAAGTCTCTTCTCAAAATAGATCACTCTGTCAATAGTCAGTTTTGCTGTAGGCTAAAATGAGTAGCAGATTAGAGAGAGTACATCATTGTACCTAGGCACAGGTTGATTGATGGCTGCTAAAAACTGACTGGCAGTCATGAGGAGCAATGAAAATGTCTACCAGAAAAATTAAGACAGTGTTACTCAGGATTACCAGTAAATCATAACTTTAAAGCATAAGTATTCAAACTGACGACCCTTCATAAGAAATGTTTAATAATTTTATTTCAATGAGGAAAGGTTTCAATCAGAAGTAAATACTTTTAGCCAGGTGGTGGTAGCAAATGTCTTTAATCTCAGTACTCAGGAGGCAGAGGCAGGCAGATCTCTGTTAATTCAAGGACAGCCTGGTCTACAAGAGCCAGTTCCAGGATGGTTAAGGCTGTTAACACAGAAACACCGTATCTTAAAAAAAGAAGAAGAAGAAGAAGAAGAAGAAGAAGAAGAAGAAGAAGAAGAAGAAGAAGAAGAAGAAGAAGAAGAAGAAAAGAAAAAGAAGGAGAAGAAGTAAGAAGTAAATACATTTCTTTCAATGTAAGTAAACAACTATATTGTTTAGCAAGTGACAGACTAAGGGACTCTTTGTGCTAATAATGTCTCGAGAGTTTAGACATTTGTTACAGGCTCCTGTTTGCCCATGTATTGTGTTTTACACTATCACTTGGCTCAACCATCATTACCAGTTACAGGGAATCTCTTGTTTCCAGTTAACAAATTTAGTCCTATTTAAAGATAATCTCTTTGCAGCATGGACTGGAAGGCCATGCTCTGTTCGTACAAACTCTCCAGCATTGCTGTCTTTAATGCTCCCATATCTCCTTTAATGCTAATCTTTTTCAGACTTTTCTTGCCTACCAACTCCATAAGGAATGTCTTCTTCAGGCTGCTTACAGCCCCACTCTCTCATATGTTCTAGAGTGGTCTAAGTGCTCCCATGATGTCCCATCCATCTTGAAGAGTCTCAAACCATTATATAATTTCAGTCTTACTGTGTAGAACAACAAGTTCAGAATTCGGTCCATCAGCCCATACACTACTCCTTCACATGACTCCTGTTCAGTTTCTTATTTTAGTGAATAGCTTTATCCTCAAACAAGTTGATGAATTTGGAGTTAGTTTTGGTCCACGTTCAGTGACACACCCAAACCTGCTTTATCTTTCGTACTGTCTCCATCCTCCCTGTTAGTGCCATACTTGAAGCATCATGATTCCTTTCTGCTTTACTGGAACAGCTTCCTACAAGGCTCTCTTTCTGTTCAGTTTCGCTTGTTTGAAAAATTCTCCAAATTATAGTAAAATGTTCCTCTGAAAGTTCAAATGCAATCAGGTCATTTAAACATTTAAAATGCTTTCCTGGTTACAAGGGTTTTGTAGGATAAAATATAAACTCCTTGGAAAGACCCTTCATACATAGGCTCATACTTTTTATTGCATAGTTGACTGGAAGCTATTTCTTTAACTGGCCATGGTCTCCCCCAGTACGTATTCTGGAGATGATTCACACTGTTCCTTTGATCCAGATCATCATTTTATCTTCTCTTTCTTTGTTCTTGGCCAAACCTATATGTTGACAAGAATCTCTCTGGACCATTTTCAGATAAGCTACATAGGTGTCTACATCGTGTTCAAGTTAATGGCTACCCCTAACTTTGTCACAGAATTTTGATGGCATTTGCCTTTTCTTAACTTCCTGGTGAACAATAACAACAAAAAAATTCAAATTATTGTCATTAGTGCCTAGCACACACAGTAATTAATGCATCCAAAAGTGAAAGTCAATTAAATAATATTGACCAGAAATATGACTATTGCATTGAAAGCAGAGAGAAATCCAGAAGTAGTTGAAATATTTGGACTGTTTTAAGACAGAAATATAGAAACAATGAAATATGAATAAAATGACTGAGAATCTGTAGAAGGTGGCTAAGGAATCTGACATGCTAGCACACATTCAAAGGGGAATTTTAGAAGTTCTCCAAACGTGTTCAACTGAGACTACATGCTCAAGTCTGTACAGTCCTGGTGAATGTATTCCTTGCTCAGGAAATGGACAGGTGTAGTGCAATGCCTGCTCTATGTGCCACATGCTATGGTAAGGTTGGCTAGTCAAGCAAGGGGCTGGAGATTGAAACACATACACACACACACACACACACACACACACACACACACACACACATGCACAGAGAAACATGGGTAACGCTAAGAATGCCCCAAGAATCCAAGAATGCTCCTCTTTATTATATTCCTGGGAAGCTTATATAGGGTCTCCTTGACTAACCATATTCCTGGGAGGCTTATATAGGGTCTCCTTGACTAACTGCCATCCCCTAACTCTCAGCTGCAGGCCCACCAGAAACCACTCCCCTCCCATCAGGAACTCCTGAGGGCCTCATGCTCAGAGCAGCTGCAAGCATAGGAAAACAAGTTGTTTATTCTGGCAGGCAGGGGGTCACAGGAAATTCAGGGTCTGGGAGTTCACAGTCTCCAATAGACAGGTGTGCTAGCTAATCTCAATTGTCAACAAGATGAGAGCTAAAAAAACCTGAAGGATGGGGCTCAGGGGATAACTGTTAAACTAGGTGGGGAGACCTCCTCATTGTGGGTAGCACAATTCCCTGAGTGGGATCCTTGACTGTCTAAAAAGAGGAAAGTGAGCTGCAAAAAACCATTCATCATGATTCTTCTTGACCTTAGATGCTTTGTAACCAGGCACAGCAAGCTCTTATTGCTTTAATTTACCTGCCACAATGCTCTGTACCCTCTATCTGTGAGCCAAAATAAGCCTTTCCTTCTTTGATTCTGCTATGTATTTTTTCATAGCAACAAGAAGTGTAGCTAAGACAGTGGAACAGTTTATAAAGAAACACAAATAGATTCACATTGCCTTTGCAATCTTGTCAAATCATCATTATACTGAAGATGTGCGAGAGCATATGAAAAAGTCTATAGATAAAGATGACTGATACCAAATTTGTTTCTATGGTGGGTTTTGTGTGTGTGTGTGTGTGTGTGTGTGTGTGTGTGTGTGTGTGTGTGTGACTGGTCAAAATTCAATTGATGTGGGTGACAAGCTCTGTAGATTATTTTCAACAATGTTTAGATTTTTTGGAAGCTACAAGCGGTCTGCAAACACTTGGAATTGAGATGACTTTGGGTGCTTTATTCCCACTTTATTTTTATTTTTGTTTGTTTTTCTGGCTAGGGGCAGTGTATATCTGTCATGGACTACTTTAAGAAAGTTCTCTCTTCTGCACTTTAAGAAACTTAAGGCTTACAGTTCCAAAACTTCAATGCTTCTAGTATAAGTGTGGTCTTTACATCCTGCTTTCAAGCTAAGGTCTGGGAGAAAGGAAGTTGTGGTGTGGCTGCACCCTGTTGCTTCCTGTATCAAATATCCCTTGGGCCTTAATTTGCTTCACATTCTGAGGAAACAGAATTCTATTTAACATGCCTCCCAGAACTGTATTAGACTTTGAGTGTGTTCCAGATGTCTTAAGAGATGCCAGATGGCCCATGAAAGACGGACCAGCTTTAAGGAAAATACACCCCATTTCCTTGCATTTGAACCACAAAGTTAAGCTGTCAGGGCCAGCTGTAGACGAGAACATTTAAAGACTGTTGATAGCCAATGTTTAATGTTGTATCATCTGACCACAGGTCAAAAACCTCAGAAAACTGGTGTGTGTGTGTGTAATAGAATTTATTTAGGGCCTTGTGTATGAGGTTGTACACAAATATTTTCCAGATTTAGTCTCATTTAATCTTCAAAATAGTCAAAGGAGATGTCATTTGGAACCTAGGTTTTCCAGATGAAAATCTGAGACCAAAAGAGATTAAGTGAATGTGTTTTAATTTTCAAGTTATTTGTGCTATAGCATATGCATAACGTCTGAAAACACAAGGCTTCACCAGTGGCATTACGTGGTTTCCAATCTAATAAAGAACTGTTGATTCTTAGTTTATTCTTAGTCTTCTCATAAATACAAAACAGACTATTCATGACGCTCAGACTGCCCTGCATTATTCCCTTTCTACTGAAACAGGTTTGTATGTACAGTATGCATATACACAGGTGCATACACATACAGACATTAGCATAAACCTTGCTTTGCATGCCGACTGCGTAAATGCAGTCTCAGAGAAAGGTAGCTTTTGTTTGGGAATAAGAACCCATCTGTACTGTGTTGTATCTTTGATTTCTTAGTAAATATCAGAAATTACTTTGACTCCCTCAATTTTAACCCCGGCATGCCCAGAATGAAGGATATGTGGCAATGTGTTTGATAGAGCCTTTCTCCCTATAATTTCCAACATTCCCTAATGTTCCAATTTCTATCTTTTGAATATTGTTCTCAGTAAAATCTTCTGGATATCAACTATTGATTGGATTTTCTTTGCTCACCAGTTTCCAACTTTTTCTACGCTTCGGATCTTGACTTGTTGCCACTTGTGACCCAGGAATTAGTTTAATTGTCTTTTTCAAAATTCAGAATTTATTTCGCTTATGGAGTGACAACACCAGTAACAACCCCTCCCTGTATTTCATGACATTGTGTAAGGAGTTAACTTGGTTGACGTTCCATGAGATCATGTCAGTTAAGCACTTAGCACAGTGATTAGCACCTAGTAAGAATTAAGCAGTGTGAATCTGAAGTATTATCAATGCAGTTATAGTAATGGCAGCAATCATCATTCCAACTCTATCCAATGTAGCTTTGAGAGATCAGTTTATTTGGCTATGGAAGATTATTGAATTAATACAGTTCTGGGTCCTCTTCCATGAAACACATCTGCACTGGTAATTACTGTCTCAAATCAGCATGCTGTGCTCTGTGCACCATAAATTACATCAACCCTAAAATATGGTGCTCCTAAGGCATGAGATGCCACATGCTGGCCCCTGTAGAAGCTGCGAGAGGATGTGAGAAATGATTTTGGCCTTGAAAAGTACTTGTTTCCATTGTTGAAGTATTATTTGAATATTATCATATTTTCTATTATTAACATTAAATCTAGCACAATTTAAATAATTGCTGGTCCAATTCTGCACATTTCAAAAATCTCTATTTTGTTTTTCTTTTCTCCAGCACACACACAACAAAACAGTGGTGTGATGTAATTTGCAGGGAAAATACAACCATAGCTGTGCCTTATTGTTAATATGAACTCAATGTTATATAGTACTTCTGTTGACTCTTGTCAAATCTAAAATCTAATTTTGGTTACCTTGGGCAGGGGAAGGCAGCCAGAGAATGACTGATCTTCTTTGCGAAGGCTCAGGTTGAGGCTGTCTATGTTGAATCTGCCTTGGCATGTTCTTAGTGCCATCTTCAAAATCTCCAGCAAGCTCTTGTTCACTTCAGACAGTGAGCCAGAACCTTGAGGTAGTGTGCTGTTTAGAGAGGCAAATCGAAGACTGTAAAAAAAAAGTTGGCTTGCTAAAAGTCTCTGTGTTTTCATGTTGTGTTTCTTGGCTCAGCTATTCCCTGGGATCCACATAAATGTTAGTAACATGGACATGGGATTTGTGTGCGGTTTTTATAGATTAACACACTTGTTTTTCACAGAAATGAGGGTCTACAATTTCTTCTCAGAGGAAACAAACCAACTGGGTTGCTACATAGACCTAGGCACCTAATCTTTTTTTCTAGCTCTCTTTTCTCATTTGAGAGGAAAATGGCAACAAATAGTAAATGATATTCTTCTTTTTTTTGTTTTAAACAACTTATGAGTGAGTACGTGTGATAATTGTCTTTCTGGGTCTGGGTTACCTCACTCAATATGATTTCTTTTTTTATCTTTATGGTTTATTTAACTTTATTTTATGTGAATTGGTGTGAAGATGTCAGATCCCCTGCAACTTCATACAGTTGGGAGCTGCCATGTGGGTGCTGGGAATTGAACCTGGGTCCTCTGGAAGAGCAGTCAGTGCTCTTAACCACTGAGCCATCTCTCCAGCACCTGTAAATGATATTCTTAACCTACTTAATTGTTCTGCTTTGAAATTCAGTTAATTACTAATAGCTGTCCAAACTACTGATTGCCACAAGCAAAGCCAAACAGATGCTGCCTTATTGTTGTGGGTGATTCACATAGGAAACCCTCTATTTGGCAGACATATTGCAAGGATTCTAACCTTCCTTTTTGTGTTGGGAAGACCTAGTGTTTTGGGAATAACATTTACTTATATTCTTACATGCAAATCTATAGTTATTAAGACAGTCATGTCTAGCTATTTCTTCTTTAAATAATAGATGAATGATAACAGTAGCCGGGCACTAAATGGATGGTCATTAACCTCCCAGGACCATAATTTCACAGTCTATAGTATATGAAAGCTGGATGCTGCTTACTTATATTTTCTATGGCTCATGGATCCTAGTAGCATAGCTGTTTCCTGAACCACTCTTAGTGTCCACGTACTAATGTAATTTTCTGTAGATTATGATCCCGTAAGAAAAAGAATAGGCCTGTTCAATTTGGGGATTTACTGTTTACTATTTCCAGCAGAGTGTACTTGGCAATGAAACTTAACAAAATTTCTGAGTCACACTTAAGGGGTGAACTATAGGAAGGTATTATTGTAGCAAAGAATGGGCTCTACCTGTGGATGAGACAAACCATGTCTTCTCCCTTCAGAGTTAATCCAGTTGGGCAGGTCAATCACCTGGCCAAGGGACCACCTCTAAGAAAGTCAAGTTCACAATAAGCCATGCTAAAGAGATGGGAAAAAATTATCCCCTTAATGAGATGTTTTTGTTGTTGTTGTTGTTTTGTTTTGTTTTGTTTTTCACTTTCTCTGCAGTCAGTTACTGAGAAAGCCATATTAGCTTCGGTAGATCCTTCCACAATTCTGAGTTATTCGGGAGGGCATAATTTGACTTTCTTCTTTCTATTTCTTTCCTAAGCATGATTTTCATAACCCTTTGGGATTCAATTTTCCCCAAGTTCACTTCCCAGCTGTGTGGCTGCCTGTCTGACCTCCTCGTTGGCTCAACTCAGATCATAGTGTCATGACTCTTCTCCTCTTCTTCATCTCTGTTGTCTTGTGGGACAGCTGCCAAGATTTACATCTTGTCCTCCTTGGGGTTTTAATTCTATGAAAATTGTCTTTAAGCTTTCTTCTGAGTTCTTTCAAAAATTATTTTATTAATGAAACTAAGAACCCAAAGGGTAAATCATGATTTTCCTGGTACATGTGACAACTCCAGTGGGACTTGCCAAAATTTCTAGAACAGAATCAACTCCACTGCCTGGTCCAGGAACATTCACACAGTGCTATGGTTTCTAATTATGAAGTAAACTTATTTCTATCTGAAAGGAGAAATAATAAAAACCACAATGTATCAGGCACTGTTCTAAAGAGCTTTGTACTTATCTATTTATTTTATGTTATTTTATTTCACTTTTAGTTGTTTTATAACAGAATTTCACTTCATACCTCTGCCTGTCTTCAACTTACTGTGTAGAAAAGTCCCATGTGGAATTCAGAGTTATTCTCCTGCCTCTGTTACTTACTTTTAAAATTAACTTTCTGTGTTAGAATAAAATACAAGACGTTTCATTATGACAGTTTTGCAGACACATCTGATTATACATTGTTTTCATCTATCCTGTTACTCATGTCCCATGACTCTCTGCATACTTCTGATAGTTCCCTTCCTTCACCAAGAATGTCCCTTTTCCCAAATCTGCCTTCAGGACACATGGATTCCATTGTTCTCTTTTTTCTATTTGCTTTAGTTCTCTTTCTCCTCTTTTAAGGTATCCTTTTAGTTTTATGGCCTATATTCACACAAGAATAAATATGTACATGCACACACTCATGTACAAACACACATAAGCACACATACAAACACTTTTAAATTTAAGGTAAATGATATTCAGAAAAGAAAAACTTATGATATTTACTGATCTTGACTTTATTACCAGTTAAAAATCAATGAAAGGAAGTTTATTTGAGTCTCTGTTTCCCACTGGACACTGAAAGCCCAGCAGAGGTGCGTGGATTCTACAATCACATAGTTATTCCGTAGTAAAGAAGTTAAACCCAGGTTTTTGGCAAAGAAGCCCATGTTCCTGACATCTGAATACCTTCCTTATTCTTGGGAAACACAAACATTTCACACTTCATTCTGCTTCATGTCTAATATAGCTCTCACATACACTTTGATTTAAAAAAAGTTCTGTCATTTCTTTTGATTCCAACTAAACAGAAACATAACTGATTTTTATATTTCAAACCCTTTGCCAATACCAATAATCTAGGAGTTCGCTAATAAAACCTACTTCTAGCCTTATACTTTATAGGTGAGTTCTACACCATACATGAGTCTTTCTTATTTTGTAGTGAGATTTTTCCCTTTCAAACATAAACAAAAAGGCAGATATTTTGATATTAAGAAGTAAATAAAGTTAAGTCAAATTACTTTCTATGCTGAGAGGGAGAGAAATGAGAGTGAAGAGATATGGGGAGGGATGGGAAAAGGAAGAGAGGAAGGAGAAGAGAGAGGAGAGAGAGAGAGAGAGAGAGAGAGAGAGAGAGAGAGAGAGAGAGAGACTGACCACACAAGTCAAGCACAAGCATTTGTGAACTGGGTAAGTTACTCAAGTGAATATGCCTCCCCTATCCTTAAAGCTCCATCTAGAAGTCTAGGGCAAGGGACTAAATGTTAGGATCACAAATTCAAACTCTGGAGCCTTTGGTCATGAGGTTGGATCCCTCAGGAAAGGGATTAATGCTGTTATAGGAGAGTTTATAGGGTTTCTTTCTGCTTTTTCCTACTGTGTAAGGACAAGAAAGGAAGTGACATCTGAAAACCAAAACCTAAGCATCTTTCATCTTAAACTTTGAACTTTCAAAACTAACTAGCAATAGGACTTCAATTTATAGTAGTATGGCCTGAGAGATGAAGGAACAATATGCCTACACAAAAGAAGAGAATACCTTTGTCTGTGGTGGCTTTGATTTGGAGTTTTCCTTGGGTTAGAGTATACAGCAGTTCCATTTTTCTGAAAATGGTTTGAACTTGCCCCCTTTAAAAACCAGAGTAGCTCTCCATAATTCACCTGAAAATCAAATATTAGATAGAACATCTTTACTTAATTCGCATTTAAGGGGAAGGGAGCCAATGTATTTAGAAAATGTTTACCATTGATAGTTTAAAAAAATCTCATGTAAACAGTTCAGTAGTGTCTTGGGCTAGATGGTCTTATCTGGACAAACAGCAAAACAGTGTCTCCTCATTGTTACCTGGTGGTTGGGTACTAAAATCCTGGGCAGCAACCTTATATATAACACACTATAAGCTTTTGAATGTGCAATAACTGCATATTCACTCAAGACCCAACTTGCAAGGCATTTTTGGCCACTCTCATGCATGTCTGCTTCACTGCGGCCTTGGTCAGAGCACACAACATACGTACTTACACTGCACTTTCATCATATGCAACACCAGTGAGCCCTGTCTGCAACCTTGGCCTTGCACTCTAGACTGCTGTGCACTCGGAACTGCAGGGTTCTGACTGTACGTAGAGTTTTCTGCTCATAGAGAAATAGTGGGCTTAATTACAGAAAACAGAGACTTCTGATATTTTTATACAATCATTTCTCAAAACATATCAAATTAGTGCATTTTTGGACTATATTTTGTTAGAATGTTTGGTTTTAAAAACTGATGTTTGAGTTCCTAACTTTAGTTTCATGAAAATGGATTCAATGGAGTGTGGCTTGGGATTAGGATAGAATTTTCAACTTCAGAGATAGCTTGAAACAGGCTTCTGCAAATTTGAAGCACATATTTTTTAGTGATGAGGTGTCCTTAGCATTGGTGACTATAAATATCAAAGTATTGTTTAATTTCAATCAAACAGCATCTAAAAAATTTTGAAGATGTTTTACATCCTGCAGTAACAAATATTCCTTCAAGACTGAATTCTTTGGTTGTGTACATGAATGTTGTAGTGTCCACATATATGCACATGTTTACATATATGGGCACGTGTGTATACTTGTGGAAGGCTGAGGTTGATCTTGGGTGTCTCCCTTTGTTATGTTTTGCCTTATGTAGTGAGGCAGATTCTCTCACTTGAACCCAGAGCTTGCTGATTTGGTTAGTCTAGCAAACCAGTTTGCTCCAGGAATCTTGTCTTCCTCTCCTGTAGGCTAGGATTAGAGGTGGGATGCCACTCCTCTATAGCATGAATGTGGATGCTAGATTTCTGAACTCTTTTTCTTCAGGTCTTCCTTTCTTGTGTGGCAAATTCTTTGCCTCCTGAGCCATTTCCCCAGCCCAAGAATTAGTTCTTTATAAATAATATATATATAATATAGTTCTTTATAAATAATATATATAAAAATAATATATATATCATATAAAAAATAAATAGCATTTACAAATAAGGAAGCTTGGCAAAGACTAAGGAATGATATTCTTTTATATTTACCTAAAATTATAACTAGTACATGAAAATATACATAAATATAAATATACATGAATATAAATGAAGTTATGCCATTTGGTCTGACAGTGTTTTCACAAGAGCCAAAGACTATCCAAAGCAAAAACCACAGAATTAGGAATGCAAAACCTCAGTTTGGGTTTTTTGGTCTGGATAGTCCATGTGACTCCCTGAAAAATATAGTCTATTGCCCTTGCCTTTAGCTGCTTCTCACAGGTTGAAAATAAGTTCCTATTCCCAAAGACTGCACACTTCAAACATATAACTTGGGAAGTACATGCTGGATCTAAACAGAAAGCTTCCTTCCTGCAGTCTAGTTTTTAAAGTATAAGAAAGCTCCAAGCAAGTCATCAAGGGAGAGATACAATCAATATTCCTATGCAGCTAAGATAAATATGTATCATACCTGCAATGACCAGAATGGCAAGATACTCTGCAAGGTACAAAGGTTACATTCATATCTTGATGATAACTAACAGCTATTTAATTGGATTGAAGGCCTACTCCACAGGAAGGAAATCAAGCCTGGTACTAGAAACCTAGCTACTCAAGACAGTGAGGTTATGGATCTTAGAGCAGTAGAGCTATAAGTTAATAGAGCAGAATAATTTCTAAATGTATTATAAACCATACCCTATAACCACAGATAAATGTAGCTCTCCTTTCATATCAAAGAAAATTCTCTTGGCAATAAATGAAGACCATTAGAGAAAACTACTAGTAACCATAATGCAGAGATCAACTGATAATGGAGAAGCCAGTCCCCATGGATATATCTACAACACAACTCATATAAGGCACAGGGAACATCACCGAAGAGAGGGCAGAAAGATTTTGTGAGAGAATAATGATGTCTGCTGTGAGATCGTTGTCTCCTAGAAATGACAGGAAAACTTCATTCATTAGTGTTAAGTAATATGGCTGCCTAAATAATACCTGATCAACGACAATAATAGGCATGCTAACAGAGAATAGGGGACTCTCGCATGATGTAGACAAGGAGCTACAGGGGGTTAGTGAGTGTTAAGAGAGGAAGAATTACCCTCTCCTAGCATTGAGATGTCTAATCGGTTATCCAATGCAAAGTAGTCAACCCTGAAATTAATCATATAGACACAAGCAACAAAACCTGGTTCAGAAGTAGTATTTATGCATATTTATACATCCAATAACAATCACAATAAAAGAAAAAGAGGCAATCAGTTTGAGTGGAGATTGGAGGGGAGGAATGGGAGGCAGGAAAAAGAGGAGGAAGTGATGTAAATATATTTTAATTTAAAAAATAAATAAGGGGTTGAAGAGATGATTCAGTTACTAATAGGACTTGTTACTCTTACAGAAGATTTGAATTAGGTTCTCAGTAGCCACATGCTGGTTCACAGCCGTCTGGAACTCCAATTCTATGGCATCTGATGCTTTCTTCTGACCTCTATAGCCACCAGGCATGGCATTACATACATGCACTCAGGTAAAATATATACACACATAAAGCAAATAAATAAATCTAAAAAGAAATAAGTAAATAAACACATTTATCTCTTGAAAGGTCTTTGTGATCCATAATCAGTAAATGTTTGATTTGTATACCTATTTTATTTACCTATATATCTGAGGTAACAAAAACATTTCTTTGGCAAGGAATTTTCAGGGGTGATGACATTTACAGAACCATGGAAGAGCTTTGCAGCTAGTTCTGGCTAAGGCACTATGAAAAGAAATAAAGAGAACCATTTAGGTTAATAATTAAGCTCCTAACATGAGAACATTGGAAGTCTCACTTTTGCCCTTTGGGATCATAAATGAACGTATTACTAAGTAACTGTTTTTATCAGGATGGATCCAGCAGCTCAAACAGTATTAGTGCCTATTATTGTTATGTGGATTTAAAAACTAACAACTATCAGGACTTGGTAATTACCTCTATTGATAAAGTGCCTAATGAAACATAGTTCCTGCATCAAATAAAACCAGGCATGGTGGCAAATGCCTATAATCATAGCTCTTATAAAGTGAAGGTAGGAGGATCAGAAACTCAAGGGCATGTTCACCTACTCGAGTGCCTTCATAGGCAGCCTGCGTTGCATCAGACCATGTTTAAAACCATCAACCAATGACATTTGTTGTTTTAAACCACTGAGGACTTGGAGTTGCTATTGCTGAATAACAGTCTTTAGCCTCTTTTTTGCTCTCACATCTCAGGAATGGTTATTGTATATAATATGTGCTTATAAGTTTACATGCATTCGTATATGCTAGAGACAATAATTTATTGAGATAGGTGATAAAAAGTCAAGATTGCTTTCCAGTATAGTAAGGGATTGAAGGATGGTCACTGTTTTCCATTCCTAAGTCAGAGGCCACCCAGAGACTGTGTATCTTAGAACCTCCAGAGAAAAGAGGAACAGCTAAGGAGAGAGTTGGGGAAAGTCTCATATGACGTAGGTCTTAAGCCATAAAGTTGTATTAAACTCAAGTTCCATGTGGTTTGTGTCATGTATTTCAGCATACCACCAAATAATTCTCTTAAGGATAAAAAAAAGTTCAATTACAACAGCTTAGAGAAAAGAAATTTCTTTCAGCATCTAAGCACTAGATAAAACATCCGTGTTTTTCATTTGTCATATCATTAAATCCTGATATGATGCCAGTGAGACCTGATTTCCTAGACAAGATTACTGAGGTACCAGGGACATTGAGTATAACAGTCACATGTCACAGAGTTGCAGCTGCTGGCATTTGGGGCAGCACCCTGGGCTTCTTTTGTGAGGTCTACTCTGTCTAAGATCCTGTGGTCAATGATACTTTACTCATGGTCTTCTCATTGCTATCATTTCCATTTCAAGATATTTTACTGTAACTCTGTGATTTATCTATATTTCAACCATATTATAATAATACACAAGTGAGTTTGTTCTCGATGCCCAAATATAGGCCATATCCAAAGCCACTGTGTTGAACTCATCATGTCTAAACTCCATGTCTGCCATTAATTCCTTGGACTCCAGTTTCCAAAATGATAGTGATAAGTTATATTTCAAATTATATTTCACTTCTTACCTCTAACAGACTGTTACAGTACAAAAGAAGTGTAACGGCATATGGCACAATAAATAACCAAATCAGCTCAATAGGAAAAGGTATTTTTAATAAATGAAGAAAGAGAAGACTCAAGCTAACGGGGTGGGAAGTCCGAAGTCCTATCCGTCCAACAGACGCCGCATGGAGAGAGAGAGCACACCTGTGTTCTCTCGGTTTTCATAACCAGGGGTCCCAATGGCCACACCCCAACTTGAGGTGATTGGCTAATAGCCTTTTCCCATCAAAGAAGTCTTAGTCAAGCCCTTTACTTTTACCTTGAGATTTGCAGACCAAGTCAGCTCACCACCGAACCGATTGTTTTGAATCAGTACAGGCTTTATATGTTTAGAACAAATGGTGAAAGTTGAAACAAGAGCTCTTTAAAGAGAAATTGAACAGAACTGAGATCTCTAACTTTATTTTCCTATTCTGGTGTTTTCTGATGAAGACTCCCATTCATGAATATGAATAAGTTTTAAAACCATGGTCAAAGATGAAACTGGCTTCTTATTTTATTACTCTGTTGGGTTAAAGGCAGAGACATAAAAGTAACACACTACTCAGATCACATGATAGCCATACCATTTCAGGAGATCCCTTTCTGGAAAATCTTTGGCAGAGTAGCTTGACTGTTGGTAACTGTAGAGGGACTTCAAGCCTTAGGAAGAGGCGGCTCAGCTGTGACTGGAGGAGAAACCCTGAAGAGATGGGATCCAGAGTCTTCAACTCCTTCTGAAGTTTGTCCCACAGGCTAGAGCTCAATGAGTATGGCTTGAGTTCTTTTCTGACCAAAGTAAGGAGCAAAGCATCTTCTCTTGTTATTATGCTTGGTATTTGGATGATTTCCTAACACAACAAAGGACAGAAGTGTGAGCAGAGCTCTGAGACAAGACTGGTAAAAGCCTGAGAGGGAAGCAGAAATCACTGGGGTAGGTGTCACAGATTGTACCTGCAGGGCTGGCCTAGGACAAGACAAGATGATACTTTCATTAGTTTATGGGGCCCCAGATCTGTTCCTTAGGAAGGAAGGAAGCACATCTTCTGAGAATACATGCAGAGGCTCTTTAAAACCTATCATTGGATTGCACAATGAACATAAAAGCATTTCATCTTGAATAAAAATTCAAAACAATACATTTTAAAGACTTGCCAGGTTGACAAGCTTAGTGCTAAGAGTAAAACAAAAGATGAAAGGTGAATCCAGATTGGGTTAACAGGATTGCAGGAGCCCTTGTGGGAAATTTGGAGTGAAGGAAGTTGAGGTCTATGGGTTTGCCTGTAAAGTCCCCAAGGAAGATTCATTTCTATTAATCTGCTGAGCATGGGGATTATGAAATCTGTCAGTCCATCCTCAAACTTTCTTATTATTATTTTAAATGAAAATACACTGCCAATGAGTAACACTCCTCATCCACACAGCTGTAGGAAACAAGCCAATAATTCAGTATACACACCTCAGGCTGGCCAGTTCTGTCCTTGGTTATATGTTCCAAAGACCAGTCTCTAGATTTTCTTCTAGGGAGACAGTGTATATAGGATTGAGACTGGTCTCCAGTTGGTACAGAGCTGCAATAGACGTTTGCTTCATGGGAAATCTTAAAGAAACAAAGACAAATATAAGCAAAGATTAGAAAAGTGGAAAGGAAAAGAAAAAAAAGAACAAGCAGCTCCTTTCAGCAAATTGTGGTTATGAATGAACTTCAGTCCATGTAGACACTGAGGTCCTGAATTTCCAGTGAAGAAGGCATGCTCCACGCCAATTTCATCACTAGACAATTAACACATGTTGAACAAAAGTGTTAACAGTAAACAATCTTATCTGGGCAAGAAAGGTGTCTCTGACAGACATACACACAAGAAAATAGGTAGAACATGAGGCGTTTGTAGGCAAATGTGTGCTTTTATCAGAAGTAGAAGTCTTTGTAGGATGTTTCAATTAGCAAGTTTATGAAGGGTGGTAAAGGTAATTATGAACTTGGCCCAGAATGAAAGAAACTAAGAGTGTTACTCTCCAAAAGTATTATTAAAGTTTATAACAAAATAATAATGGATTTAGGGTCAAGGTTAAAACATCATCTCTTTGTGCCATAGAATATGGTGAATTATTGATTCTTCATACTTTTTCTATATTTATGTTGGTTTATCATATTAGCTTATGGGGTCTTGCCTAGGGGAGATTGATCTGCCTAGAGATAGCTAGATCCTGAGGATAGTAAATTGTTTACTTGGAAAACATGTTCCATAAGCTAACTAGATGCTGCTTTTATGTAACTTTCATACTTTAAATTATTGACTAGCTAGTACCAGGATTTAGATACACAGGAACAATCCTTCCATCCAAGGTTGGGGGAAATTCTTCAACCTAACCAGTAAGCTGTTTGTGCAGTCTTGCCACAATGATCCTGAGAAACTTCACAAACTTTGGCCTCTGTTTTCCCTCTAGTCTCCTTCAGCCCCTTGAATGAAGTTGGTATTTTCCCACATGCCCCAAATGGAACAGTGTAGCAAGCTCTCCCAAATGTAGTCAAATTTTCCTTTGTGGGACTGCCAGCTCCCCAATAACTACATGGAGATTTAAGACTAATTATAAAAGCTTGGCCTTTAGATTAGGATTTTCTCCAACTAGCTCTTATAAACTTAAAAAACCTGATTTTATTAATATACATTTTGCCATGTGGCTTGGTTATCTCTTCTCTGTACAATATGTCTGATTTGCTCCACATCTCACTGGCCTAATCTGTGCATCTAGATTCCTTCTGCTCTTCCTCTCTCTCCAGGAAATTCTGCTTAGACTCTCCTACCTAACTACTGTCCATTCAGCTCTTTATTAAACTAATTAGAAGGTGCCTTGGGAAAGATACATCTTCACAGTGTATGAAAAGTTTATCCCACAACATTTCTCTCTTTTGTCTAAATAAAAAGGAAAGGTTTTAACTTTAACACAATAAAAACTATATAAAATAAGAACAATTATCTGGTAAGAATATTTTCACAGTGTCTAGTCCATCTGTATTTGGGAAATTTAGAGAAAATACTTTATTATCTAGCATATCTTGAAGAATTCAAAGTTTTGTACTTAAATCACTTTTATCATAAGTTGTGTTACCAACATAAAATACCTTTATATGCCTTAAAACATTTTCTAGATAAAACAACTTAAGCTTTTATGTCTCTCAACCTTTATAAACGATATATCTCTTTTGTGAATTTCTTTTTAAAATTTAGTAATAAAATGATATAAATATCTAGTCTTCAACCCCGCCAAAGAGTGAAGAAGGATATACTATTACTTGAGTAAGTGGAAAGTTCATAGCAAGCAACTTTTAAAACTATAGAAATGATAGAGACATTGTCAAAGGTCACTGTCAAACATTGCCAAAACAAGGTAGGACAGTGCTTCAAAAATTCTTGCTTAACAGAAATGTTTGTCAGATTTTCTAGGCCTATAAGTCTGATTGTTATAGATGAATGACTACTAACCTACATTCCTTAATTATCCTAAGCATTTTTTAATAATAGCCTTTAAGAAATAGAAGTTGACATTATATGCATAGGTATAATACCTCAACCAAGAGAAGAAACAAAAAAAAGCCTTAATTTGGATCAATATACAAAATTCCATATAAATGTAAAATATTTGAGATCAGTAGTTGCTTTTTAGTTTGAAAATAGATTCAATATGGGCTGGAGAAATGGCTCAGAGGTTAAGAGCATTGCCTGCTCTTCCAAAGGTCCTGAGTTCAATTCCCAGCAACCACATGGTGGCTCACAACCATCTGTAATGGGGTCTGGTGCCCTCTTCTGGCCTGCAAGCCTACACACAGAATATTGTACACATAATAAATAAATAAATATTTAAAAAAAAAGAAAATAGATTCAATAATCTACAATTTTAGCCTATCATTCCTATATCCCACCTTTTTTTTTCATTTCAGAACAAAATTCCCGAATCTAACCTCATTTACTTAATTTTTTCCTGATCATGACAAATAACAATTTGCCACCTCCAGCTTAAACAATGACAAACATCCATAATTCACTGAATGGCATAAAATCTTCCACCCCACCTCTTTGGAATGTGGATATTATGTTTTCTAGACTGCTTCCTATTGTGTGAGAGTGACAGCATCTTTAGGAGGCCCTGAGAAGATTAGACTAATGGTCAAGTCCTGGGAGACCTAGCTGTATTATTTTTCTCTTTAGTCTCTGTGTGATCAGAAGGTGTAGCTCTTATCTGAAGTTCTTGCTGGAGTAGTCTATGAGGTTGGACCATATCAGTTAGCAGCTTTGAAATTGTTTGGATGTAGAATTTTGTGGAACCTGCAAAAGAGTCATTTTGAGAGGTTGGATCACTTGAGTTACTTATCTTCATTGGTGTCTAGACTCTTTTTTTCTGGAAAACACAAACTTATACATTAACAGAAGTATGGAATTGAGGTGTTCACAAATCAGCTAAAGATGGTTATTTTGTTTTATGTTTGAGTAGATAAAAGGCATTTGTCACTTTATATGTCTGTTCAAAATGCATAACCAAACTGTAATATAAATATCTATAAATGTGTGATGAAAGGATGACATGTAATAATATGTTATGAGGATTCTGTAAACAAGAAGATTCATCATGTCTCATTTAGTCTCAGAAATGTTCCCATGTACATTATATGTCACCTGTCTTGTAGTTTTTCTTTTTCTTTTCCTTCATGTCTATAGCCAAGATTTTCAGGAGGTTTTCCACAACAAAATTTGGTTCTTATTAGTTTTGAATAAACCCATAACTTTTTGTTTCCTGTGGAAACAAAAGTGAAACATCTTCCCCAAAACATATTTTCTGACTTCCATTCTGAAGTTAAGAAATTATTTTTTTAGTGATTTTCTTTTCACTTATTCTTTGTGTCTTTCATATCATGCATCTCCATCCTGTTCATTTTGCCATCCCTTGCATCCACCCTCTTGCCTTTGCAACTCCTAAATAAAATAAAAAAAATAAAATAAGAAAAAAGAGAGAGAGAGAAGGAAAAATTGAATCTAATCATGGAAGCTGTAGTGTGACACATTGAGTAACACAGTAAGCACTTTCATCCATATATCTTTATTTGCAAATGTTCATTGCAGAGAGTCATTGGTCTGGTTCAAGGTCTCTGATTCTGCTACACTATCAATGCTGGACCCTCACTGGAATTCCTCTTAGTTATTCTGCTGTTGCTTAAGATTATGGAAATCCTGAAGCTTTGGGTCTATATGTATCAGTCCCTTCACATCCTCCAGCAGATTACAAATGTGGTAGACATTGGGTTGGGCCAACATATAACCTTAGTTCTGGGCTGGGTAGTTTCAGGATTGAACAGCCCACCAGCTCTCCTTTGTCCTTATCACCAGAGTAAGCTGTCCTGCTTTGTCCTGGTGAGTTCACCCTTTGCAGTGATGATAAAGGGGATATATAGGTTGCTTCAATATAGCAGTTTTTCTACAACCAAATGTCTCTCAGAAACATTTTCCTTTGCTCATTAGCATTCAAAAATTTACACTTGATTTTAGCCAAAAGGTTGAGAAGCAATAGCGTTCAAAATTTTTGAAGATACTGAAGCAACATACAGGATCTCGGCACCCTGTGAATTTCCCATCCTTATGTGGCTTGCTTATTTATTTATTTAACATTACTCTCTCTTTAAAGACTTTATTTTGTTATTTTAAAACTTCATTTTATGACTGTATACACCCATTTTCTTTTCTTACTTTAGCAACTACACACATTTTTATAACAACTTATCTGTTCAGAGTTTTTCTTAGTTTGGACCTGGCTCTTTTTGTGTGTGTGTGTGTGTGTGTGTGTGTGTGTGTGTGTGTGTTCGTTTATGTGTGTATGCACCTGCAGTATTTTTTAGACTTCATGAGTAAAACTTTAAATTCTCACACCAACTGCAGCACAACTCCACTTACCACAGGTTGCTGGCAGTTGGCTCTACCCAAACTCTGGTGAACACACACCAAACCTCATGCCCATGGTCCCTTACAGACCGGGAGCCTTGTCTATCTGTCCCAGACCTGGGAAGTTTATCAGCCCATGCTGTTTTCAACTGATCTCCTGACCCAGAAGTGCACAGGCTACTCGAGCATTCGACTACATTAAAAGGACTGCTCCTTAGTATGCTGCAAACACCAGGCTTACTTGAAGGTCCAAGGTTACCTAGAAGCCATGTCTGACTCCATGTTCAGAATAGCTGCAGGCCCTATGTGGATTTACATGCCAGACATTGGGTTCCATATGTAACAAGCTTTCTCAAATACAGTCAGACTTTCCTTTGTGGGAATGCCAGCTCCCTAATAATGACATGGAGACTTAATATTAATTATGAAAGCTTGGCCTTTAGTGTAGGCTTTTAACAACTAGCTCTTATAACTTAATTAGCCTGCTTTTATTAATCAACGTTTGGCCACGTGGCTCAGTTACTTTTCTGTACCACCATATTGCTGCATCTCACTGGCATAAGCTGAGGGTCTAGATTCCCTTTTATCTTCCTTTCTCTCCTCAGACATCCTACCTATACACTCCTGCCTAGCTACTGGCCACTCAGCTCTTTATTAAACCAATCAGAAGGTGCCTTGGCTAAGACACATCTTCACAGTGTACTAAAAGATTATCCCACAACAGGACAACAGGTCTTCTTCTCTCTTAGAAAAAGCAATCATTTGTTCCAAACTATTTACATTCATTAATTTATAGTCTGGACCCACCCATACGTGATTTCAACTAAATCTGGTAAAAATCCAGATCTTTGGTTAGTTTTAGTGCCAGGCAAATTGGAGATATTATCAAAGGGACTGTGGCAACATACTGTTTTCAGTCAACTGACAGTGGTGGAAAATAATCATCAACATGACAACAACTTGCAGGTGCTTTGTAATTATTTTAAGACGAAATCAAGAGGCAGATCTCCAGAATGTACAAGAATACCAGTTACATAGTATTCACATAAAGGAGAGTTATTTGTTCTATGACATACTCTGAACAAGGCACCATATTGGGGACTTACATCAATTAATTTTACTCTTATATCAATGCTGTGGGGTAGATGGTATCAGCTTATCAGCTGCTTTTGACAGCTAGAAAGCAGAGGTTTACAGAACACACACATATGTATGCATATACATATATGTGTGTATTCACATATGTATATTGTATGATGCATATATGTATGTATGTATATATAAAGGTTTCCTTAGTCTCTATCAGGCACTGTGATAGGCCCTAGAATGAAGAGAGTAGAGAGAATTTAAATTTTCTCTCATAGCTTTCAAAGAGGGAGATGCACAGTAAAATCCCCAGCAGTAATGCAATATATAGAATATAGAAAAAGCCCTATTAGGACAGCTCATAAATCCACTGAACAAGGACTTAGGAGACCAGGTCAACAGGCAATGGCATCCATGTCTACTCTTGAAAAAGAAGTTAGATTTGATAGGCTAACAACTGGGTAGGAATGGGAAGGGCAGAAAGATGACAGAAAAAAAATGGAAGTGAATATAGCAAATGCTAAAGGAATACACAGGGTACTAGCAAGAGGGACACATCTTTTCACAATCTAATTTAACTTTTGGAACAGGCAAAAGATAAAGCTGCAGAGGGAGACCAGAGGGAGGCCATGAATTCTCTTTTAGGTGGCAAATCAGTCTGCAATAACTTCAGTCAATGCTAGTTTTGTTACATTTGCCTTTAAGAATTGTTAAAAATAAAATGTAAGAATTTCACACACACTTAAATTTTCTTGGGATTATTAGAAATGTTGAAGGTCAAACACATCTTAAATATTGCTCTATATGGGTCTAATTCCATTCTTATGGATATTCAATTTTTCCAGCTCCATTTATTGACGATGCTTTCTTTTCTTGGTGCGCACTTTTGGAATCTGTGTCAGATAGCAACTGGCTGTATTTACGTGCACTTATGTTTGAGTCTTTTATTTTGCTCACTTGTCTATATATCTTTTTTCTATGCTAACACCCTGCTGTTTTTACTCCTACAGCTTTTTGATATATCTCGAAATCTGAACTTATGGCACCTTCAGAATTGCTCTTTTTACTTAAAATTGCTTTGACTCTTCTGGGTATTTCATAGCTCTAGATAAATTTTGGGATGATTTTTATATTTCTGTGAAGAATGTTGTGGGGATATTGATTGAAAGTGCATTGATACTACAAATTGTTTTGTGAGAATCATCACTTTTATAACATCAATTCTACCAGCCCATCCCATGGTGAGTATTTCTATTTCTGAGTGAGAGTTCATTAAATCTCTTTGGTGGTCTTTTGTAGCACTCTCCTTGGTCAGGGTTATTCCTAATGTTTTTGAGACTTGTGAATGAGCGTGTGTAATGAGGGACAAGATCATGAACTTGGGAGAGAAGAGACATGGAGAAAGATGGAAGGAGAGTGAGATGGGTCAGAATGAAGTATATATGAAGTTCAAAAAAGTAAATTATTTTAAAAATTAACATCATTAGAAAATTGTGAAAGGATAAGAGAATTCTGATTATGGGGTGAAATTTTGTTTTAGTAAAAGAAAATAGAGAGAATCTGGTGGAGAAGTTTGAGTTTTATATCAGAGAGATGAAGATTACCAATGAATTTTAAATGTTTGAAGTAGAAGCTAATGCTGATAGGTTTAGAAGTTCTTCCTAAAAGATGTGGCAAGCACACACACAGACATACACGCAAACACACACTATTTTATTAATATTCCTCTCATATATATATATGTTTTTACTACTTTTAATTTTTGAGATTATAATGTAACTATATCATTTGCCCTTTCCCTTCCCTCCTTCCAAGCCCACTCATGTATCTCTCTTTGCTCTTTCAAATACAGGGCCTCTTTTTAAAAGTTAGTCGATGTTATCTGTGCATAAATGTGTATATATATATGTATAGTTTTAAGAATACATATATATTCTTCATGTATATTATACAATAAGAAAAATACATAGCACAATAAATGAAATCCCAATAAAGCCAAACTATAAGAGAAAAAGAAGTTCTGAAACAAGTTTATACTTTGGAGACAGTCCAGCCAATTCCAATTGGGATCAATTAAGTTTGACTTAGTTCACACTTAGAGATGTGAGTGCACATGGTAATTATCATAAACCACCCACACATTAGGTGTTACACGGCAACCTTTCTTGTCATAGCTGGCCAGTACAAATGGGGGGTTTGTAACCCAAAACATCCAGTGGTGTGAAGATCTTTAAAATCTGTATAGTAAGACAGAATGGGTCTCTAACTATATTCTTAACAGAAGAAACAAAGGAAAGAGACACTGGAAAGGAATAATGTAAGGAACTCAGTGACTGGGCATCAGATTATGGAGTGAGAAGACAAAAGCATGTCTAGATTCTTGCTGGTGCAACTGAAGGAGTGCAGCAGAGCCACTTGAAATCAGGTCAGAGGAAGATGAACAAGATTGAAGACCCTGCTTTGAACATGAAGAATTGAGCTACAAATACACAGGGAAGTTGGACATCCCCTTATATCTGTCTATTCACCTCCACAATGAAGGCAAAATTATAGACTTCTACTGTATAACTGAATGCCAACTTTGCAACAGGGCTTTGAAGAGCACTGTTACAAACTGGCTGTGATAGCTATTAAAATGAAAGCGCTCACACTTTTATTTTCATACTGCCAGATGCTATAAGCTCTCTAATTCATATTTTAAAATCATGTTACTGCCTTTGATGTTAGTCACACATTCTTTAAACAAATTTTTAGTAAGAAATCAGAACTGATGTTTCTGAGAAACTCTCTCCCTCTCTAGTGTGTGTGTGTATGTGTGTGTTTGAAACATTTTCAAAGGTTTATCTGTAGGAAGAAAAAGATTCGTTACATAACAGTCCAATTCTCATCTTAGAAGACCTTCAAGTTCTCTGAGCCTCATTCATGTGTGAGGATAAGGTTTGTCCTGTTGATTTGTAGATGCCTGACTGTTCCTAAGCATATAAAGTGTTGTGTTCTTATAACATGTGAAACTTTACCTCTTACTAAGGCTACCCTTTGACCATCATCTGCTATTTGCTGTTTGTTTGCCCTCTTCCTGCAGTATTGGTCTTTATCAGTAACTTCTCTTTTGGAGCAAATTAATCTGTCCAGATTGTGGGCTACATCCCAGGCTTATTTTTATCTGTGTGTGAGTGATAAAGATCTAGAAGTTGTTTTGATTGGTGTGCTTCTATAACTACAGCAGGATTCCATTTACCACTTAGTCAAGGTGGTAATGAGGGTTTCTGTACCAGGCAACTGTGGTTGCCATCTGGCAAGCCAGCATTACATGCCTGCCTGGCAGGCAGAACCAATTAGTCAGTCCCCACACCTCCCAGGAGGCCTTGCTGTATTTGGTAACTGGTGTCCCACACTGAGCCTCTGACAAACCCATTATGAATTCTAAGTGGAAAGAGGAAGTCATTTCCCTTTGATATCACAGAACCAGTAAAGAATCCAAATCACAGAAGTCCACGAGCTGAACTGCCTGATATAGCAATCTTCTTCCAGGTGGTAGTGATAAATGCATACTCTATGCCAGTGAGGAGCTCAACACAGGGGATGAACATCAAAATTAGAATTAGCTTGTTGCTACGAGGGCTTTGTTTGTATTCAAGCAAAGGAGTAGACCCAGTCTGTGAACAACGGGGGCTAGAATCTGAGCTTGCATCATCCGGTTGACACTTCTCAGTCTTATGATACTGCCAAGGCAACTGACCTCATCTGTCAGTGCCCTTCTCTATGAACTAAAAAAGTAAGGGTTTCTGGCATCACTGGGTGATTTGGGATAGAAATTAGTTAATATGTGTAAAGATTTGACACACAGCAAATCATGGCTGCTAGCTTTAAATGTGAGGAATACTAGCTCTTACAGTTATGGAATACGACACACATTTTTCGTGCTAATGGAAGAATCCTTGACGTGAAATTAATTGAACAGGAGAGCAAAGAATACATACAAAATGATTCTCACTCTATTTCAACATTATAGAGGGTAGAAGAGAATGAAAGCCACCAGAACCGGCTTTCATCTTCTACATGTTGCTGGGCAAGGGGAGAACCCTGTTCCAGACCAAAAACTCAGTCATGAGGAAACTCTATGGAGACACAGAAGACTTGGAAAAGAGGCACCACCACCAGTCTGAGGTGAATCCAGTCTTGAAAAAAGTGCTTGAAAGAACAAGGGTTGAAGTTTGTTGGCCAAGATGTTGAAGGCAAGAGATGGAGACTTGTAGAGTTAAAAAAATTAGCCATTCTTTGTTGGGATGCAATATCACCCTGATTTCCTGTCCAGGCCTATAAAGTCCTCCTCACCCTACTTTGGCTTCCTTCTGACCTCTGTCAAGACGCTCCGTACTACCTGCAGAAAGGTTGCCAGCTCTCACCCAGGGACACTTAGAGTGACAGAAGTGGGAACAGCTCCCCTGACTCTGAAATCATTAAACTGAAGTTTCCATCAGTAAATCAGGATTGACCTCGTTGATTCTTCAAGAAAGCCTTTGACTTTTGATAGTTTACAACTATGACTCTGACACTTTTTTAAAATTATGTTTTAATTAAGATTATTTTATTATGGGTAAAAGGTATTTGAAAATGTTGTCACTTGCATGTCCCATCATGGATCCTGCGACATATGTATTTGTGCAACAATTCCCTTGCAGTTTGTGTGTTTCTGAGATGGGAAGCAGGGCTCAGAATGGGATCTGGTGGTGGCCAGTGGCTGTTGAAAGTCATCAACCACTTTGTTTTTCTCACCACTTGTGTCACAGTCAGTCAGAGGCATTACTGTTATTTCCCTGGGGTGCCAGCTCTTCCAGGGCTGGGCTGCTAAGTGAGAATGTTGCTGGAATCTCAGTGCTGCTGAGTTGTGGGGATCTGGAGCCAGCTGTGATTAGCCCTTGCCATCCAGAGGGATGTTTGGTTCTTTGGTACATCAGATATGTTCTGTCACATAAAAACCCTGGGACTCTCACTGCTCTTCTTGTTCTTGGGGCTGAGAACACTCCTTGCATCAAGGGGTCAAGAAACAGGGAATCTTGGAAACTAGTTATGAGCCCTCTCTTGCATGTGCAGCATTGACTTGGAGGTATCTTTTTCTTCCAGAGTGGTGTTATTGTAGTTGAAATACAGTCCCCAAACTTATTTTTTGATGTGACATAAGCAAAGTCATGTGCCCACACTATGGGGGCTGCCTCAATGTATACTCCTAACTATAAATAATGTGGAACCATTAAGGAAAAATGAAAATAAAAGCCATTGCTTTTCTATTTTAGGTTTTATTTTCTAATTATTTGTATTTTGTTGCATTATAGCAATTATGTAATACTTCATGATTAGGAAAATCAATTAAAATTTAAATAAAATAGAAGGCCGAGGGTATAACTCAATTAGTATAGTATTTATATCTAACATGTACAATGTTTGCGTTCCATCCCCAGCACCACAAAAACCAGGCATGGTGGTACACGTATATAATCTGAGCACTCAAGAGGGAAAGATGGGAGTATAAAGGGTTGAAATTGGTCCTCAGCTACACAGAGAGTTTAACCAGCTTGGGAAACATTGGAACTTGTCTAGAAATAGAGATGGAGGAGAAGCAAAGGAGCAAGAGGATACAGAGCAGAAGGGAGAAGGAGCTGAGGAAGGTGGAGAAGGAACAAGGAGGAATAGGAAGAGAAGGGGGAGGAGGCAGAAAACAGCAGGGGCCACAGTGGCAAAAGTGGATCAGGCATATTATTTGTACACCTTTGAGTTGCTTCAACTTTGGAGTCTGAGGTTGTCATCTACTATAGTAATAGGAACAACAGTGGTACCCGCAGCAGGTATGCAAGACACAGAAAGCACATCAAAGGTAAACCTGAAAGTGCCTGTTTATAATAAAGTGTCTTTTTTTAAAAAAACCATAGTCTTATTACCAAAGTCATTTTGGGGAGTGAAAAAAAAATCAATCAATACTAGAATCAGAATCAGAGGAAAACTCATAGACTTTTAGATGGTCTTACAATATTATTTTAGTTTTGCTAATTTATTCTCCCCTGCTCTAAGCAGACCATAACTTCGAGGACCCATCTTGGGAAAGTCAATGGAATATACTAAATGGAGGGCAGAAGGTCTGGGTTTCAGCCCCAGTTATACCACTACCATACTGGCCAAGTTACTTTCATAAGTGGACTTTGGTGCTCAGCTGGAGCCTTTGGAATGCATTCTGAAATCCACTGGTGGGCAGACAAGCCCTCCAAATGTACAGTCTTTTGTCTGGTTCTTATGCACAGAGAATTGGAATCCATAGGCATTCATTTCCTCATATGGGTAAAAACTAGTTAGCATCCCAGTGGTTTTTAAAGGACTATTAAAATCATAAGCTAAAAATATTTCTGTTTGAGTTTTATGCAGACTTTAATCAGTATTCTACTAAAATATCTGGCTGTCACTTAATGCTTGGCAGCATTGCAAAACGCCCACTCTATGTATCCATTTAATTGAAATTTCAGTAATTTTTGGAAATGGCATTTTGTTATCAATGAATCATTAGTTTCATCTTGATTTGGATCCAGTTTCCAATTGGTGCTATATTTGGCTTTTAATTTCAAATTACTAATCATTTAGATTTATCCTTCTCAAGACAGCTTTTATGGATTGTTTGGATGGCTACTAACAGAGTCCAGTGATAATGCATTTCCATCAAGACAGTTTGGGGAAGTTTTTTTATAATTAAACATGGTTTTATGGGATTTTGAAAATTACTAATCTATTCTTGTAACGTGAAAGCAGACAGACTTTCCTTTTCCAACAGACCGGAAACCTTACATGGTGTGCTGGCTACATTCTAGTCAACCTCACAAACTTTAGAGTCATCCTGGAAGAGGGAACTTCAACTGAGCAGATTCTTCTTTCCAATTGTCCTTTAGGCAAGTCTGTGATGCATTTTGTTGATTAACGACTGAGGTAGGAGTGCCCTGCCCAGTTTGGATGGTGCTACCCTTTGTCCGGTGATCCTGGATTATCTAAGAAAGCGGACTATGGAAGCCACAGAGAGACCGCCAGTAAGCACCACCCCTCAGCAGTCATTGCTTTAGTTCCAGATTCCAGGTTCTCGCCTTCAGCTCTAGCCCTGACTTCTCTTCATGGTGGGTTATAAACTACAAGGTAAAGCAAGCCCTTCCCTCATCCCTAAGTTGCTTTTGATGATGATGCTTTTCCACAGCAATAAAAAGCAAACCAAGACACATGGCTGGTGACACTTATTTACCGTATGGATTACCAAGTATTAGTGAGTTTGCCACAGGCAAGTTAGGTTGACCAACTCAGTTCGGTACAGACAGATGTAATATATAACATCACCCTTGAAATTTATTTTAGATGGAAAAGTATCATTTATAATTTTTATTCTATGAAAATGTACTAATCTCCATTTGTATATGTTTGTGTGCATTTGTTTTTCTCTGTATCTTCTTAATGAATTACCAAGACAAGCTTGGCTCTTTCTTGTTACTCACCCTGCCATCAAGGAATCTGTTACTGGGTATTCTTGTTAAGAATTTTTGGTTGTTCTCTGGTTTCTGACTGCTGCTTGGGTGCTTGCTGTCTTCCTTATCAGCAGGGTTAGAAGTGATTTGCTGATCAGAAGGATCGGAGGGTCCTGGCAGGTCTCTGCTCACCTGCCTTGCAAAATCAGGCCTGGATTTCTGGAGTGTGGTTTGAGGTTCTGTTTTCAACTTTTCATTCTGATTGCTGTGAAGAGAATTTGCACCTTGTCAGTCATAAGGAACACTCATCATGTACAACGTTGGCATGAGAAACAGAAGGTGTTAGTCTGGAAGCGTGAACAGCAGTAACAGCCCTGTGGGATGTGGTGGTTAGCATGGCTGTCTATCTAAGCATCGTGCACCAGAGAGAAACCATGCTATTCTCTGTCTTCTCAGACTATCTTTTTTCTACTCAACTTCTGAATAATCTGTTTATCTGCTCCAGAACACTTACTATAAGAAATTAACAGAGTCAAAATTGAACAGTAACCATTAGCACATTGCTCTCTTATAAGCCAAATGGTGTTTTTAGCATTTGCACCTAAAAAAGGTAAAATCAGAATGTTTTGCTAGGCCCAGGCCTGCTCTTTCTCTCCTCGGTTTTACCCAGAGACTTATTTTTCTCTCAATAATCTTCCAGCGCATTTTAATGTTAATTAGAAAAAAGAATAAAAACTATAGGAATGATTTAAATATAGCTAATAAACAAAAAGTCAGCCTTGTTTAATAAGTAAGAATTTATGAATAAAAGTAGTAAGATATCACTTAAATATAGATAATTTCTTTACAAATAAATTGAGAGCTGGCAAAATGGTTTTCCTCTGATAACCTAAGTTCAATCCCCAGGGCCCAGATGGCAGAAGAAAAATGATTCTCTCTAGTTGTTCTTTGATCTCCATTATAGTAATGCCTGCCCCCCCAGACACAATATATAAATACTTGTAATAATTAAAAGATTAAAAAATAAAAATGCCAATGACTACAGAAACAGATACAGGTCTTAAAGTAGTGTCTGGTAGAGCATCCAAAGGTTAAAGAGCTGAAACTTTCTAATGCATAGACACATTATATATATATATATATATATATGAAAAATGCAAAAGACTTTAAAATTTTACTTAGTAATATATGGATATAATGAATACTTCTATTTTATGACTGAATACATGAACAGTTGTAAATAATTTTAATTACACAATGTCCAATTATAAAGGAATGGAAATGCCATTTCAACTATAAAAAATATTGTACACAATATGAAAGGACAGCAAATCTAAAAATTCTGCCAGAAGTTAACCAGTATGTCTGGGTAAGAAACCTGGGCTGTCGTCAGCTCTGTGAAGTCACAGTCTGTCATGCTATGTTGTTTTTATGTTTTCTATATGAGAAAATATTGGTTATCATCAGAAATAGTTAATTTCAAGGTAGTTATGCTTGATGTCAAGAAAGCATTCTATAAACTGTAGTTGTTATTAAAAATGAAGATATGTTTTAAAATATGACTTATGTCTGAGCATGAAACATGTTTTAGTACTTATTGATCTGGTCCAAGTTGAGCTACAGTCAGTTCTTTGAATAAATGTGTAGATTTTGCAGTTATCTTTTTATAATAGTGCACGAAATGAAAAAGAGTTTAGAGAGAACTCAGATTGGCATCTATGTCAAAGAATGGAGAAGATGAGTACAAAGAAATTCCCAGGAGTCAGGGAAAACCCAGGAGCATAAATTCAGCAGCAAAACAGAGAGCATGTTTTCAGAAAGAGGCTCAGACAACATATTCAAATGCCAATATATTCTGCAAAGTGTCTCTAGTTTATGGACACTGTCAGGAATCTCAGCAAAGGGTGTAGGGGGTGAGGGGATAAATGAGCCAATGGAAGTGAACACTGAAATTAACTGGGTAAAAAGAAGACAGCAACAAGAAACCATAGACAGAAAGTATAAAGAATGGTGTGAAGAAGTCGACATGAGGGGAGGAGGGCGGCAGTGGGCACATAATCTGGGCTTTCAGACAACTTCCTACTGTTGTGTTTAAAGATGGCAAAGATTTTCACACATTGCAATACTAATGTGAAGGAGAAGGTGCAACTAGAGAAGAGCAGTGGACCTGATAAGGTGTGATGTTGTGATGGAGAGATCCAGAACAGAAAGGAAGCCAGGGAAGATGCAGTCAGGGACATGTGTAGTCAAATTTTTGTTTGGTGACAAAAGGTCGATAACCGCTAACAGCTTGGTTTTCCCCCGATAACAAGGTTTGTCAGGTCTCACTGGAAAGGTGTAATAGAATGGCTAAAATAAGGAGAAATTATTTGAATTATCTGGTATGAAAAGTGGAAAAGAGACCTGGTAGCTGGATTGGAAATGAGGACAGGTCAGCCAGTTAAGATGGAGAACATGGACTTTTGTAACCTCAGTTTGGGAGTATGGCTACTCTTTTCTACAGGTTCTCAGTATCCCTCTTGGAGATGCGGAGAAAGCAATGGGGTTGATCAAGGACTAGGCTTTTGCCAGACTTGGAAAGCCCAAAGATAATGGCGAAAGGTGGAAGGCTAGAAAGAGAGAGTGCAGATTTGACAAATAGTTTCTATAGTGAGAAAAAAATATATTGGTTTCTTTAGTCATAGTATTTAAATTGCCATTAAAAATAATATACTATTAAGTTTGGAATCTTACAGTTTAGAACTGACCTAGACTTGATTCTAGAAGTCAGGCTAACGGCTACCTGTGGGAGTTAATAAAGAATACAGAGGGAATGTGTGGGACTTTTGGGGTACTGGTATCTTTGCCTGTCTTGAGTAGGACATTTGCTGCATGACAGTATAATATTTGAGAAAATCCAGTGAGTGGCAGACAAAGAACTTGTGCTTTTACGTCAGTGCAGCTATAGTTCTCTGAAATGTCTAGGGAAATTGGCGCGAAACTTATGAACAAATCTACCTGATGTATGCATGTCTAGTGAGCATTACAAAGAATTAGTACTATTTGATGTTCAGAGGAGAGAGGCATAGCTATGATCTGTGACAACAAGTAAAATAATTATATTACTGATTGTTGACTCCATGATGGCTACCCTGTCCCCATATCTTAGTTTATTCGCTCCTCAAATCAATTCCATAGAAAACAGATTCTCCTCATTTTCAGATGACAAAATTAAGGTTCAGAGACTTTAAATGACCACATGGATGTTCAATGGTTTATTCTGATTTAAACTATCTACTAGAATGCCATCCTGTAGGCGGTAGAGTCAGAGAGAGACCATGGATATTTGGGGTTGTGTAACAATCTGAAAATAAAGGCGCAGACAGCCAAAGCAGGAAGTGCAGACTTTGAAGGCTGTAGAGCAGACATAACACCCCTAGATGAAGGCAAAGAACTTACATCATCTTTGCTTTACACACCTATAAAATTCTTCTCTTTGCATATTCAAGACAGAAATGCCCAAGAAATTCTGTAATCCATTTGTCTGACTTTTAGAACAACTATACTAGATGTGAAACCAAAAATAATCTGTTAGGTTTGTTTCAAAAAAAAAACTGTCTTAAAAAAAAAACAACACATAGCACTTTAAAATTGAACATGAAGTAGACTCTCCAGCTGAGAAACGACATGTGTTTCTGCTTAGCACAAACAATTCCTCAACACACATTTCTTGTTGTGTTGTTCACAAACTCACAGTTCGTTCTTCTAGGCAGTGCGTTAGCTACCTACTTTACTGAAAATAGAAATTTGTCATTTTTAAAAGAAAGAGGAAAGCACACTACCAGTAGTCTCAGCAATTAGTCTCCCTACACGCACTTCTGACCTCAGCTTCTGATTCTTGGGGCACAGTGTAGAGCTCAGTGGTATTCCGTACTGGAGAAATGAGGGACAATTACAGTGCTACTCAGTGATAAGTAAAGGAGGGGAAACTGTCCAACTCTTCCTGCTACCTGATCTTTAGGGATACCCACTGCTAAAAGACAGTGTCCTGGGGTTAGAGAGAGACACTGCAGGGTGAACAGCAGCATCCTTTGAGTTGGAAGGTTCCTAATGGGTCTCCCATGCAGCTCCACCTCACCAGATCACACATTTCATTTGAGCTCAACTAAAGGACCCAGGCAGCTCAGCAAATGGTGACCAGATGCATCATAAAGGTCTGCCATCCTTGACAGCCAATCAATGCTTCAAATTTCCAACCATGTGCCAACTATCCTCTGGAGTAGGCAGTCTGGACAGTAACAGCAGAGGGACTGGTGATCTAATTATAATTTTAGTAAAATGTTCTTATTTAAAGTCATGAAATATCATCAGTACAACCAGGGTCCTGGTCATCATCATCTTTTTAGAAAGAAATTAAATGTAAAATAGCAATAGGGAGGGAATACACCTGAGATATCTCCAAACTCCATTCCATAACTGAAGGATAAGTCTGTGATAAAGTATGTTAAAAGTGTTATTGTGAAAAATCTGTGAGGGTTTTAAACTTTTTCTTTCCTTTCTTAAGCTATGAGAATACAACAGATGATTCAATTCCCAGAAATCCGTTAAAATTATGTTAATTTTACTCCTATACTCATGCTCAAATCAAATCTCGTCTCTATCACTAGTGATGTCATAAATGTATGTATTACCACACATAAAGTCACACACATTCCTTCATGCTGAATTCATGGTCTGTGAAGCAGATATACTGCCATGGTCAAAATAGATTATCAAAGAGATTAAGAAAATGTACAATGTTGCCTTTCTAGTCAGTAGAGACATTAACCCAGACCCATATGGCTCCAAAGCCAGTATGCCTCAATTTCACACCTATAATTTTAAAACTATCAATAATTAAATAGGGTTTGAAATCTCTTATCCTTAAAATGTTGATACAAATTTTAGTAAAAGCTAACTTAGAGTGACGTCTATTCTGTCTTTTAATCTAGAGTTTTTGTAGAACGCCAAAGTGATCATTGAGCCTGTGTTTGTACTTTCTCAGACATAGAGATGCTACAATCCCAAAGTAGCTCTGAAAGACCTCAAAAGTGGTCCTAAAGCCAAGGAGCCCCCAGACTCAATAACCAGGCCATCAGATGCAAACCCATGAGGTGGTTTATTTCACGATTGCAATTGGGCGCATAGCTTAGGGATAGCTAAGCACCCCGAGTATCCAGGTAAGCAAGCTTTTATAGACAAAATCACAAGTTTTCCATGAATTATAATATGGGGTACGAGAACAATTGGGATTGGTCCAGACATACAAACCAGAGTTCAACCCAGAACGAAATTAGCATAGCTCAGCCCATCCCTGAGTACGTGACATTCAGCAGGCTATGTGATTTCCTGCTGACTATGTGATGCCCAACATCCTGCCTATTCCTCCCGTGACTCAGTTTACAATTCGATAATCATTTGCTGCTACCTGTTCTGATAATCACCGGTTCTGATAACCATCTGGCTAGAAGACTGCAACTGGTTCTGATAATTGCTGCTAACCTCCTGCCCAGCAGGGGAGAAAGAAGAACCTGCTGGTCAAACCTGTTTGTCACATTTTGTAATTTTCCATTATCTAATTCATTTAGTTCGTTATGAAAAATCGGTTGGGGTCTTTCAGCTCAGGTCTTTATAACATTGAGCTAAATTGTGGTATTAATAAAAATAACCAAAGTTAATGTGTTTCAACACATTTATACTATAGTATTTTGGAGAATACAACAGATTTCTTAAATTAGTATGATCATAGAGGATATAAAATTAGTTACTAACCCAATCAGCAATTGTTCTTTGCCGTGATTTACTTTTAAATTGTAAATGGTGCTATCGCTATCTCAATATCTTAGCTCTCCTAAATTATCACATAATTATATACAATTTTGTAGTAATAGATATGCTTGCATCATGGGCCTTGTCTTCTGTTTGTCATTTGGGTATATATAATTAATTCCTTATTCTGGTGGTGTAAATATGTATCAAATCTAGCCTTTGTATTCAGATTGTATTATCTTGAAGAACTCATTAAGTAGAGGAAGTACACATTACACATGAACTTTTAGCAGCTTGACAATTGAAAAACATATAAATAATATAAAAAAACAGGATCCATAGAGGAGGGTCAAAAGATAAAGTGACCTCATTGATGTAGAAAATCCTTCTGTGTATGTGTAGCTTTTATTGGTTAATGAATAAAGAAGCTGCTTGGGCCTTCAGCAGGGGAGAATGGAGCTATGCAGAAAACTGAATGCTGGGAGAAAGTAAGCAGACTCAGAGAGATGTCATGTAGCCGCCAGAAAATAAAGACACCTGCATGCTGGTATTGGTAAACCATGAGCCTCGTGGTAAAATATAAAATAATAGAAATGAGATAATTTAAGGTATAAGAGCTTAAATAGCTACCTCGGCCAGAGCAGGCCTGAAGCAGCAACCTCCACAGAAACAGGTACAAGGGAGAAACCTCTGAGGGAGCAGGCCTGAGTTAGAGACCTCTGTGGAACTTGTCCCAAACCAGGGACCTCAATGGGAGCAGACCCAAGCCAGGGACATCTGTGAAAACAGGCCCAAGGCAGCAACTTCAGCAGAAGCAGCCCCAAGCAAGTAACCTCCATTGGAGCAGAGGAAAATGACTCCCAAGACTGCAGAACAGAGAAACCCCCGGGAGCTCTGAGCAAGGTCCAGGAACACCAAGTGGCCACCAGGGTTACTGGAAACATGACTCTGACCTCACAATGAGGAGTAAGCAACCATCTGAGCCTTGGATCCATTGGCATCTGGAACAGAGACAAAGCCCCAACTACACCAATCAGAGGAAAAGATGGGTCAACAAGATAAGAACACAGTTAATACCACAAAGAGCAACACAGCACCAACAAAAACTCGTGGCCATACAACATCAAGACTTTAACAACCAAATAAAGATGAAGCAGAAGAAAATGACCTAAAAATAATTTTAGGAGAATGTTTAAGGCCCTTAAAGAGGAAATGAAAAATTCCCTCAGAGAAATGGAGGAAAAGACAAGCAAAAAATTGAAAGAAATCAACAAATCCATTAAAGAAAAACAAGAAAAAGCAATCAAACAGAGAAAGAAATGATTCAAGACTTGAAAACTGAAATAGAGAAAATAAAGAAAACACAAACTGAGGGAATAATGGAAATGGAAATTATGAGAAAATGATCAGGAAACACAAATGCAAGCATAAAGAGCAGAATACAAAAGATGGAAGAGAGAACCTCAAATGCTGAAAATACAATAGAGGAAATAGACTCATTGGTCAAAGTAAACATTAAATCTAACAAAAGCTTAACACAAAATATCCAGTAAATATGGGTCAACATGAAAAGACCAAACTTAAAAACAATAGGGATGGAAGAAGGGGAAGTCCAACTCAAAAGCACAGAAAATATATTCAACAAAATCATAGAAGATAACCTTCCCAAGCTAAAGAAAGGCATGCATATGAAGTTACAAGAACCTTACAGAACATCAAATAAACTGGATAAAAAGTCCTCTTGCCATGTAATAATCAAAATACTAAACATACAGAAAAAAGAAAGACTATTAAGAGATGCAAAGGAAAAAGGCCAAGTAACATATAAAGACAGACCTATCAGAATTACACCTGAATTTTCAATTGAAAGAATGAAAGCCAGAAGGTCCTGGTCAGGTATTATGCAGACATTAAGAGACCACAGATGCCAGCAGAGACTACTATACCCAGTAAAACTTTCAATTACCATAGATGGACAAAATAAGATATTCGATGACAGAACCAGATTTAGACAATACCCAGTCACAAACCCAGCCCTACACAAAGTACTAGAAGGAAAATTCCAACCCAAGGAAAAACACAGACAATAGATGATCTCACAGTAGCAAATCCCAAAGAAGAGAAAAAACACACAGTAACATCACCATCAACAAATCTAAAGTAACAGGAACTAGTAATCACTGGTATTTAAGATCCCTAAATATAAATGAATACAACTCACCTATAAAAACACACAGGCTAATGGATTGGATACAAAAACAGAATCCATCCTTCTTCTGCATACAAGAAACACACCTCAACCTCAAAGACAGACATTGTCTTAGAGTAAAGGGTTGGGAAAACATTCCAATCAAATTGGCCTAGGAAACAAACAGTTGTAGCTCTCCTAATATCTAACAAAATAAACTTCAAACTAAAATCAATCAAAGGAGATAAAGAGGACATTTCATATTAGTGAAAGGAAAAATCCATCAAAAGGAAATCTCAATACTAAAACATCTGTGCCAAAAATACAAGGGCACCCTCACATGTAAAAGAAATACTACTAAAGCTTAAATCATGCATTAAACCCCATACACTAATAGTGGGAGACTTCAGCACCCCAATCTCACTACTTGACAGGTTTATCAGACAGAAAATTAACAGATAAATAAGGGAACTAAAAGATGTAATGAATCAAATGTACCTAACAGAAATCTATAGAACAGTCCATCCAAACATTTAAAAGAATATATATACCTTCTACTCAGCACCTCATAGAACCTTCTCAAAAATTGACCACATACTAAGTAACAAAGCAAACCTCCACAGATATAAAAAATTGGAATAACCACATGTATCTTAATAGATCACCATGGCTTAAAATTAGAATTCAACAGCAATGCTAATTTCAGAAAGATCACAAACTCATGAAACTTAAACAATGCTCACTTGAATCATTAATGGGTCAAGGAAGAAATAAAGGAATAAATCAATAACTTACTAAAATTCAGTGACAATGACCACACAACATACTCAAATTTATGGGGTACAATGATAGCAGTGTTAAGAGGAAAATTCATAGCACTTAATGCCTACATAAAGAAGTTGGCAAAATTCCACAAACTAGTGAGTTAACAGAACACTTGAAATTCTAGAACAAAAGAAAGTAGCCTCATCCAGGAGGACTAAATGACAGGAAATAATCAAATTGAGTGTAGAAATCAAAAAATAGAAACAAAGAAAACAATACAAAGATTAATGAGATAAACAGTTGGTTCTTCAAGAAAATCAACAAAATAGACAAAACTTTATCCAAAAGAACCAAAAGTCAGAGAGAGAATATCCAAATTAACAAAATCAGAAATGAAAAGGGGGACATAACAACAGACACCAAGTAAGTACAGAGAATCATTAGGACATATTTTGAAAACCTGTGCTATACAAAATTGTAAAACTTAAAGGAAATGGACAATTTTCTACCAATTTTTTTGGTAAAATGGACAATTTTACCAAAATTAAATCAAGACCAGATAAGCAAATTAAATAGGTGTGTAACTGCCAAAGAAATAGCAACAGTAATCAAAGGTCTCACAACCAAAAAAATCCCAGGACGTGATGGTTTCAGCATATAATTCTACAAGATTTCAAAGAACAACTAATACCAATACTCCTCAAACTGTTCTACATAATAGAAACAGAAGGAACACTGCCAAACTATTTTTTCTTAAACTGTTGTAAATGGCGGGAGCAGTGGGCTGTGTCCTGCCTGGCTCCCGGCCACATGGCCACACATCCACATGGCTATACCCGGAATACACAAATCACACACAAAATGGATTCGTTTAAATTCTGCCTGGCCCATTATCACTAGCCTTTTCTTGGCTACCTCTCACATCTAAACTAACCCATTATAAAAGTCTGTGTGTCACCACGAGGTGGTGACTTACTGGAAAAGTCTAACCTGCATCCATCTCTGGTGGGGCGTCATGGCGTCTTGACCCACATCCTTTCTTCTCAGAACTTCCGTTCTGTCTACTCTGCCCACCTAAGGGCTGACCTATCTTACAAGCCAGGCAGAGTCTTTATTTAACCAATGAAAGCAACAGAAATAAAGGACCCTCCTACAAGAAACAGAAGGAACATTGCCAAACTATTTTTTCTTAGGCTACAATTACCCTGATACACAAACCACATAAAGACATTACTAAGAATTACAGACCCATCTCCCTCATGAACATTGATGCAAAAATACTCAATAAAATATGGCAAACCGAATCCAAGAACACATCAGATCAGCTTGATACAAGTTAGAGTTATTTGGAAGAGGGAACCACAATTTAGAAAATGCCCCCCGCCCAACTAGATTGGCCTGTGCTGCATTTTTATTTTTTATTGATTACTGATGTTGGAGAGCCAAGCTCTCTGATGCTTTCTCTAGACTTAGAAAGCAGACTAAGCAAGTCACGAAAAGCAAGTCAGTAAGCACACTCCTTCATGGCCTTCACATCAGCTCCTGCCTCCAGGTTCCTGCCCTGTTTGAGTTCCTGCCTGAACTTCTCTTGGTGAAGGAGTGTGACCTCAGGATTGCATGATGAAATAAATTCTTTGCTTTCCAAGTTGTTTATGGTTTTATCAGAGAAATAAGACCCCTAACTGAGACAGGATCTGACCCCAGGCTTTGGTTATATGGAGGTATATAGACATTTAAAGCCTTGACGAGAAAGTACTTGTAAAAAACACACACATTCTTTCTCTAAGCCTTGTCAACTCTGAATATTTTCATTTTTAAAAATGCTTTTAATTTGACTTGTGAAAATAATATCTCTTTGCTGCATGAATTTCTTATAATACACTGCAGGCTGAATTTTCCAGGTTATACTGGTTGTTCATTTCTGCTTTTGTGAATTGCCTTTCTGGTCTGTTGTTTAGCTTTGGAGCTGTTCTGCTCATATTTTCCTTATGAGCTTGTAGGAGCCCTGTGTGTTAAGAGGCTTATTTTGTAAAGGGGTGGGGACCACAGGCATCTCAAATAGTGCTTGGTTTTTTTTTTTTTTTGAAGTTTTCTTGCTTGCTTGCTTCCTTCCTTTCTTCCTTCTTTGAAAAATGAAATTTTAAATGAAAAAATGAAAACTTTTACCATATACACTCAACATCTGGGATCAGGAGGTAAGCATTTTCCTCGATGTTCTACAGGATGCCAGAAACTGAAACTTTATGTCTGTGCCTTATACGGTGTGCATGCGTTCACAGCAGCAGTGGCTTATGTATCTTTGCACTTCTCATAATGACTCAAAGAAAAGCAAAACCAAACACAGGGCCAGCGGCTGGGGGCTTGGGAGCTGGCGGCTGGGGAACACAACACACACCTCTCCCCGCTACTTACAACAAAGGAATCAACAAAACCATGGTGAGAGTTAATACTGGCAACTTGGCAGAATCTAGAAACGCATTGGAGCCAGCTGCTGAGTTTGCCTATGAGAGTTTCAAGATTAGATGAGCTGTGGAGGGACCCACTTTACTGCCTGAACTGGAGTTTATGGGATGAGAAAGGAGAAAGCAAGCTAAGTGCCAGCACTCACTGCTCTGTGCACCCACTGTGGATGCAGGGCGAGTAGCTGCCCATTGTTCCTAAAGCAAGCCTTCCACTAGAGCTAAAGTCAACCCTTCTACCAGAGGCAACGACAACCCTTCTTTCTTTCAGTTGTTTCTGGTCATGTGTTTTGTCTTAGCAAGCAGAAGTTAACTGATAACCTCTGCAGGAGAGAAAGAAGCTCAAGGGAGTATAAAAGGCACAAGAAAGAATGATTTTAGTGTGTTCTTCGATTGGAACGTATGAGAACAGAATGATAGTATTTGCTCTGGTGTTCAGTTGCTTTTAAAGATCTATTTACTTTTAGTCTGTGAGTATGAGTGTTTGACATGTACACATGTGAACCACCTGTGTGCTTGCTGCCTCTAGAGGGCAGCAAGGGTGCCATTCCCTGGAGTTACAGATAGGTCATATGGGGACCTGTCTCCTCTGCAGAAACAGCAAGTGCTCATAATCACTGAGCCGTCTGCCCAGCCCCTAATTGTACATCTTAGAGGATTATAGTGTGATCTTTATTTTCCTTCATATTCTCTTCCTCTCTGGATGTTTCCCTCTTTCCCAGTATTGGAAATTGAACCCTGAGTGTGGTATGTACTACGTAACTTCTCTGCCACTGAGTTTTATTCTCAGTCCTCTAATATTTCAACCCATCCATATAGCATTCACTGTTGTCAATATTTTACATAATGAAGTTTACTCAGGGTTTATTGAGAAGCTATAATTTCAGTTTCCCAAGATTATCATTACGGTGCCCTAAATTGTTTCTCTCTCCCCTCTTACTCCCAGTTCATCCAGCACCATGTTTTGGAAAGTGTAAACATGATATGTTATCCACCATTCTCAATTTTCCAGTGGTTCCTCATCCTACATAAAACAGAGTTCACACCATGGGTCGCATAGCCCCAGATCGGAGGCAGCTGGCATCTATTATCTCAGACATTTTGTTGTTTTCCTGTTGTTGTTGTTGTTGTTGTGTGCTGTGCAGTCAGCTTAGTGGTTCTATGTTTGTGGAAGTTGCTAGGAAGGCCAGTTGACTGATACCTGAACTTTGACCTGTGGAAAGTTGCAACCTCTTCTTCTGAAACAGAGGGTGAAAACAGATGCACATGTCTTTACAGTAAATGAGAATCTAATAGGATGGTGACTGCTGGAACACTGGCCGGTCAGTCCCAGCCCTCTTACTACCCACTAACCTGGAACTCTTCTCATGTATGCCACTACCTGTGTGTTTCCACCAAGACTCAGGCAAACATTCCTGCTCAGAGAGTCCTTCTGAGAATACTCTTTGTATCCTTGCAGTCCTTTCCTCTTTTACTGATTGTACTCTTCTCATCTGCTTGCTGGCTGTCTCTTGCCACTAGCACTTTACGTGTCCCGCTAAATCCCCAAGGTGCACTCATCAGTTGGTGCTCACTCAGAGCTCTGGAAAGGATGGCGACAGTATCTCACACAGCACATTGATTTCTAAGTCTGTTGGCACTCCAACAAGTTTGAGAAAAATCATGCAAAATTTATTATTATGAATGACTTCAGAGAATTAAATGTGACAATTATGTGCTCTAAGAGACTCCTGTGAGAAAACACCAGAGAAAACATGAACCTAAAATACTGAGGTAAGCTGTTACAAGTGTTCACCATTCTTCCCATTAAAACTTTACAGGCAGCTTTTCTGGAGTCTAAAACTGCTCTGCTGGTAACCCTATCTACAGACAAAAGGGATTTGTCACTTGCCTTTGGCACTGGAAGAAATTACAGAGGTCAACTTTATTTACTGAAAGAGGTTTCTTAGAATATGCACATTTGACTTGTATTCTTCAATTCAATACCAATATTCCCTTAATGCTCCATTCCTGCCACGATCTACTTACTATAGCTCTGCCACTACCTATGCTACTACATAGGCCTTTTGTAACACTCTGTGGCCTTCATCTTTATCCTAATGGGGTTCCTTATATCTAGAATCTAGCACAATCCTCCACAGAGTACTGAGTACAGAAGGCATCGGCACCTCTCTGGGTGTCTTAGTGCATGCTCACCACAAACACAGGCTAAAACCCAAACATTTAGTCCTTCTAATCATGGCTGTGAACTCTTACCAAGGGTAGACTTTGCATGTACCATGTTGATTAGACCGTTAACATATTTTCCTGCCAAGGCTCCTCAGGAATTTGCCTCTTGTATCTTTACTACAATGAATACCTGCGTGTTTTCCGTGATTGTATGTTAGAAAGTGTGACACATGAAAACCTCCTCACTTCAGGAGGTGGACTTGTTAATCATTCCATTGCCTAAAAGCAGCTATTTTGCTGTGCACTGTAGTTTTAATATGGTCTGTACCCTCCAAAACTCATGATGGAATTTAATCCCTATTGTGAGATACAAGAGGATGAAAATTTAACCAAGCCATTATTTTTAGAGTGGGAACTCTATGAGATGATTTAGACTAAATAAAAATCTAAACCAGAACCCTGTGATACAATCCTGGGATATAAAAGGAATGAGAGAAAACAGATGAGATAAACATGCACACCCTCTTTTTTACTGCCTCGTGTGTCTGCACCATTTTAAGACTCTGCCAAGAGGAAGGCTGTCATCAGACACAATCCTCATCCCTGGACCTCCAGAACAATGGGCCCAAACAAACCTGCTTTTCTCTGATTTGTCTGGTTTGTGGGATTGTGCTGTTAGCAACAGCATATGAAGAGCAGGATAGCACTTGCCTCAGTAGCATGCCTTGTGTCAGGCCAGTGTGAGAAAGATATCAGAACTGACAATAGCACACTGTTTCATCCCCTTCATGTGGGCTGCACAGTCTCATCAGTAAGGGGGTGGGCTGCACAATTGAATCTGCTTTTGGTCAGCATGCGCTGATCCTTGGGGATCATCACTTTATGTTTTGTTCTCATAATGATATATATTTGGCTGTTTAGCCATAATTTGTCCAGGAGTTGTTCACAATCCTCTGAATTTCATTCTCCATTCTTATCTCCTGGTTTTTTTTTTTTTGGAAATTAGATAAAGGCATATTTTCTTTTCAATGGGCTATCAAAGACTATTCAGGAATCCTGAGGAGCATTTGCATGCTATTTGAAAGCTTGGGATCTCAGGCCTGAAATCCTTTAAAGTTACTAAACATTGTCTTTCAAATCTTTACCTTCCTTGGTAACTGCATTGCTCTAATCCATGTACTCAGCTTTCAACATGTACAGGACTTTGTATTTTCTGATAAGGATACGGTTTTACCTATAGGACTTTATAGTTAAATAGGACAGACAGAAATATAGGAAGTTTCAACGCAATAAGATCCTCGGGGATGTTGTGGGTGCTGCCAGGAGCAGTGGGTTTGAATTTTAGAAAGACCCTGATGGCCTCAGTGTAACATGGGGATTCTCACACCAGAATGTGTAGGAGTCACTTGGGAATACATCTAAAATGCAATTCTGACTTAGTACACCTGCAGAGGGAGCTTGGGATCTGTTCCAGTTCCCAAGTGAGATGGGTGCCAGTAGCCCATGCAGGACATCTTGAGAGCAAGGCTTCATACAGTCCACTAGGGGACAAGAAGGTCAGAGGCAAAACATTGATTCTGAAGGTTTGGATGGAGTCTCAAAAGGAAATGATGATAGCACAAACCACAGGAACTGTGCTGCATTCTTCAAAGGTCTTAGTTTGATGTTCTTTGTGAAAAGTAATTATATTAAGTAGGTCTTGAGTATTTTGTACCCAATAACATCAGTGCAGTTTGAATTTATAGGAAAGAGGAGTGGGGACATCTATTGCAATCTTAATTATACTAGCTGCTCTCAGTGCCCTCAGTGATTTTACTTGTGGCAGATATGGGACGAATTGTGTTGCCACTGAGATTTTTATGTTTAAATCCCAATATGGCTTCATTTGAAAATCAGTTTATTGCAGATCTAATGTGTGTGTGACACACACACACACACACACATATAGTGGGTCCATAACCCAGCTGATTGGCATCCTTGTAAATAGGGAATTACAAGTGCAGGTACTTGGAAAAGCTACATCGTACTGAAAGCCAAATGATAAGCAAGGCTGCACACAGGACACTGAAAAGTCTTTTCTGGCACCTCTAGAGGGATCTCAGCTGGATGCTTACCTAGGTGTTGGACTTCTAGCATCCACCACTGTGAAAAAATAAATTCCGTGATTCCTTGCACTTTAACTAAGTAATAACTAGGTCTTCAAGTCTGACTTCATGTTTCATCCTCAACAGTGTCCTATAGGAAATATCAGCTAAATGTGCTTCTACTTCTTTTCATTATTCTTTTGTGATTTTTTTCAATTCAGATTTTCTTTTTGATGACACCTCCTGTTTTTGTTAAACTTCTTATGCAGATTTTTTCTAATTAGTTCAACTCAAAGTTACACCCTTTTCAGGTTCTGCAACCTTGGGCTAAGACATTTTGGGACTAGGGGGACTTGATGGCTGTTGATCTCCTTTAATTCAGCAACAAGCAGGGTTTTGACAACTGTTTAGCATTGAACTGCAGAAGATTATTCCAGCAAAGCATGTTGATTATCTTGGGGCAGTCCAGCAACAACAGAATTAAGTTAATAGAAAACCTACCTCAATATAAAACAATACCAGTTTTGTAATGTTTCAGGGACAAGAACTATGGTTTCTAATTCACAATGTACTTAATGTACCCTTTACTCCTTTATTATTTAAGTTAATCAAGGGTTCCTCCTCACTTTCCTTTTAGTAACAAGTTATACTTGACATCCTTAAAATAGGAGTCTTTGGACAGAATGAGGTTAATCAACCTTTGGAAGAAGAGGAAGTGATGCTGTCTTCCTGGTGGATGTGTGCTCAGTGCTTACTTCTCTCTAACTTTCTTGTAGTAGCAGGGAATTGGTAAAAGATCTTAAAATGGTCATTTAGCTCATCACTGTTTTTTATCTATTAAAGAGAAAATGACCTACTTCTTGGCCATTGAATATAAGAAGCAATGGCAAGAATTTCAAAGAAAGGTATTTGGTTCTCATTAAACATTTTACATCCTTGGAAAGATATGTTTCAATAATAATAGCAGAACCATTTATTAGGTATACAAGATATCCTGGACACTGCAAAATACCCATATATTTTTCTTAATACCCTCAATGACCTACTAGACAAGTGTCATTAAATTCCTGCTTTATAGATACAGAGTAGAATGAAAGACCTTGCACCAGGCTTTTGCAATGTCAACAGACCAGGAAGGATTAAACTTCTGTCTCTCTGCTCTGCAAAGATCTCAAAATCATGGACCCCATTTTGACATGCTCACTTCCTATTCCTTACTCCTGACAGCATTCGTGTTGGAATTGCTCTGGTGTGACAATGCTACTGGAGAAGCAAAAGCATTTGATGTTGCTAATTCATTTTGGCAACACAGGTCCTGTGATCTGCAATCGAAGATTCTGACTCAGTTTCTCTTGAGTTGGACTTTAGCTGTTCATTTTTAAGTATGCTTTTGGGGATTGTCTTTTGAGTTTAACGCATATTATTCATGTAGCTATATTCAATAATGTAACAGTGGAAAGAGCTAAAGAAATCATCTTTGGAGGGAAAAGCAACTAGGTACTGACTTGCCTAAAGACAATAAGTATAATTGGCATTCTTTTCTTTTGCAAACCACTAAAATTCAAGAAGAAAGAGGTTGCCATGCTATTCTGTGCCAAATACCTATTTAACTTTAGAGATGTTTGAATGACCCTCCTCAAATGAGCGATCAGTAAGGGAAGGGAAGAAAGGCCTATCAGCAATGCTCTGAAAAGTTTGCTTAAAGAAGAAACAAATGCAAGAAAAGTGAAAACCTTATGGGTTGTGATTCATTATTAATCCCACTCCTGTAATTCATAACAAATTGACTAATAGTCTGCCTCCCTGTCCCCTCCCAACACAAAATTACTGCATGTAGTAGATTACAAACTTGACTAGGAGAAGCAGCAATATTCCATTAATATTTATAAGTGTCATAACGCTCATATTTCCCATCTATTTGGAAAATCAGCCCAAGTAATTAAGGAGAATTGGGGAATTATAAAGATGAAAATATCAGAAAAATTGCTCATGGAGTTATCAACACTGTTTTGTTTCTGCTTTTACATCTTAATGACTTAATTTTGCACAGATGGCACTTTTAAAATTTCTAAGAAAAAAAAAGCAATTTCATTATTATCCAAGAAACACAGTCATTTTTCAGAGAGGAAACTTACGCCTTTGGCTTTTCCACAAGGTATCGAAAGTGTTTACTTCCAATGATTTTCACCATGATCTCTGGCATTGGCTCTGATCTATGGGGGATCTTTGAAGCTGAAGACATGGTCTCTTTCCCAATCTTGTCAGATCCTTAGGGGTGAAAAATAAATAGGTCCTTCTTCTTGATTTCCCACCAGGTAGTTATGGATTCCTCATCAGCAATAACATCAGGACCTACTGGTATTATTCCTAGGAAGGGATTATAAGACTACTCCACTCCAGTGACAATGTTAAAGATATTGAAAACATCAGGGGGAACAGAAAGATCATTCAACCACGATGCTCCCTAAATGCAGAAGTTGAAATTTTAATGTGAAGGATGTAGCATTATTGTCCTTTGAGAAGTCAAAATGAAGGCTGGTCTGAGAAACCTTGTTAAAACAAACCTCCCCAGATAACTCAGTTGCTCCTATTTCAACCATTCCCTATCCAGCTCTGAGGTAAGCAATTTATTCTAAACACTTTCTCGAGAAGTTTCACTTTCTTACTGGGGATGGGGTGGCAGCTTCTCTGCTATGTAAAGGTTGTTGTACATAATGTATACGCTTATTTCTGAATAATTCTCAGAATATCCAGGGCCTAGGAAGATTGATAAAAGGCTGTCACCCCTATACCTCATTTACTACTCCCGAAAAAATTACCTTTTACATTTTAAAAACTACATTCATGGTGTGTGTGTGTGTGTGTGTGTGTGTGTGTGTGTGTGAGTGATTCAGAGAAGAACCTGATGCAATCAGTTTTCTTCTACCATGTTTCCTAGGAAGTGAGCTCAGGCTAAAAGGCCAAGTAGTCCCCCCAGTCAGGGTGTGAGGTACTATTAATAACCACCATTCTTCTTGCTTTACCACTGAGGAAATAGGCAGGTGTAGCTAGAGCTGTCAGTTCCAGAAGGACTACAAAGTACACATACTGAGTCCTTAGATGACTACAATCTTTCTGCACTACAGGGCCTGCTATGGGATTGCCCTGAGGCCAGAGTTGAAAGCTGGGCTTTAGTAGAACACTCCAATCAAAGATCAGCTGGGATACTCCTGTTCACCATCCGTGATTCCTGTTATGCTCAAAGACTTCTGGTGGATCCAGAAGACAAAGGGACTCAAGAAGCATTTCACTTTCAAGAGGAGTCCTTAGCTCCCATCTGTACCCACAACTACCAGACTCTGAAGCTGGCTTTTTGGAACCCACTCCCTGTGGTGGTGGGAGCCTTGCTCAACCTTGACACTGGAGGGAGGAGCTTGGCTCTGCCTCAATTTGAGATTCCAGGCTTTGTTGACTCCCCATGGAGAGTCCTTACCCTTTCTGAGGAGTGGATGGGGATGGTGTAGAAAGGAGGAGGGGGGAGGGAACTGGAGGAAAGAAGGGAGAAGGGAACTGTGATAGTATGTAAAATAAATTAAAAATTTAAAGGAAAAGAAAAGAAAACCTGCTTGAAGATAACCCCAGGATGTTTAGGCCAGACTGGTGATAGGTGAACCCGGCTGATCACTTCTTTCCAGAGAATTCAAGAGGCATCTCGAACTTGTTCCAATTTAAACACTGGCTTTGCTGGCTGAGAAATCGAGGCCCAAATGCTATCTCACAAAAGTCTTCCAGATTGGAGGGGGAAGGAGAGGGTCTCTCCAGCGTTCTACTCTAATAGCTATAACAGGGTCCTTCCCTAGAGTACAGTTTACTTAGTGTGACCAGCGCTAAAGCCCAGAAGAGACCACCTCAGGCTCTCTGAAGCTGTGGGTGTTGAAAGTCAAAAACTGGGATTTGAGACGATATCAAGTTTCCTATTTGCCCCACAGTGGGACATCAGCCTTGAAACCATCCCCAGAAGGGACCAGAGGGGCAAGCATTCTTACCGTCAACGTGGAGCTTCCTACGGAGGAAGTTCAGAGGTGCTCTTCTGTCTGAAAATCAACACAGAATGTTGGCAAGGAGCTTCGGAATCCAACCAATCACAGGACCTGACTCTGGGCAGGAGCCTTGCTCTCTGGTTGCTAAGGACGCACAGAAGCTGTTGCTGGGCAAAATGCAGCCAGGTTCTGAGGGTTGGGGAGGGAGCAGTTGTCCCAGGCTCTGGTTGCTGACAGGAGGAATCTGGATATTTTGAAGTTTGTGCTCAGGGGTCTGGAGTCTTTCCAGAAGTCCATCTTGCTCACCTCTGAACTGATGCTGCCCTGCCCTTCCGCTTAGGTTTCTGCTTTCTGAAACTTGCACAAAGAAAAAGTAAGTGAAGTTTGGGTATTGTGAACTCACTGAAACCCTGCAGAGGCAAGCGAAGGAACTCAGCTATCACAGGGCCTCTCTGTTCATGTCTCAAACATCTCTTCAGGTCTAGACGCCCATGACTTGCATAATTCGTTCTCAAGATAAATTGGTCCATTTTAGCTTAAACCCTGCAATTTCTGTTTGAACAAACCTCTAATGCAGTGGTTCTCAACCTTCCCAGTTTTGAGACCCCTTTAATACAGTTCCTCAATGTTCTGGTGTCCCCCAACCATAAAACTATTTCATTGCTACTTCATAACTGTAATTTTGCTACTGTCATGAATCATAATGTAAATATTTTATAAGCAGGATATCTTACATATGATCCTCATGAAAGGGTTGTTGACCCACAGGTTGAGAACTTCTGACCTAGTGGATAACACACCCAGTGGAGTTTGACTTACTCAGTATAACTCAATGTATCCCTCCACCTAAATAACTTTTTCATCCAACTCAGATTTCTAAGTTCTCTGCCCTGTGTTTAAAGACTGTAAATGTAGGTAAGGACACTTTAAGTTGACTCCAAATGGTTTTGTATCAGATCCAACATTCAAGGATCTGCCTTCAGCCCCTGTTCTGCTATTCTTGCAGTAATACTGAGGCCTCTGCTGCCAGTTGCAGGCAGAAAAGAGTGTCTTTACTTCAGGGTCTCATTCTCTGGAGGTCGGGAGGCACAGGCACATTTCATGATAGAGAGTGCCATGGGAGCAAAATAGAAGGTCAACTCCCTCTGCCATCTGCAGCCCTGTTTTCACGTTTCTGCTCAGCCTTCCCAAGGCCCAGCTCTAACAGGACCTCTCCACTACTCATGTCTCGAAGATCTCAGCAGTCCCAGAGGCCCATAGCTTGCATATTCCCTTCTCACTCCAGGCTTAAACTCAGCAATTTCTGCTTGGTTAAACCTCTAATGAATAGAGCACTTCCTGCATTGAGTTTCTCAGTATAAATTTCCATTCTTTTAGATACCTTCTCCTTCTGACCCTTTCTTGGAGATGCTATTTTCCATTCCAAATAATCGTTGTGAAGCTGTCATTTAAATTGTTCCTTCGACAGTACATCTTCTTAAAACTGATCGGACTCTTTATTGACCAACAGACTTTAGAAACCAAGGAGGCCTGACATCTAGTGGGAGTATCAGGCAGGGAGGATGGATGCTGAGACTTCTGGTGCATGTTTGCATTCAAATACTCTGTCAGGAAAGCTGGTCAACAGAGGGAAGCAGAGCTGAGAATGAAACACGTGGAAAGGAGACATCAGCACAGAACCTGGGTCCAGCTGGGCATGAAATGGGATTTAGGGATGTCAGAAACAGGTGTGAGCAATTTCCCATTTGCTGAAGATATTTTGAGATGGGTCTTTGTTAATAGTTATGCCTAAAATCACCATTGATTCTCTTGAGAGTGCAGATTCCCCTTAAAGTTCAGATGTGGGGCAGTTAATCAATTGCGTGGTATGGTGATTTGAATAGGTATGGCCCACATAGACCCTTGTGTCTGAATGCTTGGCCTATAGCGAGTGACACTATCAGGAGTTGTGGCCTTGTTGAAGTGTAAGTGTGACCTTGTTGGAGGAGTGTGTCACTGTGTGGGTGAGCTTTGAGGTTTCATATGATCAGGCTAAATATTTTCATTTCTTGTTGCCTGTAGATCAAGAAGTAGAACTCTCAGCTCCTTCTCCAGTACCATGTCTGCCTGCATGCTGCCATGCTTCTTGCCATGGCGATAATTGCCTAAATCTCTGTAAGCCACCCAATTAAATGTTTTTCTTTAAAAGAGTCACCATGGTCATGATGTCTCTTCATAAACAATAGAAATCCTAAGATGGCATTTCTAGTGTCACTGTAAACTCTGGTGTGAAACTTGAAGGAGCCGTGAATTATGTCTTCTGACTTTATAGGTTTTACAATGGCCAACTTCAACTAATAACACTAGCAAGAAGATGAAGCTTCTTACGTTTTTCAGACCCAATGGAAGTTCTGCTTTGCAACTTCTGAACCAATAAGCATGAGCATGCCATTTAATTATTTTGTGTGTAAAGTGGAGACAAACAATAATAACTGCTCCAGGGTTGCATACTAGGCACTTGATAATCTCCCCAAATAAGTTCCAGGCATGCAATAGACTATGCATTTATTTGTAATAATGCAAATAACACTGTGAATATTTATCATGCGCTAAGAGTTTTACCATCAACTCCATGGTATTAGTCATAACAACATTCTAAAGACCATTAATTCTCTTGTTTTATAGCGAGGAAACTGAGCTTAGCAAAGACACCTTGCTTGTGGGAATGTAACTGGGAAGTCGGAACTGTAAAGGAAGTCTAGGTATGCCTGACTCCAGGAATCATCAGCTCTTCCCCCACAGTTCCTCTGTGGATTTTAGTTGTCATTACAGTCGTTAGTGTTAGTGTTCCTGTAGATGGTATTTCAAGGCTGAGATCTCTTATAGCATTGCAGAACATACAGTGATTCTGAATCAAGACTGGGGACTTTCAGCTCTCACTCTGCTTTATGAAATGATATAACCAAGAAACACCTCTCCTGTGGTTTATATTAAACAAGCCCAAACAAGAGGCTCTGCAGTAAATGTCTTCATAAGATTAAATGCTGTGGTTAAAGCTTCCTTCCCTGGATTCAGCAGCTTTAGATTATGAGTCACCAGAGAAAGATTCTACAGAAATGTCTCCATTCAATGTCAGCTCTCTCCTTTCCCCCAAAGAAAGATGAATGGCTGTAATAAGAGAACCAAAGAATATCCCCTCCCCAAATGTCAGGACTTCCCACTTACCATCAAACAAAGGTGCAGAGAGAAGAATCAGGTCCAGTGCTTCACTTTGGTCCTTATAAGTCAAAGAGGAATGAGTGTATAAACAGGAAGTAATAAAAACTGCTCTTTGAGAAGCTTAAATCAGAGATCTATAAAAATGAGGCATTTTGTAGTGAAGTCTCTGATCCACAGAGAAGACATCAGTGCTAAGCTGTTTTACAAAAAAATGTGTGGATTTCATTCCTTCCTGTTTCATTCCTTCCATCCCTCCTTCCCTCCATCCCTGTCCCTTTCTTTCTTTCCCCCTTTGCCCTGCAACCTTCCCTCTCTCTCTTTCTCTTTCCTCCAGCAGTCTAATGGAGTATTCAGCTGGCCAGGCAAAGGAGCACAGGCTGTTCTAGAAGAGAACAGAGAATAGCTAACCCTTCTCCTCCTCTTAGAGATTTCAGTGTTCTGAAAGGAAGCTGTAGCATACAGACAAGATGGACACACTTCGGATATGTAGTACCAAAGTGACACAAAGTGAATAAATTTAGTAAAAGACATATATCCGTTCTGAACTTGGGCAGCCTGCAGTTTGGTAGGGCTGGGTCCTTCAGAGTGTGAAGGGCTTCTTTGCTAGCCACGGACAGCTTGCTGGCCACCTAGACATTTATTTCTTGACTTGTAGATAGACTTGATGGTCATGATGTGTCCTTTTGTGGTATGAGTATGCATCCACATTTCTCCTTTATAAGGACGCAAGTGATAGTGATTTAGACTCTCATCTTGGTGTAACTTTGTCTTTTACTCGGTTACTGCCCTATGTCCATACAGTGTCACAGTGGGAGATACTGAAGGTTAGGTTAGTACTTCTATTGGCAAATTCAGGGACATACAGACCAGTCTTCAACAAGTCCAGAAGCCAAGTTAGCACTTAGCATGGTACTGGTACTACTTCACACAACTACCTTACTTTTCTGTGATCTGGTTTCTTCTTGGATAATATAATCACATACATAAATATGAGAATAAAATATTTTAAAAGATATTAGAAAAATATTTAGTATGTGCACAAGGTTGCTACCATTACATTTGTCTCCTTAATGTTCTTTATTAAGGCTTTCCTGTTTGGCCCCTAAGCCTTTATGTCTATATTTCTCTTCCTAGTCAGTTGCTTGCATATGCAGTCACACAGCGCCAATTCCTGCATGCCTTTGCAGACCTTTGTTTGCCTGAGAAATAACAAAGCTTCCTCGTGGCTCAGCTTCTGACTTACAAGATTAGCTCAGATTTGATTCCACTGGGGAAGCTATGCCACAGTGTCTCTTATCAGTTGACTCAGTAAACTAGTGCTTTTTAATGAAGCTACTCTTGCCGCTGCAATCAGTTCTTTAGTCATTCACCCTGCTCTGCCCTTTTATTTTTTAAACAATATTTTGATTAAATGTTTTCTTTGACGATTTCATCCAGGCACATGACTACACTGTGATCACTCTCCCCTTCCACTGATTCTTATCCCACTCACTCCTGTCTCAGACTCCCCAATAAACAATCCATTGTGCAGATTCACAAATTTTCATTTTTCCTTTTATCCCTTTAGTTATGTTCAGCTATTAAGTCTATTTCTCTTCAAACTATTTTGAAATAGAAATTACTATTTATTAATTATTTAATATTACTATTTATTAATACATAGCCTAGGACCACAAATGTATATTAGATTCATAAAAAAGTGGTCATGATATATGATTTGTAATATAATATGAAGTTGACAAGCAAACATATGTAAAAAAAAGAATCAAAGTATCCATATAGAAACTTTATTCAAGGTTAACTTTCTGTGAGTTACTGGACAAGGCATTTTTTATATATTATCTCATTAAATTTCAGTAATACAAAGAATGTATGATATTCCCTGTTATTGCAACAGGATAAGACAATGCAGAAGTTTCTCCCTCTTGCATTCTTGCTGAGGTCACTTTAGATTTCACTAGAATTTAGTATTCTTGACAGAGAATCCCATGGAAAAATTACCCAACTTTATTCTAGGAATACTAGGTCAATATGCTCCAGCTACCTTTACCTTGGTTTCTATTAAACTGTCTGTACAGAAACTCCTCCCACCTTCAACTGCTTATCTTAGCTTCTGTTAAATTGCTTGCTTGCACACCACACCATCATTTCCCCCACCAGCCTGCAGCTGCCTAGAGAGACAGTAGAATGTAGTTTTTGCCTTAAAAAAGTCCTTACTCTAAATGCTTGGGGCAGTACTGGGGTTCCAAATATATGAGTGTAATACCAGCCAGTAGTACTACGCTCACTTTCAATTGACTATAGACAGTGTCTGAGTGGTCTTCTCTGTAGCAGGAAGGAGGAGAGAGCTGCTAGTTAGTTCCAGGCTTCTCATCCCCAAAATAATCACACAGAAACCATATTATTTAAAACACTGCTTGGCCCATTATCTCTAGCTTCGTATTGGCTAACTCTTACATCTCAATTTAACCCATCTCCATTCATCTGTGTATCGCCGCGTAGCAGTGGCTTACCAGCAAAATTTTGGCAACTCTGACTTCTCTGGTAGGCTCCCAATAACATTATGATGGCAAGGAAGCTGTTCTCAGAATTGATTAACCAAAATGTCTCATTATTTTAGTGAACAGACCACTGATACAACTCTAGCCAAAGGAGAGTTCTCATAGAGTACAAGTCAGTGACTTAGAGGAGAATTTCCCTTTTCTGGTTCAGATCAGTTCTTCTCTGTGAGTCAGCTGTACCTATTTTCGTCTCTGATAGTCATTGGTGTTTTTTTTTTATTTCTTAGACAATAGGAAAGAAGATCACCAAATTTAGTTCAGGAGTTTACATCATTTCCCTTAAAAAAAAAAAAAAAAACAGAAACTTCTCAGTTCACCCATTAAAGCAAAAATCAGTGTGACCAGCAAAGTTCAGAGAATGTCAAAACTGCCCAACTCTTGTATTAACAGAAGATACACAATATAGGATCATAAATAAAACTGTTTCTCAGAGCCCTTAGCCAAGGGTTCTAAGGTTTAAAAGCCTGACTTAGATTAACCTGGCAGGAGGTTGAATAACTTGCACAAGGTCTTGCCAACAGTAAATGGTGCAGTCATGACTCAGAGTATTGTTTGTTGAGGTGGATAGCTTATACCTCCTCCTCAGAGCATTATGTTTATAGAGTACAATAAAAGAGTCAGAGGAAAGGTGAACAAAAAAAAGTCACAAGAAAGCGTCCTCTGCTCTGGAGTGTTAGGAGATGTACTTGCTTTTTAAGCTTTAAGACTTTTAAATAGAATTAGTGTTTTAGACTGGACATACCCCTTCACTTCATATGTTGAATCATTCCCCTTACAAAGTAGTCATCTTAAACTGGAGGCTCTGGAGAAGCATCTGGTATCTCCAGACTTGGAGACTGAAAGCTTTGGACATAAATGTGGCTCTGCCATGTCCTGGGGCATTTGTGGTTAATATTGGAACCTACCAATAGTGGTTAATAGCAGTTACTCCATCATTCTTTTTTAGAGCATATGTTACTGTAAAATAAAGTAAAGACACTCTGCTGAATGTTTTGTATACCCACCAACACGTTAATCCATCATTAGAGTAGGGAGTATCATCCCCACTGAACTAAACAGTGGTAGGGAGAAAGTAAGCACTGTGTACAAGATGGATGCGAGACTAACTCCTCTTTGTATGATCATCTCCTTGATATCCCATTGAAGAGCAGGTAAACCTATAACACATGAACAGAGTACATCATAGTTCCAGGTGTACCTTGTATCCTCTGTGACAGTTCCTGCTGCTGTCAATCCCAGCATCTTACTGCTGGGAGTCTCAGTGTCATACTTCATTCGTGAACACTCGAGGAAAAACAGAGAGGATGAATCTGTTTCCTAATAGTGCTTCAGTGTCTGATGGAAGAATCTGTGTGCATATTCAGGACTTTTCGCGACCTAACATGCCTACAGTTCATCAATAAGCATAACCTTCTGTGGGAGAAACTGAAAGTGGTCCAGAGAAGGAATGTTTCTTTCTTTCTTTCTTTCTTTCTTTCTTTCTTTCTTTCTTTCTTTCTTTCTTTCTTTCTTTCTTTTCTTTTCGTTCTTTTTTTTTTTTTTTGGTTTTTTCAAGACAGGGTTTCTCTGTGGCTTTGGAGCCTGCGCTGGAACTAGCTCTTGTAGACCAGGCTGGTCTCAAACTCACAAAGATCCGCCTGCCTCTGCCTTCCAAGTGCTGGGATTAAAGGCGTGCGTCACCACCGCCCGGTGAAGGAATGTTTCTTGATAGCACTTCTAAGTGGTATTAGTTGACTTTTATGATGAAACTTACTGGTAGAGAAGTATCTATCAATCATATAGCGAATATTTGGCACTGCTGTACAACATCCTAACTGAAATTGAGAAGCTAGTGCGTGCCAAGTGCCTTACATACATTTGACTTTCTTGTTCATATGCTTTCTCCTTTCTTTCTCACTCGCTCCTTCCCTCCCTTCTCGCCCATCCCCTCCCTGTTACTTATTATAGGCAACTGGGCTGAGTTTCAAAGTTTGTGGCCTCTTATTCAAAGGATTAACATAAAGACTTACACAAATTTGCAAAAATAGCAAGAAAAGTTTATGTTAAAAAAAAGCAATAGAACATGTTGGAAATATACTGCCAAGACTGACAGTGGGTCAGGTGAGTGAAGATCCTCAAAGATCATAATTATTATTTGAAACTTCTTATAGTGTTCAGGAGGAGTTTGGTTGATAGATTATGTCAGATTGTCATTTTCTATAGGGCATGTCCTTCTCATGATACTTATGTTATAAGACATATTATGCATATGAATATTATAATAACAAAATACTATAATAATCATAATTATATAATACTTATATAAAATATTATATGTATGTATTAGAATTATTATATTATATATAATGTTATTATTACAATATTATGTTATGCTTTCTCAATTACATATAAGTATAGGATAATAAATGGGAGGGCTCTTAAAAGTTCATAGGATGACTCAGTTTTACCTTACTGTTCATTCACCCTAAATCAGTTCAGGCTGATTGTTTCTGGATACATTGGTAATATACTGGAGTATAAACTGTCTAAGTTTGATTTTTGTTAGGGGAGGAAAACCCTATTATATTGTTCAGACAGGGGTACACTCATAGCCCAGTGCTGGCAGGGTATAAGGATATTAGAGTGGTTGTTTGGAGAGAGGTATGTATGCAGAGAGTAGGCAGATAAAAAAGTTTGACCATCAAGTGCATGTCTAGAAGATAGGATGTGCATATTCAAGCTAAAATAGACTCCCATGTTACTAAACTATCCTCATGCCCTATGCTTGGCTGCCTCCCCCTCTCTCTTTTTCATTTATCTATTTACCAGTCTATCTATGTATGTAATCTATTTTCTGTCAGTTGTCAACATGTGGAAAGAAAATACAGTTGGATCACATCAGAAGAAAAGGAAGGAGAGATTCCAGTATGGTTGTAACCTGGTATTAATATATATCTGCTAATTTAAACAGGTGTACAATGCTTGGGAGGGGGGGTTCAGGAGAGGATTACTTTCCTCTCTGGGGATGGAGAAGAGTTGCTGCAGGAAAAGAACATAGTAGTTTTATTTTATGTGAGGAGGAGTAAAGCTGAGGTAGGATAAAAATTAGTGTTTATTTACAATCTAGATCTAAGGCACTGCAATCTACACATTGCTCAGGTATGATTACACAAAATATGTGGGAGACTGCAAAATAAAATAATACATGCAATACTTGTTTAGATAGTAGTTGATTATGTGTCATGCAACAGGGAAGGGATGGAATGTCCTTCTACATTGGCATGAGGCCCAGTGTGGTTTATAAGGAAGGCAGCTATGTAGTCATCTCCCAAGGGTTTGGTATTTTGAGCACTTTGGACAACATCCTTGGCAGAGAGCCAATATCCTCCCATGGATCCTGCTCATCTGAGACTGTCAAGCCGGTACTATTCTCATGTGGTTGCCTTAATACTCCTATGAGAGGAAAAGAAAATCCCCAAAGGTACAGCACTGATGTGTTGGTGAAAATGGGAGGAGTATCCAGTGGGATGCTCGGGATTTGTTAGAGGAAATGTCTTTGCTGTCAGATATATAAATTCTAATTGAAGTACCGTATGACACCCCTCAGAAAGTATGGGTAGACAAGGAAATAAAAATGCCCGTTTGTCTCTGTTGTCTGGAGAAGACTATTTCAGTTGAAACAGCACTGGCATTCTTCATTGGGATGGACTGTCCAGAGCACTACAGGCCATTTAGAATCCCTAGCTCCTACAAACTAGCTTGCAGAAGTGTAAATTATTTGTTGTAGTACTACAATTACTGATCAAAAGGCTCTCAGCATTGCTGTGTTGGATGAGGGTCATTGCGTCTATGGAGATCCATGCAGCTTCTGCAGGGCTGACTTTTTTTATTTGTGTGCTCAGCACATGTGACTGGGTTTCTCTTTTTCTTTGGTGCTTAGTGGTGCCCTTGGCATCTTTCCAACAGGAGCCCCACTTAACAACCCAGCCTTCTTGTTAGCCCAGTAAACCTCTGCCAAGGTAGTTTCTGTAGAGATCGAACTTTGGTCTGCAATGCTACTGATGTCTTGGTCTCTGTTCAACAAATATTAAAGATCAGAATTCTGATAAAAATAGATCTGGCATCCTTCTCATCTCCTTAACACTAAGGTCTTTCCAGGGGTATGGTCACATCTTTAGAGCAGACTTTGAGATGCCTGCATGTGTGTTTTGCCAAGAGCTTCTTGGCTCAGAGATGCAAGCATCTGCAGATGTAATACAGAAAGGGGAAGTTTCCTTTGAGATATTGCCATTGTCCCCCATATCCAGATAAGGCCTGATATTTGTCAGAGATGCAGGCTACTTTTTGTGTTGCTTTGACGAAATGCCTGACAGAAGCAACTTAATGAAGGGAGCAAGGTTTGGTTTTGACTCTCAGTTGAGGACACTCGTGAGTATGACAGCCATGACAGCATGGCCACAGCAATCAGAAAATCAGCCGTCAGAAAAGAGAGAAATGAAGGCTGGTCTCTGTTATTTTTTGTTTATTATTCAGCTCATATCTATAGCCCACATTTAAGATTGGCCATCTCACCCCAAATAACCTAAACTAGAAACTCTCTCACAGACATGCCCAAGGTAGGTCTATCTCCATTGTGGTTATACCTTCTGTCACTTGGATAGTCAGTATTAATCATCATCCCACATTTCCTGATCTGTGTGAGGGCCTATGACTACACAAGGGGTGGAAAAGGAGAGGAGATGAGGAGAGCTTGCTCTCCATGGTCTAAGCAACAAGCAAAGACAAAAAGGGTTGCCCTTTAATGTTCTGTGTATTGCTGCTCTGTACCATCACAGTTGATTATTTTATCATAAAGTCATGTTTTTTTAAGAAAGTTGGTATCTTACCTATGCCACCCTGCTTCTGTGTGATGGAGACTAAATTTTAACTTGACTTGGCTTCACTCTTAAGTCTATTGTGTATATGTGCTGCATATGGATATACTTGTATATTTATGCATGTATACCTCTAACTGAATAAGTGATATGTTATATGTAAATATAAACATTCTTATCCATGAATGAATATTGACACATAGATTGAGGCTTTAGTTTTAAATTTCTTTCTGGTTTTGTCTCGTTGCACTGGAGATTCAAAAATTTCATGTCATAAACTGTTCAGTAAGATATTAGTCAACTGGGAGGTGGTGGCGCATGCCTTTAATCCCAGGACTAGGGAAACAGAGGCAGGTGAATCTCTGTGAGTTCAAGGCCAGCGTGGTCTGCAAGAGCTATTTCCAGGATAGGCTTCAATGCTACAGAGAAACTCTGTCTCAAAAAACCAAAAACCAACCAACCAAACAAACAAACAAACAAAAAAGACATCAGTTACTTAATTCTAAACACTTCATATATCCTGTGACATATGTTTCTATTATATTAACAGGGCTGCCATAACAATGTCCGTCAAACTATGTGGTTTAAACAAATACTTTTTGTTACAGTTCTGGAAGCTGGAATCCCAAGTTCAAGGCATGGGCAGATTTGATTTCTCTTTGGGTCTCTCTATTGCACAGATAATCTCCTTCCTCTTCATTGTGTGCTCATGGCCCTGGCGTGTCTTAGTTCAAACATTTCCTTCTTAGAGATCGTCAGTCATGTTGGATCAGAATCTGCCTGGTGGCTTCACATCAGCTTAACTCCTAATTATCCTCATCTGCATAGCCAGAATTTGAGTGTTTTGGGCTATACTTTTAATATGTAGATATTTTATGAATATAGTTTTGCTCCTAACTATGCTGTGATGTTAAAATATCGGACATGTGATCTAGGAGTGATTGGACAAGAGTTATCAGAACAAAGAGGGCTATTATAGTTTTAGTATGCCTCCTTTACAGATTGGTAAACTGAGGCAAGAGATGTAGACTGCGGAGCCAGCTCAGCCTACAACAAGATGAGGCTGTCTCAAAAATAAAAACAAAACAAAACAAAACAAAAAGACAGACAAATACAAACATAAAATATCCAAATATTCTTTACCCAAACTGAAAGCCAGAGAAACTGAATAGTTACTCAAGGACAGAATGCCAACTTGATGTTATAGGTGATCATTCATATGACAACCTAATATATTCAAGTGGGACTATGTACTTTGTATCCGTGTGCATTCATATGTATTTGCATGTATGTGCCTATGTTTCGTGTGGTGGGGAGGGAGGTTTTTGGGTGAAGTTGAGAGAGTGAGCCTGGCAGGAAAGGGAGTTTCTTCTCAACATTGCCTATTTGCATCTTATCATTAAAACTAAAACCATCCTCATTTTCACAGCTTAAAACACCAGCAACAAGACTGCCAGTTCTAATCTAGACCACTTGGGGGCAGTAAAACAGAAATGTCTGCAGACAGTAGAAATCCCTTCAGAATTGTAATACATTTTATAGACCAAGACGACTGCAGTTGTAAAACATTATCGTGTATCAATTGGCATATTTTCTGATCAAGTCTTTATAAGGCTCTAATAGGCTCATAAATACTGAGCTTTCTGGTTTGCCTTGCTCATGCTTCACTCTTCCGTTTAAGATATTTTGGAGGGATGGAAATCGAGCAAATGGTTGAAATATCAAAGCAATATGCCGCTGCCAATTTGTTTTCCTGCTATCGAGGGAAAATATATGTGCCTCGATTAGAAACACGACCCAAACAAGAGGAATCTGCTGCATTCGAAGCTGAGCTCATTTCCCATGCAAAGCACAGCCCAGGCTGGAGTAAACCAAGAGTGAAATCATTTTGCTACTTGATTTTTGTAAGTAAGCTCCAATTTCTATTTCCACAGGGTATCATTATGCAAGGATTTTCTTTCATAAATAGTTATTGCCTGATGATAAAATCAGCCTTGATGATAAACACTTAGAAGCACATGGCAGAAAGTGTCAGCAAAGCAAACTCTTGACAAAGCCTTAATCGTGTTCCTGGTCGAAAAGAAGATGAGGAAAATGTGGTATATACACACAATGGAGTTTCAGTCAGCCATAAAGAAGAATGAAACCACCTTATTTCCATGGAAATGGATCAAACTGGTGGTCATCATGTTAAATGAAATAAGCTGGACTCAGAAAGGCAGGCTTCACATTTTCTCTCATATGCAGAATCTACATTTCAAAAACTGACATAAGACAGAGAAGAGAGCACTTGGGGACATTGCAGGCACTTGCGGAAGGGGGGAGATAAGAGAGGGATCTGAACAAAAGACATAATATGCTTCCATGAGTATATCATAATAAAACCCCTGCTATTATGCAAATTAAAAAGAAAGAAAGATTGAGTTGGTTTATGACTGGCCCAACACACCGGTAGGGAAACTGAGGTCTGGGTATTCAGTGATACGCCAGGAAACACCACTGTTGAATGGGTTGCCAGATTGTGAAGTCAGACTTCCCACAAAACAGTATTAGGTTGTGGAATCCATTTATTTGGACTCATTTATTCTGCTTTGATTTTTGTGCCTGTGTATAGTGATCATCTTAGAAGAGGAGGATCCTACTGGGAAAGCTCTGCTGTCAATATTCAGGCTGCTTAGTTATATTAGTACCTCCAGACCATGGGGCTACGTATGTTGTTAGTATTTTCAACAAATAGTGTTTACTTTTTATTTTCTTTTCTCTTGTTTTCTTTCTTTCTCTCTTTTTTTGGGAGGGGGGTGTTTTGAGACAGGGTTTCTTTGGATAGCTTTGGAGCCTGTCAGTCTGGCCTTGAACTCACAGAGATCCACCTGCCTCTGCCTCCTGAGTGCTGGGATTAAAGGCATGTGCCACTACCGCCTGGCTCACCAGTTATCTTCTGTTAGTACCTTCAACACATGGCAACGACTTATGTCCTATTAGTACCGTCAACATGTGAGGGCTACTTTTGTTCTAGTAGAAGCTGAGGATTTTATCTCTTGCAATCAGTTCCCTAGCTTAGGCCCAGGCTTGTCTTTCACCTTCAATAGATCTGCTGCCTTCTCATCCTGGCAAAAGTTCATTGAGTTTTGCTTGGGTAGAACCTCTTGTGTGTTTACACAAATGCCTCATTGAGGTACTTTCCCAAGGAAGGAACAGTCCTTACTTTTCATTATGCTCTGGACAGAGACTATGCCTGCAGTGGTACTGGGTCTTATACACATGACCCTTAAGTAACCTATGAGACATGAGAGAACGGTCTTATCTCTTCCCTTTACAGAGTGGCTCTCACTTTAAATAAGGGAGATTTATTCAAGAAACCTAAATAACACACAGTATGTAATGTTTGAGTCCTACCATATTATTATACATTTGTTTTTATTTTAAGAACTATCTTCTTACTTATATATAAGCATATACTGTATTAAGTATATTAGCTATGTATTTTCATTTTTAGGGTATATATATATATATATATATATATATATACACATATAATTGCTTATTTTGTTTTCATAATAAAATTAACTGTGGACTTGGGTAAAGTTAACACCCATCTGTGTTCTCCTTAGAATTCACTGTCTCTCAACCCTGCAGAGCTAACAGGGCTCAGAGACAGAATGGAACCTTCTAAGATGAGATGGTGGCACAGCTGAGTGGTTGAACCTGGGACTTGAAACTCGACCCAAATCCTTTCCTTCCAATCTCACAGAATCTATTCTGCACAATGAGAAAAGAAGGTAAGACATTGTTTACATGCAGCTGGAGCACAGCCACAGATTCCACGATACCATGAGACCCAGGCCTCCATTGGTTCTGTTTACAATGGCAGGCATGTTCATTTGGTAGCTGTGTGGGATCCATGTGAACAGATGCTAACTTGTGGAATGAGTTAGTTCACAGAGCCCTTCATCGTTATGACTTTAACTGCTGCAAAAGTTTAGAATTAGGATAGGAAGATTTTGTAATTTATTTGTTTATATGAAAAAAAGGTATTTTCCAGCTCTCCCGCTCTTGAATGACTTTCCGCCTAAGCAATCTTGCTGTGCATTTGTTGAGTAAGTTTGTCATTTCCAATTAGGATAAAACCACTCTTGTCAGAGAAATCTAAGTACTGAAAAATATATTTGAAGCAGTTTAAAAATGGAGGTGACTATATTTGCTCATAACAAGCAGAACATTTTTAAAAAATCAATAATAAGAACAACTAGTGGTGATGATGCCTTTCCTGACTCACAGGGACATTAAGAGTCAAATGATGTAATTGATGGGAAACACTTTGAAAAATAAAAGCACCATGCAGCATAAGATATTATGTTTATCATAAGATTGTCCCTAAGCACAGCTAAAAGTGAGCTTTTATCTCTCTGAGGACCCAATATCATCCTTGACAAGTCACATGCAGAGCTACCAGTGCTTAAAGGATTTTGGTGGGGCTCCAATCTCTCGTACATGTTGCAGTCCTACATTGGCAAGTTCAAAGCTGTGACCAAAGCCAAGCTGCAACCTTTTTGTGCCTATGATCTCAAGGCTTAGAGTTATGGATTAGTATAATTAATAATTACTACTATCTACAGAATATTTACAAGCATCTTGGGAGTTTTCATCCACTTGATCACAATAGCCATTTCTGAGTGACTTATTTAATAGATAAAGAGAATGATGCATGAAATGTAGGAATATTAGGTCAAATGACACAGCTAGACTCAGGAGAAGTATCTGTAGAAATCCATCAATCTTAACCATACGAATTCCAAGGTCATATTTCAGATTTCCAGCATGCTTTTATCTAAATCCTCAACTCTTAAGAGTTGCCCCTCCCCAGAACACATATCGTAATTTCTGATGGGATTATAAAGATTGTGTACCGTCATATGACCATGGGGAAGAATTTGTCCAGGCCCAAGCAGGTGTGATAACCCTCTCATTCTAGTCCTGTTCAATGACTCTGGGGTGGCTCCATGATGAAAGCCTGGCCATTAGATTCAGTGGGATATATATGAATCAAAAAAGGAGGGACTTCTGAGTTTGGAGGATTGTTGACAAGGATAGTAGGTCTTAAGAAGTTGGTTTATAGAAGTGAAGAATGAAGTCAACAAAACACCAAAGGCAAAAGAGATGAGAATTATCATGATATATCCTTTGTGATCAATGACTCATTAAACTAGAGTTTTAACAGAATAAAAGTACAGATGCAAGTTTGATTTAGGCAATCACAGTTTTAAGATTTCACAGGTGAAACTTCTCTATTATATAGGGTTTGATGCAGATGCCCTGGGCCTCTGTCTCTTACAATCACTCTTGCCCCTTGGACATAAGGCCTACTCAGTAAAAGGGTATTCATGCTGGTTACTATAGATTTAGGCAACTACTCTTGGCTGGTGAGTGTACCAAAAGTGAATGAAAGCCTACACCTGGCACTTCCTAAACAGCACAGTCTCTGTAACATGAGGGGCCTGCTTGTTGGGGTTTCTGTCCTGCCCAGTACCCCACAGCCGCCAAGCCCCAAAGAAAATCACACAGAGACTCTACATTAGGTTATACACTGATTGGCCCATTAGCTCATTCTTCCTACCAGCTCCCATAACTTATATTAACCCATCTATGTTAGCCACATGGCT